>VXAU01004997.1:482016-570646 GCA_013399695.1 Formicarius rufipectus | reverse complement strand
GGGAGGGGGGTGGGGGGGAGTTTGGTGGCTCTGTATAGGGGGAGACGTTGCCCTTCCTTCTCATCTAGGGCTGTAGAGATGCAGCTTTTGCACAGTATAACCCCTGCCAGCAGCACATGCACACACAGCCAGTGTCTCCCCAGCGGAAATCTTCCCCGAGGGCTGCTGGCACCTCCCCACAGTGATACTGGGGGCCACCAACACACCTCCAGCTCACTGTGGTTGATTCTCTCTGTGCTCCATGTGCACAGGGTGGGTGTTAAAGAGGGCTTTTCCCAGAAGCTGTGCAGCAGATAGGAAGCAGGGACTCAGTCTGTTGCTCCCTATCTGTGCCAGGAGCCGGTGGACAATCCTGTGGTATGAGCAATCCCATAGGAAGGGCAATCCCATAGGAAGGGCAGTCCCATGGCAGGACACAGGAGATTCTGGGACAAGATGGAAGGAGGTGACAGGGCTGTGGTGGTTGCTGTCATGCCTGTCATACTGTTAACTCCTGAGCGTTCAGTATATGGAGGCACAGGCAATGAGGATCAGTTGTTTTAGGAATTCACTTGCTTTTGCCCACATTAGAAACCATTTCTAGTCTAGTCTCTTGAGGGAATTGACATTGACAGGACTGAATTGTCTGATAATAAATTTATCAAGATGTTAATGATCATCAGCTTCTCTGTGTACTACTTGGCAAAATCACTACAGGTCTTCCTATTAGCTTGAACTGCTATCCATTTAGGGGTTGCTTTGAAATTTTATCTTTCCATCTTGTTTTCTGTTTCCTTTTTTTTTTTTTTTTTTTTCTTCCCAGAGACCTCATCTGTTTGCCAGCATTCTCTGATCAGCATCTCTCATATGTTTCCTATTAGGGCTATGATGTGTCTAGCCATTTTACTTCTCCTGCCCTTTTAAGTGGTGTCAGTCTTTATGCTTTGCTACTAGTTGCCTTTTATCTCTGCAGTCTCCAATTCTCAGCACACATCATTACCTAACTCTTGTACTATAATTTTCTTACTCACTATGACAAATCTCAGAGGCCAGTGGCAAGCTCTTGCAGGATGTAGATAACGATGCCTGGCCAGCTGTCAGGAGAGGTGGCTTTCCGTGGCAAAACAAAAAGCTTCAGCTGTGGACATGGATGACTGCCAGCCATCTCTCGAGCTCAGCACTGTCTGAACATGAGATCACCAAATATTGTGGGTCCCTTCCAACACAGAAAGTCCATAGAGTCCGACTCTTAAAGCAAATAGCCCACAGAGTGGTCAAACCTATGAACCTAACATTTGTAGCACCATGCTCAAATCAACTGAGCTGATCTCAGAGATGCTCTGCCAACCTTGAGTAGATTTGTAGGGCCCACAGCACAGAACCCTGATGCCTCCTGCCACTGTATGCTGGTGGCTGCTGGGCGCAGGGTAGCAGCTGTACTCCTCCATGGATGCCTAGTTCTCTCCTCAGCTTCCCAGCTCCAGGGTGTATGGTCCGATCCATCACCCCATGGAGCAGCGTGGCTCACAGGGAGCGCAAGATGCACCTGAAGGCTGGTGCTGGAGCCTTCAGAGTTGTGAAGGCCTTGTTTCAATGGGGAAAAACCCATCAGAAGACATGCAGTACTGACCAGGCTATTCCTTAGTGCCCCATGAACCCTCTGAGTGTGCAAATTTGCTTGTGAGAATTCATTTGAGGTGCCTGCTTTGGCTGTTCTCTGCACTTTCATGATTATTGTTTTTTTTCACCCAGCATTTTTCCTTTCTGTTTTCCCACATGGTGCACTATCTATAGTCACCATAATATGTGGTTTATTTAATGGTATTTCATGCTGAATTTAATTCAATGTTTCATTTAATTCAAACATGATCCACAGACAACACCACAGAGCAGCACACCTTCAGGGTCTCTCTCATCTCAAATGACTCGTGATCTCCCCCCAGTCCCAGCTGTTGCAGCCCTTCTGGTGACATAAGGCTATGATGCTCCATCAAGAAGCCCCCACTGGATGGGGCACTGCTGAGAAATGGCAGCAAAGACCAGCAGCCAAACAAGAAAATTAAATGAAATACAGTGTGGCCAATTCAAGGGAACACATACAGTGTGAGTTTATATCCAAGAAAACTCCTCTGGATCAGAAGAAATCAAGTCTCTACTTCTCTCTGTGTCAAATTTTCCCTATGAAAAACATGCATAAATGAAGAATTCCAAGTGTTTCTCTAAATGCGTGTAAAATAAAAGACTCAGATCACATCTGTTCTATGTGACTTGCCTGTAAAGTCTTAGTCTGTTCTGGGCTATTGTTTAGCAAAAGTCCTGGATAGCACCTTGAGTGGCTAGAAATCAGTCAATTTTTCAATTCAAAAAGAAAATCTTCATTAGGGCAATTTCAGCATAAATACATTATTTTTTTCACACTAAACTATGAATTGAAAAGACAGAAACAAGTCCCTTTTCATGCTTTGCACCTGCCTCCCACTGACAGAAGTCTGATGAGTCCCATGCAGGGACAGGGGGGAACTCCTGCAGCCCCACTGGTGGGGACACACCCATGCTCAGAGCTGGTGGTGGCTGTGGGGGACACTATGGGCCTGACAGCAGCACAAACCTAACATCATTCTGGGTCAGTGACATCTACTTGTACACTCATTCTGAACATGAGGGCTCCCTCCTCCAATGGTGAATTCTGCCCTATCCATTGGGCACAGTCACACTGTCACTCCTTGCCCCCATGGCAGCTCCAGGCCACACTGCACCAGGGGAGCTGATGCAGCAGGTTCAGCACTCACAAGACTGTCCATCTCAGCTGCTCCCAAGAAGGGAAGGGAAGCTGCCAGGCCTCTGTCCCTCAAGCAGTAATGCTGGCGAGAGGATGGGCCTGCAAAGCTCTATCACTCACATCCAGGGCTGGCACAGTGTCCCCACTCAGCAGAGTACTCAGAGACCAAGAGCCTCGTCAGCATCAGCAGTGCCACCCCTGCCTACCCCCAGAGCCAGACTCAAGCCTCCTCTGCCCCAGGTAGACTGCAGAGCCAGCCACAGAGGGGGCTCCCAGGCAGGGCTGCAGTTATGCCTCCCACACAGTCAAGCTGGCACGGCCATTCCCAGCTCCAGGAGACCTCAAAAACCTTCTTTGAAAGTCCCCAGAGCACCACAATCATCTGTTGTCTCACTCAGCCCCTGCACTGCCCACACCCTCACCAGGTGCCTGCACCCCTGTGCCAGGGTCACGCTTTACGGTTCACAGACAATAAAGCAGTAGCAGCAGTAAAGGCACAAAGCTGCTATTGCTCTGGTTGGAAGCAAATTTACTCACTACTCCTTGACAAAAGCCAAAGCTTTAATTTTGTAAGTACGAGACTAGGTGAAGCTGAAGGCAGCAGACAAGTCTTCTTGTACAGCTGTCTTTGGTGGGTAAGTACTCCTGGGTGTGCCATACACATGGCCATACGAAGCCTTCAGTGTTCCTCAAAAATGCCATGGGAAGAGCTGCACAGTGACACCAACATTGCTGAGAAATTGTAAGATAGTCCTCATTTTCCAAGTACAAAGTAAGTGATAACTGTTTAAGAATTCAGCCCCATATTCTGAATCAGAAAGGTGTTCCAGGTCAGTTTTCCATTGGGTATGAAAAGGATTTTGTGCAGTGTGGTTCATTCAACTCCCTTTTTGTAAGCTAGTTTTCAACAAGATCATCCAAAAGCCATTAATTTCATTGCATGTATCATGCAGGGTTATTTAGTAGGTCAGGAGGAAAATTTAAATGGACAGGTGCTTTAAATTACAAGATGGTGAAGGTGGTTAATAAAAAAAAAACAACCTAGAAAACATTGGTAATCTCATTTCAGGCTTGAAGTGGGTTCTGTGACTGATGGGCAAATGGCTTGGAGAAACACTGAGACCTGTCAGAAGTGGTAGGTCCAAAATGCATTCAGGAAATCAAGCTTCTCCCCAGAGCTCAGCGCTCAGCACACACTTTCCAGACATTATGCACCTTTAAAACTATTTATTTCCTCTTGGATATTTGCACTGCAGGCACAATTAATTACGTCTTGCAAATGTCCTATATGTGTGACCCAGAGAAACCTCAAAACACATGCATTTCTTGTCACAACCTGAAAAATGTAAGAACCACGATGGGCTGTCTCCACGTATGCTGCAACCAGCCTGGGGAGAGACAGAGCCTGCATTTGCCCTTCTGTGCCTCGGACTACACAGACACAATGAAGGAAGAGAGGCTGTCCCAAGCTCAGGGCGCTTTGGCTATAACCTGTAACCCACTTCCCTGCTGCTTGGAGCATCCACATTGTACCCAGGCTGTGTAATAGGTCCCACCACCAAAGGAGACCCAAGCAAGAGGCTTCTTGCAGCTGAGCACCTGCCATGTGTGCTGGCTGCCAGTGTTATCCAGAACCTAGGAAATTACCTCATCAATAGCTTAACAGCCTCCTGCCATCCCCACAGCCTCACGGGTGGATGCGGCACATGGATAGAGCACCCAGAACAGTTCCGAGGTTTTTCAGCACCCTAGGGCTCCTGGGATCACAGCTGATACTACCACATCCTGGTCCCTTGCCCAGAACTATCCAGCACCTGTGCAAAGTCAAAACAGGGCAATGATATGGTACATGGAGAGGATCATCACACAAGTGCCGCCAGTCCACATGCACAAGGGACTGTGATCACTCAGAAATCCTGCCAGTGTCAGTGAGACAGTTCAGAAGGAGAGGAACAGGAACAGAAAAAAATGCAGAGGAAGTATTTAACAGGGAGATGAGGAGAATTTAATTATTTCATACATTTGAGGCTACTTATTGAGATGACTACTGAAAGATTGGTGCTGTAATGCATTCATGTATACAGCATGCAAGAAGGGTAAATTCAGTTGTATGAACATTCCCCAGCATCACCACATCTTAGCCAATTCCTCTGGCTGTGAGATCAGGCAGGAAATCTAACGGGAGTCAACTGCTTTCCAAGATGCTTGATACTTCCTAATTATTCTGTATTGGAAACATGTCAACAGAGATGCTCTAGTATTTATTAATTCCTTGCCAAATTGAGACTGTTCCCCTGTTGAACACTTGAAGCTCAGGGAAGTAGGAAGGCAATTAAACTGTAGGAAAAAGCAATTTGGTGCAGTGGGCAGTAACAGGAAACATGGAAATCGTGGATGGCATGACTGGCAGCCAGAACAGCAAAGGCTTTGGCTGCCTCTCCTTCTTTCCACTCTGCCAGGAGAGCACAGGACCATGAGGGTGCTTGTGGTAGGGTTGGGAGACTTGAAAAAACAGCCTCTTGCCACACACACACACCTGCAGGATGTTTCCAGGCCCAAAGGTGATTCCCTTCTGATGCCAGAAATAAAGTTGTATTTATTTGCCTGCAATTTGCCTTGCCAGACCACAGAGAGGGCAGCATCTGCAACTGGTTTGTTGATGCTGCCCTAGCCTGACTGAACTGGACCCTTTGGCCACCTCAGACCTTGTTAGAATCCAACTAAGAGACTAGAAAGACACAAAATGCACAAAGTTACATGGAACAACAGGAAATAGAAGGAGTAAATCCCCCAAGTTTTTCTGCCTTGGATGCCCTGATGATGCAGCCTCAGATGATGCTATGCTGCCAATGTTTGGGCAAGAGGACAGAGGGACTGTGTGAACTCCAGAATACCAGGCTGCCTGCTCTGTCCTTCATTAGACCACTCATCCTGCAAGACTGCTTCAGGCACATGACTGGAAATTCCAGCTTTTTTTCTTTTTCCTCAGCATCTTCCCCTGTGTGCATAGTTTGAATGCCAGGGGATGAGACACACTGCCCAGATGCTTTCCTGATGCTTTGGCTCACTGACATGAAAAGATTGAACATGTGCCAATGCATCATGATATCCAAAGAACAGACTGCTGCAGGAATAGGTGACTTTATTCTGCAAAATAGATGTATGTATGTTTTACTCTAGTATAACACATCTAGTGTGCTCTCCTTTTCAGCAAGGAATGATGGAAGAGTCTATAGAATGCCTTTGTTCCCTGCAGTGCAGAACACATGCCATGATGCAGCAGCACATACAATGGAAACAAATTTTACACGCTATCAAAATAACAGACAGTTGTTAACAGATTTATATTCAGGAAAGAAACATTTCAGTCTGCTATGGTGGGCCAGATCCCTCTGCTATGTGGTCATTTGGGTCCTGGTGGCATTGGGGAGTGTTTGAAATTTGAACATACAGTCTAGTTGTGAGAAGTGCTGAGACAGGAAGAGTGAGAGATGACTACACTACGGAGGGTTGTATGGTTTGTGTAGTAAATACACTTTAAAAGCTAAAGTTTGCTTATTTTATCCGTACTAGAAACCAATCTTTTAAAAAAGTGATATTAAAAACTTGAAACAGGCAGAATTTGGCCTGGAATCTGGATTTCACATCAGAGGCTTTTAAAATCAAGGACACATACAGTAACAGACATGGCACCCACTGAGTAGGGACTCTGTGAGGCAACAAAGTGGCCCCCTCATGCCTCAGACTGGCACCCGTCACCCCCACAGCAGCCACACCCTGAGCTATGTGAGGACAAGCTTGAGGGATGCATGATCCTCCCAGACACCAGCCTGTCTTCCAGTCACCATGTGTGGGCACCATGTCCTCAGGAGGTTTTCATTAAACTGAGAGCACAGGAGTAAAACTAGGGGAGATTACACATGGATGCAGCCAATGCCCTGAGCAGCATCCTGACATGCTTCTAACTGAGCCTAAACTAACACAGGACCATACATGTGTTTTGAATGGTTTTGGCATTTCTTTAGTGTGCTTGCAGCATTTGTACTACTAAACCACAGCTTCCTTCTCCAGGTAAAACAAGACTATTAGATATTCCTCTGACAGAACACATGCAGAAAAAAAGTGAGAGGTGTTTCATGTCCTGCTGGTCTGGAGTAGAGGTGGTCAAGCTCCCAGAAAAGTGCAGTATGAGCAATCCTCAGCTCACTTCAGTCATCCAGTTAAACTGTACGGACATGCAGCTGGGAAAGCAGGTTCTCTCCTGCCCCACATGAGGCCACCTTGCACCCCAGTATCATCAGGGCAACTGCTGCGAGTCAAGGGACATGAAGCATTGGAAACCGTCCTGCCTTAGTAGAATGCAGAAGTTTTTGAAACTATTTCAGTCAGGTTCAAACATAAACAATGAGGCCATGAAGTCTATGAAATTTCAGATGTTAAAATATGACACAGGAACTTTTAGGGTGCAGGGAAAAAAACCAGCCTCTCTATTCTCATGTGATTTATCCTCAGAAAAGTTGATGGGGACAATCAAACCCTGAGCTTTCACTACTGCTCATATCTCCACTGACCTGCACAAGTAACACTCGCATTAAGGTGAACCTGCATCTCATTTGGATGAGACACCCAGAAGGCAGTGCTTGCCCTGGCTTGGCTTATCTGCAGAAAAGCTGAATTAATTTTTCCTAAAAATGAACACAATCCTCAAATCATTGGTTCTCAATCTGCTCGTTCAAAAAGGTCCCACATAGGGAAATCCAGGGCCCTCAGATTTGGTTTCATGTATGAAGTTAAAAAGAAAAGAAAACCAAAACCAAAACAACAACACAACCAGCCAACCAACCAAAAAAAACCCCAAACCAAACCAAACCAACCAACCAAACAAAAAAAACCCAACCAACCAAAAAAAAAAAACAAAAAAAACAAAAAAAAAAAAAAAAAAAAAACAAACACAAAAAACACAAAAAACCCACAAAAAAAAAAAAAAAACAAACAAAAAAAAAAAAAAAAAAAAAAAAAAAGGAAAAAAACCAACCAACCAACCAAACAAACAAAAACCACACACCAAACCGAAAACTCTTAGATTTCAAAGAGCGATTAGGTGAAATCAGTGAATTTTGCCTGGTTCCCGTCCAAAACCTCATAGTCACTTGGGCTGTACCAAACCTCCTACAGGTTCACCAAACCTCACACTGGTTCACCTGGTTCCCAGTTTCATTGGCAAAGTTCTGCATGGCTTTACAGGAATCCAAATGAAAACCAGGGGGAATCCTTTGTGAAGCTCTAGGTATAACACTTCTATATTCTGCCTTTTTTACACCTATTTCCAAACCACTGCCAAATCGAGGTATCTATGACTATCAGAAACAGTTTAATTTTCAAGTGTACATGCACAGTGGGGAGTCAATTAAAGTCACTGATGTGATTTCTTTGGTAGTGTGTTTCCATTTGGAAGCAATTCATCCCAAATTCTAGCAAAACCCTTCAGAGCATATTGAACTGATTTAAGGAATTTATATCCAAAAAATTTGAAATTTAAACAATGAAAAAAGAGGTTAAAAGGTGTGTTCAGGGTTATTTATCAATCATGCCCTCAAATGTTAAGCAAACACACCGCCTTCATGTTAGCAGGAGGGGAGAAAAGAGCAGGCAGTAGATGCATGGATGTGGGGAGGAGTTCCCTGTGCTGTGGTAAATCAGCCCAGACCAGAGTTGCCAGTGCAGAAGATGGGCAAGGGGATGTGGTCCCAGCACCGGCAGCAGCTCTGGGTGAAACGGTGTCAGGCAGCCACTCTCCATCTGGGGGGCTGGACTCCACCATGGCCTGACAACATGTCCTTCCCAGGACAGCTGAAAACCCCTCTGTGCCCTCAACTTGCTGGGATGAATTTATAGGGGATATGTTTTTACAAGCAAAATGCTTCTGCTATTCTTTAACATTTCATTTCCAGAGTAGCTGCAAGCCAGCTCCACCAAGACTGAGCCTGGACCCAAGGGGTAAAGTCAGCACACCTGAACGGTGCTTTGTTCCTTGCATGCACTAACAAAAAATGAAGAGGATCTGCTTTCATCTGTCTGAAAACAACAATTTCCTATGAAAGATCTTTAGCCCTGAGGATGCTGTGGGTGTCTCTGCCCCTCCCCATCAATATTCTTTTGCCTGCACAAATGGAAAAAATTGGGGCAGCCCCTAGGCAAGTAATACTTCTCCAAAGGTTTCTCTCAAAATAAAAGAAAAAACAAACCCATAAAAAATCCCTAGTGATGGCTGCAGACTGTATGCAAAATCCAGAGATTTCCCAGAATTGCTCTTAATTCAAAATTCCCTGAGGGAATGAACCTTGTTTTATAACAAGCGACTCCAAAGGGATGAAGGCTCAGGAGGGAACTGGCATAGACCACGACTGGGATGGAGAAAAGCCAGAACATGGGGACAATCACAGACCTGCTCTAGAGCACCTGGGGAGTAATATCTGTGCCCTTGCTCTTGCCTCTTCTCCTCCACACAGGCATCACCCCTGCAGCTCCCAGGGCTGTGCCAGCATGCAGCTGGAGGGACTGGGCAGGCTCAGAGTTGGAGGAAGTGTCCACTTTGAGGGCCAGAGACCTACTGCCACAGGAGAGGTGGATGCCAGCACATGCTTTTACTCTTCTGAAACAGTGAACACTCCAGTCCCACAACTGTTCCAGTGCTCTTGCACAATGGCCTTTGTGCTGCTGGCATCTTTGGGAATTAGGATCCAAGATGATCTCTTGGACTCCCAAAATGCTGTGCACCAAAATTAGAGGCTTCTTGAAAAACACCTGTGGTTGCATAACTGCCTCTCCTAGTGAGCCCAGCTCAGCCTCCCCCTCCCACCTGTGCCTCTCTGCACACACAGTTTGCTCATACACATCTGGCTGCCATGAGGTTTCTGCTGATTTGTTTGTCTGTACTTGTGCATCTTATAGAGCTGCATAACTACCTCTCAAAAAAAAAAAAAAAAAAAGGCATCAGTGGAAGCCTGAAGCTGACTTGATGCCTCCTTGTAGGCTCAGTTTTCTCTCTGTTTCACTGTACACAAGGATGGGTGCACTGGAAATCCCCCCCTTCATTGGGAAGAGAAGCCCCATTCCTTGTGACATTTTTGAGAGAATAAATGCGTGGTTGTTCTGCCAGCAGGCCAGTGTCTGAGTCTAAACTCTCAACAGCATAACTGTTGCAAAAGCAGAATAAAACTGATACAAAACCAGTAAGAGAAGCATCTGTGCTGTATCACAGAATCAACTGAGTTGGCAAAGAGCTCTGAGATTGAGTCCAGCCTATGAACAAACACCGCCTTGTCAAGTGGACCATGGCACTGAGTGCCACATGCAGTCTCTTCTGAAACACCTCCAGGGACAGTGACTCCACCACCTCCCTACGCTGTCCATTCCAATGCTCTATAACCCTTTCTGTGAAGGACTTCTTAATTTCTAATCTAAACCTCTCCAGATTAAGCAACCCCATCTCCCTTAGTCACTCCTCATAGGAGGTCACCAGCCTTGTTGCCCTCCTTTGGACATGCTCCAGCACCTTAACACCCTTCCAAAATTGAGGAGTCTATAACTGGGCACAGCACTCAAGGTGCAGCCTCACCAGTGCCAAGTACAGGAGAAGAATTACTTCCCTGGTCCTGCTGGCCACACTACTCCTGATATAGGCCAGGATGCCACTGATCTTGGCCACTTGGGCCACACTGCTGGTTTATGCATTCACACAGACCTTCCCCAAGGACACCCTGGACAAACAGAAGCTGCACACTGAGTGACTGTAGCTTTCCCACACAATTTCTTTGTTCCGTTTTACTCCTGTCCCCTACCTTTCCCTCCACATATCAGCAAAAGAAACAGGGACATTTCTCCCCAAAATAATAAAACAGCAATTTGCAAATGGTGCAAACAACAGAGTAGAGAGCTACAGGCATAGGTGTCCTACTAGTAGGGCCTCAGAACTCCAAAGGTCTTGGCAGTGGGATATTCTGCCTTGGGAAGGCACAGTCTGGACTGGGTCAGCTGGAACACAAAACTGAGTTCCACATGGTTTCATTACTTCAGGTGAATATTTACCTTCACAGGCCAGGCTATCAGCCCAGGGCCAGACACTTACTGACAGCAGCAGTATCATACCCAGGATCAAACCACTGAAAATCCTGCAAGGGAGTTCACTTTGTGGTGAAATTCCAGGGGAAAAAACACAGTGTCAAAACATGAGATGACTCAGCTGAGCCCCAAAGCACCGTGTTCTGGCCTGACAACAAGGATGACCACAGAGCCCATGTTGTCCCTGGTGCTGGGGATGCTTCTGCCCAGGGGCCAGGGCCATCCCTGCCGGGTGGGAGCAGCCTGTGCTGCCCTAACCCATTGCAGACCTCAGCACTCAGCTCTTTAATCTGCTTCCCCACTCCCCTCTGTTATTTACAACTGCTTAAAGCACCTATTGAGCCCTGCCTGTAAAAGGCCTGGGTGCTTTTTGATCATGTCATGAATCTTTTCCTCGCAGACTTCTCCTGGACCTACACAGTTTTCCTGTAGAGCCGCACACAGTCCTGTTCCTTTCAGAGGAGGAATGAGGATTATGGAGCTATAAAAGCGGAAGCGGATTGCTTGGCAGAGCATTCCTTGAGATTTGCCAGCCTAAGTACACAGATGTTTCTCAGATGGGTGAATTTGGAGATGAAGATCTACGTGGCATCTGTCAAAGGGCTGGTGTTTCTGATCTGTGACAAACACTGTGCAGGAACACGCCTGTTCTGCCAGGCTAAGGCTGCACACAGCAGATCTACACATCACTGATGCTAATCCTCTGTAATTTATTAACTTTCTTGTGCACACTCGTTTGTACCTCATAATTCTCTTGTCCATAATGAAAAATTATCTCTGGTTGCAGTTGTCCTTCCAGGGCCAAGGAGAGCTGCAACAGCACCAAACATTTTCTGGATGAAGGACTAACCCTTATAATTAAGTTTGCCAGCACTCTCAGATGTGCTGGTGACTGCTGAGGACAGAGGTGTGTCTGTAGCTGAAAAAACGTTCTTTCCAATTATTTTCTTTCAGGAGCTCATGGGAGCAAGGGTGGGCAGCTGCTTTGTCTGACACTGGCACAGAGCAGGATGTTGGCAGCATGTTCTGGTGCAGTTGCTGCAGAACAGGGAGCTTTTTGGTCTTTAACCAGTCCCAAAATATATTCCTCATAATGACCAGCACCTCGGTGAGAAGAGGACTTTTACTTCAAGCAACTTAAGTGGTGGCCACACTTGAGGCTCACACCAACCCCCACTTGAGGCTCCCTGGGCACTCAAGACCTGGTCGAGGGTACAACTGCAGAAGCCCTCTGCTGCACCTTCATTCAAGCACCACCAAGAGGTCACAGAATTGTTTAGGCTGGAAAAGCCCTCTGAGATGATCAAGGCTAACTATTCCCTCAGCACTGCCAAGCCCACCATTAATCCATGTCCCCAAGTGCCACATTCTACATGTTTGTTCAAGTCTTTCAGGAATGGAGACTACCACTGTCCTGGGCAGCCTGTGCCTGACCACCCTTTCTGTGAAGATGTTTTTCCTATTATTTAATCTAAACCTCCCATGGAAGGTCCTGCAAACCCACCTAATTGCTGTGTTGTGCAAGTGGCTCTCACTTGTGACCAGTGCTGGTCTGCTTGGGGTGAAGGATGGACAGGGCTGTGCCTGACCTCTAACACACCCCACACAGCAGCTGCAGCAGTGCTCACTCCTGCAGACACAGGAGCTCCCCACTCTGAGCAGGAGCAAGCTATAGATGAAAAGGGTGTACAAACACCGGAATACTTTTCTCACTCTGAATCCTGAACTATAATTCTTCACTTTGGAGTGTGCAATAAAAATGCAACTGCAAAGTGCTTACAGTTGGTGTAATATTCTGTAAATCACAAAAGAAAGAGAAAAGAACTAGGCTACAGGTTTCTGAGGAGTTATGAGTAATGGATTGTCAGACTTATACTAAAAATTTTTTAAACTAATGCATTAACTCTTTCATTGCTCCTGCAGATGAAAGCGCTGGGGTCACAAGATGTTACAATTTCAACATCCTGCTCCAATTCATCCAGAAATATTGTAGGTGCTTGTGGGACCCTGCTCCCCTTTCTGCAGAGTGAGATTTCACATTCAAAGCTGCTGAGAGTAGTAATTAATCATTAGAGTTTTGCAGAAGACACAGGGAACTTGTGTACCTATCTAAAAAAAATTCTGCCAAAAGACATCAAATAAAGAAGCCATTAAAAAAGGGAAAGGGTTTACTGGTAATTTGTTGTAATGAGACTCACAGCCTGCAACATGCAATTCTTGGACAGAAACTAAAAGAATAATTATCTATAATCACCACTCAATGCTTTTTGCTCAAACAGTGCTATCACAGGACCCCTCAGGCTCCTGCAGTGGTTTTTAGATCTGCTGATAAGATAAATGTCCACAAGTGAAGAATCCCAGTATCCCAAATCCTGCCTGCCATCCCACAACCTGCAGAGTCAAGCACCAGCACACCCACTGCAATGGGGCTGGCCAGCAGTGGGCATTTCTCTGCCTTTACTGGGATAAAGCTGGAGCAGATCCCCCCTGAGGTTCCCAGCTGCAGCTGGACAGAGAGCACTTTATTAATGCCTCAGCAGCATTGCTCTGCTCCACCACTCATCCAGACAGATGTCACAGGGGCTCCCACAGTCTCACCTTCATCAATCAGAGGAGAGAACAGGCTGCTCTTGCTGTCCTGCATAGGAGTGCAGCTAGTTTTGGCACAAGGCTGGTAACAAAGAGACTCTACAGAGTGAAGTGACACAAAATGCATCATGTCCACTGAGCTACCTTGCACTTCCCCTTGGCACTGCTACTCCCTTGCTGCTTCCTACTCCACCTTGGTACCACTGACCTCTGCAGTCAGGGCCCCCCCACAGGGGCTCCAGCCTCTTGCTGTGGAGAGAGGGGTACTGGCTGTAAGCAAACAAGAGGCTCGGGAAAGCAGCAACTTCAGCAGCAGGACAGCAGATGAGGGCTCACTGAAGTGACCTTGCCTGGCTGATCATCCCTCACTGCTGGAAACCTTGTCAGACTCCCAGAGCCCCTGAGTGCTGGTGTCCTGCTCTGGAGAACTTGACGGTTCCTTCCTTGGAGCAGCCATGCAAGCGAAGGCAGTCAAGCAGGCCCACTCCCAGGCAGCATGTCTGATCTCAAGAATATTCATTAACGAGGACATCACTGTTTGCAGAATACTTAGTGAAGTGGAGCAATGAATTTCATTCACAATCATTTTTAAAAAGGCATAAATCCATTTGTGAGCCCACCAAGCCTTGGGCTGTGCCTGTTCCCTGCCCTTCTCCAGCAGCTAGCCAGGGAGCAGGCAGCCACCTTCCTCCTGTACTCCATCCTTCAGCTGTGACAATATGATAAATATCAAAATAGCCCAATGGCAACAGTAAGTAACAATGTTTTGACCTCATAAGCTTTAATCTGGGGATATTTACATTTTACATCGAACATTTACACAGAGAATTCAGTGAGAAACATGTCCCAGTGGCCTCTGCTCTGACCATGATGCCTTGCAGCTGGAGAGCACAAGCAACCCTGCCACAGTGTTTATGTTTTATTTCTATCTCTGAACTGCTAGAGTTCATCTGGCAAGTGTAACAATGGACTGGTCAGACGGCACAGGATAGCTGTAACGGAAAGGGAGGGATGACAACACCCAGGACAGCAGGTGACACACAGCTCAAGAAGGTGCCCATGTCACAGAGAACATTTGCTGTCCCTCTGCAGCTGCAGGGAGAGCTACATGATGTGGGGAAGAGCAGGGTTTTGATGGGGAATCAAGCTGAGCATCTGTCCCTGGTGCTAATTATAAAATAATTTCTGGTTCTGAAGAACAGGGCTTCTGCTCTTGCAGAGAGATGAAGAAGCAGCTCCTCAGACTGTCACCAAGGGCCGGCGTGGTGACTGCGCGCCTCCCACCCGTACCCTCCAGCTGGTAGCATCACCGTCCTAGCACAGCGCACAGCAGGGACCAGACTGATCCGATGTCTCCCCGGGGGCAGGGACGGGATCGGATCCCCCGCGGGGGCAGGGACGGGACGGGATCGGATCCCCGGGTGCGCANGGGGGGGGGGCGGCCCCGCTCCGCGGGACGGGGCACGGCGCAAACCCACAGCCCGCCCGGAACGGCACGGGGCACAAGCCCCCCAACACCCCCGGGACGAGGCACAACACCACCGACACCCCCTTCCTCGCGGGGACGGGCCTGCGCAATGTAGCTGTGACCAGGCAGAACCTGCCCCTCGGCACCACTCGCAACCACGTAGAAAGTGATCAATAGGCAACAGAGACTATTGTTGTTCTTTATACAGCGTTAGATGGCTGCGTGCCGCTTTACAGATCAGTAAAAGGAAACACCTTAACACAACAGTTTGCAAGTGTAGAGCCTGCAGCATCACCGCATCCCACTGAAGTTGTGTTACTCATCTCTAGGTACAGGTATATAAATGTTCTGAGCTATTACTCCCCTCGAATCTCTGTTAATCAGCACCTGGGAACACTCATCCCTGTGGTCGCTGGAGTTCAGCAGCACTATGGTGCCATGATCCTCAGGTCTGGGCAGGATCACAGTGCGCTGCTCAGTATTGGGGCTAGCCCAGTATCTCATGATGGTCAAGGCCACCCTCCCTGTTTGCACAAGGTTATCAGACTTGATAGTTCAGACTGGAAGCCAACAGCTAACACAGGACTCCGAGGAACACCAGATGTGCACACCCAAACTGATAAAATGTTCCAAAATAAATGCTGCAAGTGTCAGGAGCTGCCGGTGCAGAGTCTGACTCAGACTGACTGATCCCCTCCCAGTGATGTGTCAGTTGTTCTGATTCGTTGTAATGTTCATTAGTACCTGGGGAATTCGTTACTAAACACATACAGGTCACCTCCACTGCAGCTACTGGAGGAAACTGGCACTTCTGTCCTCAGTTGCACGTTTGAGAGCTGTAATGACATCAGTAAGAAGCATTTTTGGATTGGCTTTAAAACTGAAAAAGGCAGGCAAGCTCAGATGCCATAGTTGTGAGGAACTGCCAGAAATACCTTTGGCAGAGCTGGATATTAAAACCTGTGAGCTTGTTTGGTCAGAGTCAAGTCATAAACCACAATGTTCAATCACATTGGAATGTGAGGGCTGCAGCAAGGCGGCAATGCCTCTGCGCTGCCGTGCCCTTTCCAACAGCTGCTGCACACAAACCTTCAGCAAAAAGCCTGAAGAAAAAGTAAATTCTGATGCAGAGAAAACACAAAACAATATTGCAAAGGGCAGCAATGGCCAAAAACCAATCATCATGACACTTCAGCCTGTATGACCAAAGAACAAGGGACCTGTTGCTGAGAGGCAAAGGGCAGCTGGGCTAAATTAGCCAAGCAAGTTTGAGTCTGGATAGTGTCATTAAGAGAAAAGCAGAACTATGCCATAAACTCTAATGAATGCATTAATGGATGGCTTGTGCCTCTCAAAAGGGGAAAAAACGGTTTAAATAAAGTTATTAACACAGCCCACCTGTGTTTGGCTCTTGCACTATGTTGCTTAAATAGCCCATTAACTCTTGGAGTAACTAATCTTGAAAGTGAATATGGCCTTTCTGAAGTAGACATTTAACTACATTCATATAATTCAATTAGACGAAGCATTCTCAGTCCAAAGCCAGTGTTCTCTGCTTTCATCTCTAATAATAGTGCACAGCAAACTTTGTTAATGTAGTGTTAAAAATAAGAATTTGCATTTGTAATGGCAACCAAAAATAAATCACTGGGACCAAACCCTAAAATATACCATGTAATTTCAGTGATGCAAGTTAGCATTACTGTAGCACAGAATTTTGCATTTAATATTGCATTTAATTCTAAAAATCATTATTACAAGAATGAGCTGAGTTTTAGGGCTCTACCTTAAACTCACAGGGGAAAATTAATGATTTTTTAAAAAACGTGTTATTGACCCAAAGTTCCTTTTCTGGGCACTAGAGTTCACATCAGTTAACAGACAATGTCCTGGACTGCTTCTTCTTGGTTTGATGGCCTGAATAAGTTCATCCAGTTAATAAATAGTTAAAGCAAATTCATTAGGAAACAGGAATTTTATAGATTTAGTTAAAGGTTTCTTCCTATTTATGTCACTGAGAAATGATAAAATTCCTTTTATCACTCTACAACTTGTTAATGTTTTACCCCAGGACCACTTCATCTGTAATAAACATCTTAACAAAATATGCATCCCTGGGGAGGAACCGTTAATTTCCTTAAGGCCTCACACATGTAATAGGGTTTTATTGCATGCAGGTGCTTCGTGAAATTGCATCAACTTGTAATAAACGTCCAGTAAAGAGCAGGTAGCACCTAAAAGGGGGAAGTGGTTGTGCACCTGTCTGAGGAGAGGCTGAGCACATCCTAATCCTCCACGGGCTTCTTCGAGGGCACCAAGACACCGCTCCGAGCCTCCGATCTAGGGCACCACTGCCTCCAAGCACAGCAAGGTAAATGCTTGCATTTTCAGTTGTGTTTAACCAGCTTAACCAATAAATGTGAGGTGAATTTAATATATACTCAGATTTATTGCTGCTTTGGCTAAAACCACAGCATAAATTGCAATCAACTATATGCATCCTAGAGGACAAGGAACAAAGCATGGCATCTCCTTTTTCTCTCTAAGGCATTATCTGGGTAAGACCCTTCATGGAATTTATATGTGTTATTAATATGCTTAAAATTAAGTAAAAACAAAGCTTAACTTAATTCTTACAAGTAATAGATTTTTCAATGAGCATAACTGTGCCTTAACTGTTTAATGTGAGAATTATTATTTAAAAGCCATCTGAACAGGGTTGTGTCTATGGTTTCCCAAGAATGCTGATTGCAGAGTGCTATTCTGCTTGTCACCATAATTAACATGAGTGAAACCTCGTAATCCAACAGCAACATCTCAAAATGTGCTGCAGCTCTTTGTTCTTCAAGCATTTGCTTTGCCAGCTCCCAGTGTTTGCTCAGGAGCTGGAGTTTGTGTTGTCCTGTCACCTTGAATGTTGACACAGAGTTTGTGTCTTTGAGGAATTTCTGAGTTTAGTTTCAAAGTCGAAAACTTAGACAAACTCTTCAGGAAAACCTCTCTGCATTTCCTTCCACTCCACCCCGCCCTTGCCCCCTCCCCAGTGTTTTTTACCGTTTCTAAACCCAGTTCCCCAGCAAAGCAAAATTGCAGCCAGAAGCCAAATAAATAGTTCTGGAGATCTTGAGCAGGTCAGATTAGAAATCTCTGAGATGAGATCAGATAAAATAGGTCTGAAACTCCACAGCATCTCTGCTGCAGGCTTCAGGAGCAGCTGCCAAAGGCAGAACAACAGCCTCTCAACAGACCACAGAACAAACAGTTTCAAAAGATCCTGTGACACTTAAAAATCCAAATTTAGTTAAGTGCATAGGAAACCTCTTGATCTTTAACAAGCCTATCATTAAAACACACAAGGTGTCTTTTTCATTTCAAGTTAGGGCATTTTAAAAATTGTAACTCTATGCAAAATTAAGAACTTACATATTTTGCCTAGCCTTGACAGAAGGACATGCACTCATAGTCCAGAGCATCACCTGAAATACTTATTAATGGCTGTTAGAATCTGAGACATACTTTTAGTGCATGTTCAACTTCTAAAAATACTTATTTTTCACCAACACCTTTCTGAGATGGGTACATAGTAAAAAAAATTCAGCTGTGATGCTATTGAAGTCAGGAATTACAACAATTCAATACTGAAATGAATCCTGACTTCTTGGTGGAGGGGGGTGGGTAGCAGGGGAGGGAAGAGTGGGTAATGTACTGATTACTGAGGTAGAAAAAAGCCATTCCTATCAAAGTGTGTGGAAAAAGACAACTCTAGAATTCTACATGGATAAATAATAAAAACCAAGTGGGAAAAAATAATTAACAAAAGAGTAATTTAAGATCAAGGACTGAAATTGTGATTTCTAAAGAAAATCTCCCTGAATTTAAAAGGCAGAGAAAAAAGCTCCTCAATAAGTAACCTCACCCCTCAGCAAGAAGGTAAAGAAATAAATAGCCCTGCGAAAGTCAGGAACGCATTTGGGGACATCCGTCACCTGTGTGCAGCTCCAGTAGGCTTGGAGGGACTGCGGGCACCCCAGCTCTGCCAGGCTGGGTCCTGGGCTCTGCCCCTGCCACAACACCATCTGCCCAGGGAACGTGTTGGATGGCTTGTGCATCCACAGGGGCTCACTAGGAGCATTGTACTGGGATAGGGGATGGGAGGGTCCCAGAGAGCAGCCAGGACAGGCTGTGGGGATGCCAATGGACTTTGGGGTCCTCTGCAGCTGGGGATGCTGGTCACAGGGCCGTGGGAGGGAGTACAAGGGCTGTTCCCTCTGCACTGCAACACATGGGTGGCACAGCTCTCATCCTGCCCAGGCATGGCTGTCCCATCTCTCCAGCTCAGCCAGGACAAGGGAGGGAGAGTCAATAAGAGGTGGCTTTGGGGGGCTTCTAGCCAGGAAAGCCCACTGGTGCTGTGAAAGGGCATCCAGGATGTACATCCCTGTGTTGGCAGTCCCAGCCCAGCCGGGGGAGGATGGGTGGTGAGGGCTGTGAGGTGGAGCAGGGTCTTCTGCAGGCCCCCACCTGGGTGGGAGAGAGGTGAGATTGACTCTCAGGGCCACAGTCGTGATGAGCAGGTGCTCATTCTGAGCACAACAAAACATAGGCAGACACCCCCGTCTCCCTTGGGCAGGTGCTGGAGGACAACCTGATAAGCAACAGAGCTCGCTGCCCTCCTCTTCCTCACAGGCTTTGAGGGAGCCCCGCTCAACTTGAGCTGTATCCCGTGCTGAGACCTGGTGCAGCGTGTCAAACTACAAACAGGCCAGTAGGATTTCATAAAACGAAAAAAAAAAGCTTACACTTGTCAGCAGGCAGCATTTGAGCAGTTCACTCTTCTCCGCCTCCCTCTCCCAGCCATAGGAGTGCTGCCTTCCACTGCAGCAGCTCCCGGAGGCTTCCCCGCCTGTGGCGTGCTGGGAGCTGCGCTGGCACCACTCGTGCCATGGCTCGGGCTGCCGGAGCCGTCCCACAGCGAAATCCCCTCCCGCACGGAGCCCCGGCGAGGGCAGCGCGGCGGGTCCCGAGAGCGGCTCCCGGGGACGCCACGGGCGAGGGAGCACCGAACTGCTGGAAACCCCGACCGAGTGTAAAACCAGGAGCTGTCACCAAGAGCAATTTCAAGTGATTCCCTTTGGGAAAGGTCCCTATTCCTGCTAGGTGGAACCCACTTCTTTTCCCTCGCCAAGGTTTCCCACGAAGCTGCCTGGCACCTGAGCGGGTCGCGGCGGAGCCGCAGTGAAGCAGCGCCGCAGCCCCAGCCCGGCTCCGGCGGGGAGAAGGGCAAAGGCACCACACCGCTCCTCCAGCTCTGCCCGAGCTGCACTTTGAAAGGCTCAAACAGGAGGAACGATCATCTTCAAAGGGAGGATTTATAAGTACTGCCGGGTCCCAGGCGGAGCTCTGGGCAGGCAGGCGCTTCATTCGTTATGGCAACCCTCGTTATCTCCCTGAGAGCACTGAACCCCGGTGCTGCCATTGCGAATGTTCCCACAGAATAGTTTGATGCAGCGTCCTTTCAAAAGGGAAAAAGAGGTGGAAAAATAATTTTAAAAAAAATCGGAAGACTAAACAGAAACCAAGACAAACACTGAGCTCCTCTGTGCTGAGGGAAATAGAGGCAGGAGTCAGAGAGGCAAATGCAATTAGGAAACATATGAGAAGACTCAAAAAAGTTCAAAAGAATATGAGAAAGGAAATGTATAAAAAGTAAATAAAACACATTGTTTAAAAATGTTTCATATTAGACTTCCCCTATAAACATTTTACTTTTTATTTTATAGATTTCATGCTATTCTAATCAACTTTATTTTTGTAACTTCACAACTGAAACTGCAAACCTTATAGCCTGTTTTCACATTTCTGGGGTGTCCTGTAAGTCTTTTATATCTCTCTAGATGAGGGAAAAATAAAGTCAATGAAGTGAGCCAAGAAATTATAATTTCAAAACTTTTATAGAAAATTCTGCTGAAGAAACTCATGCACCACATTATGGAAAGATCATAAAGGTTTGGTGAAAACAGTTCCAACTCCCAGACAAATCAAAGCCTAAATAGTTTACTGTTGCTTACCAAGAGTTTGTAAACTTGTAAAGGATATTAATGAAGGTGTCAAGTCTTACTGAGGAAAAACAAATCTTTGCTGTAGAGGACTGGAGTATTAAAATAGAGCAAACACAACACCTCACCTGCCCTAAACTGCACCAGAACCTCAGAATTAGAACAATCAGGTAATCTAAAAAACAATTTAAAGATGCAAGGCATTGCTGACCACAATCATCTGGAGGAAGGTCTCATCTCATCTTTACAATCAAAGAGTTAGCTCTGATGTCCCAGCACACAAATAAGTAAATGTGGGATAATTAGGAAACAAATTCTGCAAACATCTTGAAAGGGGATGGAGACCTTTGATCTTTATAGAAAAGAAAACATTACAATACAGTCCAGCTTTTGGGGTCTGCACACATTTTATACCAAGGCAGAGGATGGTATCTTTCTTAAAAATCAAGTAACACCTAATTCCATCATACCCTAATTATCTTAACTGATTTCATATGTCTAAAGGTATTTCACCAAAAGATTAGAGTAGAAAGAGGGACTGACAAAATAATTAAATATGCAATTTGCCAAGCTTGGGCAATATGGCTTTGAAATCACCTTTTCAGGAAGTTTTACAGCTTGTTCATTGACATATATATTGCAGCCTTCAGATTCTTATTTAAGCTCTTTTGATTACTTTAATGGATTAATACCCGAGTACCATCCATGTAAAGTCTAATACTCAAGCCTGTTTCTAATTTGTCCAAAGCTGCACTAGTTTCCTTTTGGTGTTATTGTAAGAAAAAAATACTCTGCATCTTGACTTTTTTTTTTTAATCATAAAGTTCTTTCTTTCAAAATAGTTCTATGAACACAGAAACATGCCTGTGTCTGGTATCTTTTTTGGACATGAAGTGCTTTCATGTTTTCTAAGGTTTTGGTGACCCAGTGAACAAACCTGCAACCCACCAGTGCCACATGGGGCAGGGCTTTGCCAGGAAAGTGCAGAATTGCCACTTTAACCCTTTCAGTAAAAAAAAATTTGAACAAATTCATGCCTAGATGTTCACTGTTGCACCATTTTGTGGGGTATGAAGTGTCCCATCCCAGAGACAGCATCAGCTCCCTCCTCGCACCTGCAGAGCTGTGGTGGCACAGGGACAGTACCAACAACAGGCCCATGCCTGGGCAGTGCCTCGCCACAGTCCCAGGTCTATCATGCAGCCAAAGGCAGGAGGGACACTTCTCTATTTACAGCAACAACATTCCTTCTTCTCTCTCCTGCTCTGCCCCTTTAACTGTGCAGAGTTTGCAGGAAAGCTTTCCCCCTAAAATCTGTGCTCTGCTAAAGGAAGCCGTGAAAGGAACCATCAGAAGTGAAAGCAAGGGCTGCCAGAGCCAGACACAGCCCAGGAGGAGCAAGAACCCAGAGCAGAGCAATGTATCCTGTGGATGAGCCTCTGACACTCCAGGGCACAAGGGGTTTCCTGGAACATGGGTAGTTTCTGTCTCAATCCCCACTATGAAGTTCTCTCCCAGCTCTCATCACAGCCCACAGTAGTGCATTTCACGGCACAGTGACAGGCTGGGTGAAGAATCACCGTCCTCAGCTCATGTCACACACCACAAAAAGCTGACTGTGCTACACACATGGCTCACTGGCCCCTCGTTACTGGGGAGCCAGGTGTGGCTCTTTCACACAGATAAAATTTAGGAGGAACAGTGCTGAAGCTGAAAGACATTTTAAAAAATAAAATTATTTTACACATTATTATTACACATTATTATTTACACATCCAAAGAGGTAACTTTGGCCATGGACACCAGAGCATCACTCCTCAAGCACAACTCAAGCACAAGCCAGACAATGGCGTAGCAGAAAAAGAGCAGCCAACTCCTCACACACGTGAGGCAGCAGAGCCCACACCACCTTACCCAATTCACCCACCAAGATCCTTGTTCTGCCTCGTGCAGAGAAAAACAATCTTCCATAAGTCCTTGGTAAATTAACCTTCTCCTTCTAATATTTGTTTGACAAATTCTCCCGGGATGTTCAGCCCCTGCTGTGTAGACAGTGCTTATAGAGCCACAGCCAGTTCAACCAGGGCTGACCTGGCTCCTACTCCCACAGCCTGTGGCACTTCTCCAGCTCAATTCAAGTTTTGTAAAAACAAAAGCAAGAACAAGCTTTAGAAGTTTAAATAAAAAAGAAGTTCAAGTTCGGAACTGCATAAGATTCTGGATTCCAAAAAGGGGAAGGTCTCAGTCATTCCTCCAGAAGCTAACACACGTTCTTTAGTGAATAACAGTTTTTCCTCAAGATTCAGCAAAACAATCAAACCCAAACCAGCATGTTTCTGGTTTAGGTTTGTTTCTGCCTGAAGAATTTCAGCCTAATTATAAATTTCCTCTGAAAGATGAAAAAAATAAACCTGATACTCACAGTTCAGGAGAAGACAAACAGCAGCTCAAAGGCAGCAGTTCTGCCAACAACTGTTGATGAGGCCCACACCTGAGGGAGACGGTAAGAAGGAGCTGCCTCTTACCTACGTCCCTCCTTTTATCCTCAGCTGGGATCTGCCCATGCAGCCTTGCACATGGCCAGTTTCACCTGTGGTCACACTGGCTTCAGTGTGACTCCCCAGCATGTTGGGTGTCAGTGCCCTCCTCCACACCAGACCCAGCGCTTGACTTCTGTAGTTGTTTCCTACTGACTTTTTCAGGTTTATTATTTCTCTGTTCTATATTATCATTGGAAGCCATCAGAATTGATCCAGGATAGTAAAAGGGCACTTGCTGACCACAAACGTGAGAGGCCCTGGTCAAAACCGCTGTGGGTTCCCTGGAGATGTTGAGCAGGGGGTAGAGAAGTGCTGGTGCACTGCAGGTCTGACTGCCCCCAGGGTGCTGCTCTGCTGTGGCAGAAGCAGCGGGTGCTCAGGCAAGCACTGACCTGGTGTCTCCCCTTCCAGGTCTGAGCCCTGCCCTCAGTGGTCACATGAGGGCAGGTGCAGAGGGCTGGGTGAGCAGGGGAGGAATAGTCCTGCTTTGCTGCTGAGAAGTAGTTCAGGGCCTGTTTGTTTATTAGTGTCCATAACATTTCACCAAGTGACACATGTTAGGATTAAAAATGTTGTTCGTGTTGGAAATGTTCCCTGGAAGCCACAGCTCAGCAGATGCCTTTAAAAGTAAGTAACTGAACAACAGAGAGACACCAAACTGACCCAATCCATCCCATCTTTAAAACCATGTACATGCACCATATTTCAGGGTCAATTTATCACAACATGCCCATTCCTCACTGGTGCATAGAGAAAGGGAGAGCATGGACATATTTATAGCAGGCACTGCTTATCAGATGGCATAAATATGTCCATGCTGGAATAAATCATGGTGTGGATGTGAGTGCAGTGACCCACAGTGAGGAGGAAGCATTGCTGAGCACCTGGGAGTGCCCTACAGGCACAAGGCAGGCTGCCCACCACTGCATGGGGCCAACTCCAGCTGGAGGGACTGTGGGACACAGACACCATGTGGGGACTCACCGTCATGTGTGCCTTCATATTTGCACCAAGGAATAGATGGGAAGGATTAAAGGGACCTTCTCTGTATTTTCCTTCTCTGATCATTGCTTGATATCATTGCTTGATAGCTGTTTACCCGTTTGCATTTTGAATATGATGAAGCTCCCCAAGACAAGGGTTTGTATCAGCTTGCCTTGGACCCATCTCAGGTAATAGTGATGGCAAGGCACCTTTAAATCATACCATGCTCCTCTGCTGAATTATAGAAATAGTACATTTTTTTTACCCTAAACTTTTAACTGTCACCAATTTAATACAATTATCAATATTGTCTGAATTCTAAACCTCCCTGCAAGTGGGAAACCTCAAGGAGACTTCCAGATACTACAGGATTAAGAGAAAAATCAACAAAGTGGGTTCCCCATTAGCCAATACTGTTAGGAGAACAAAATCTAGAGTGTCCTCAGACACAGGGACAGGCTCAGAGCAAGGCAGAACAAGGAATGGTTGCAGGGAGGCATCTAATTCAGGGTATTTCTGACTCCCTTTTGGATCTGGTGTCTCCTGGAACCTTGGAAAACAGCTGAGATTTAAGGCTGGCAAAAGTGCAAATACAAATATATTGATAGAAAAATCAGTTTAAATTTCAAACAGCAAAACCTAATAATTCACAAATCATTGGGAGTCTTGGGGCAGAACTGTGGGTAGTAATGCACAAAGTGCTCACAAAAGAATTACAGAAGCTGCACAGAAAAGCTGGTTAAGGAGACTTAGCGAGCAAAATGCCAGCAAACCCCACCAAGACAGAGCTGCTGTGTTCTTGTGGGACCATTTAAGATGATGCCCACTCCTGTTCATGGGCAGTTAGGGCCTTCTAAGAATAAACTGATTAAAGAACATTTTGCAACCTATAAACTTGGTGCAGTTTTAAAAGAAGTCTTTTAACCTTGGAGGTCTTATTTTCCTTATTAAGAAGCTGGGAAAGCCCTTGCCTTCCTCAGTTTGATCAGCTCATTAACAGACTGACAATATCTTGGGAGCTGCTGATGCTCATGCTTTAATAATAACATCTGCTGACTTCCTCAGGGCCCATTGCAGAAGAAATTAGGTACAGGTTTGCATGCCAAAGCGAGCAGGGATGTCATGAATCTGCATCCAGCTGGGAAAAGCAGACAGGCTGCGCAATCACTGCTGCCACCACCCAGCAAACCCCGGCTGAAAGAGGTGGAATCTGTTCCCGGCCCCCTCCCCTTTACAAAGAGCACGAATTCAGGCTGCCTGTGCCCCAGCCCCCCCCTCCAAACATCACCCTGTGAGGGACCGGGGCGGGGGAGGTGCCACCGAAGGGGCTGGTAACTGCTGTGGGATTTTTTTAATCTAGTTTCCTATGAAAACAAGGTTCCTGTGATCCCTGTGTGCTTGTCTGTCTGCCTGTCCTGCCCAATAACTTTGAACTCTTTTCTTTACTGATTTAAACCAGATTTCATGGAGAGGTAGAAGTCTGGAGGATAATTAAGTTCCTAAAAGCTTCATATAAGTAGGCATTTGGGCAGAAAAAGGAATTAGAAAAAGAGTTAGAACAGGGAAAAGTTTGCATTAAGGGCTTTGAGTCCATTGACTGGTTTCTGCCACCCACAACAGGTCACTGCTGGGGACTGTGAGAACAGGGTTACATGTAGGTGGGAAGGACAGAAAGTCTTTGTGTAACTCAGAGAACAGTCAGTTGCCATCTCTGTGGCCTCCAGCTCTTGTGAAACAGATCCTCGTACATTTGTACACCTTTGGTTTTGCTGGCCCTTGGCCCAGCCCATGGACAAGATGGCTTTTCCCCAACCAATGGGGAAATCATTTGTCTCTGTAGAATTGCGACCACCACCACCGTCACTGGTATGGAGCCAGTTCGGTCACTCTTACTCTCCCTCTTTCCTTGCCTCTGCTCAGCCCATACTGTGCTTTTGGCCTGAGGCATCACGGCCAACTCCTGCTGTGCTGCTGTGGGACACCTGCAGGAAGAGCCACTATAGGCTTCTTGCCTGCCTTTTGAATAAGGGCCATGTTCAGACACTTCTGGTTGAAGCATTCCCCTCTAATGACCTTATGGCCCATCAGCTTCTCAGGCTGTTTTCTTGACACTTCAGTGACTTGGGAAGCACCTTCCCCCAGCTCCCAGCAAACCTGAACAACCCAAATCCCAACTCCTCACCATGGCTGTAGGAACAACCACTGGTGCTCCCTGAGTGAGGGCAGTGCCACAGGAGGAGGGATGCAGCATTGGGCACTGCTGAGGTTCACCCTCACCTCCCCTGCTCCCAGCAGGTATTTGGCAAACACTGGTAGAGACACACTGCCCTCCTGGGCCTTGCCTGCTTCCCCATTAGGAAGTTTTTTTAATATCCACCGTGAATTTTCCTTATTACCATTTAAACCTGGCATTTTGGTGCTTCTGTCTGAGGGGAGGGGACCTGCAGAGGGCTGTGGGTTCATTGCTGAGGGAGTATGTCCCTCCCCAGAGCCCAGCATGGCCAGAGCCTCCAGGCCAGCAAAACCCACCCAAACCTGGCTTAAGCCAAGGCACAGCCCTTTGCTTGGAAACTGCCTGTAATGCTTTTTAAAGTTGAAAATCAGTTTTTGTTTCTTTGCCCAGATGACAGCTCTGTTCGATTTGGTGAAAAATTTTTTTGGGACAATTACTATCTTTGTTATTCCACAGCAGACTGAATTCTAAATTATAAAACTATATACTATAAGCAAACCAGTGAGCAGGCTCACCTGCATAGCACAGATACAAAAACTCCCCTGAGAGAAGAGCACAGCCTGCTCCTACCTCTGCTGACAGGTAGCAGAGAAACAACCAATAACTCATGTTTTTCAGAGATAACTGGCATCAGTTTTCCCTCCCCAGGAGAGTGTCTGCCCTACTCTGCAGAACCCACAGCTCTGGACTTTGGGTGAGGACATATGCTATTTGATTTCAGGTTTCTTCTCTTGGAGGAACCTCTGAGTGTCTGCTTCAATCCAGTTGGATAATGGACACTAAATTTGAACCTTAAAATCTGTAACTGGAGCTAGCCTTTCCAGCAACACTCAGTGAGCAGATTGCATTTACAGTCCCATTCCCATTACAGAGAGGATGCCCTGGAGGGTGAGTTGGGCTGTACTGCCCAGGATCAGTGGAGAGCTCCTTCACCTGCACCTGTAAAGTTTAAGAAAGCTGCAGCACAGTACGGTCTCCATCACAAAAGTTGGTGGGAAGACTGTGAAATAATTCCTGGTGGAGCAGCTGGATGAATACTTAGTTTAATTTAAGATCCAACACTCACAAGCCCAACTACAAAGTGGTCCCACTTGGGGCATCCTCACAGCTTTTGTTTTAATTGAGTAAAATTCTAGAGATCAAATTTCACCCTCAGCAGAAGTATGTCACAAGACTTCCAGCATTTCTGGTGGAAAAACCCCAGCCTAGAGCCTGTTTCCTCCAAGAATCACATGATGGTTCATTTGGGCTTTTTCTCCTTGACATATCACCCATTTTATTAACTTCTGCTTTGCTTTAAAAAGAGGCATCTACCATTTTGCTTCCTTGAAGAAGCTCATAATGTTATAATTCAAGTGTCAGGACAGATTAGGTTAAATGTGCTGTGTGATTCCCGAAGGAAAACAAAACTGTTTGTCTTGTTCCATGTCATGGATTGCATTAGAGCTGAACATGTAATTCTGTCGCCTAATGTGTTAAAGTTGGCAGGAATTTTACTCTCTGTGCAAGGTGAGAAATTACTGAGCTAACAAAACATTTCGTTTCCCCCTCCTTGCACTCTTTCTTTATGAGATTCTGAATGTCACATTTTCACAAAAAATCCCTGCACTTATTTGTGAAAAATGTATATTAAAACCAAAACACATCAAATGGAAAGAAATCACAGATGGTTTTATTCACAAGCAGCAGAATTAATGGCCTTCTCTACTCTTTATAAATATTGGAAGCAGATGAGTTCATTACTATTTCACTCTAATAAAGAAAACCTGCTTGATTTTGACAAGACATCTACTTATCTAGTGTTTCTACTGAATAATAAATCTATTTTCCTTGAAAAATAGAAGTTATCACTAAACAAAAATCTGCCTGGAAACTTTGCCAATCAAAAAAACCCCAAACATCTTCATTTCTGATAGTGCTGAAATGGAATTCGAGGGATTTTGAAAATGTCACTAATTTTCAGAATAGAAAGTTTTGAAATGTTTACTTTGTGGTTGTCCTAAATTTTTACATCTTTCAACAAAGCAAGCAGAAAAGTGAAAACATCTGAAAAGGCTTTTGAAAAGAAAAGAGTCAGCACAAGCTGGATGAAACTGTGGGCTTCTTTATCTTCCAGAAATCCACACACATGGAGCTGAGTTTAGGAGGGGTTTTTTAACCAAGCATTCAAATACTTCCCAGTCCACAATCCTGGCTCCATCGAATTTGCCAGAGCTTCAAGTGCTGTTGGCAGCTTTTCCTACACTGGGATAAGGCATCTTACCCGAGGGAAGCAAAAGCTGAGTCATTTTTAACCCCAAACAGCATTCACTGATGTGGTCATCTTGTTAGTTATGGAAATCCCATGTTAGCTCTGTTTATGCTTCTTTCAACACTTATTAACCAAGCACTAAGGAGGTTTTATTTAAAACTGCAGAAGATGTTTATCCTCTCTAGGGCCATGACTATCAGTTACATGGCTTATCCATCATTCCAGAGAAAGGAAAGGATTTTAAGAAACTCCCTAGGCAAGTTAATTTTTAAAGCTGTAGGAGGGAGAGGGGAAAAGAAAACAAACACCACCAAAGCCACCAGCACACAAAGCCTGATGCAACCCTCTGATGCTGCAGGGACTGCACCAGCCAACTCCAGCCCCACACAAGCTGCTCCGCTCAGGCACCAGAAGGATTTCTTCAGGACAGGAATGGCCAAGAGACATCTTGCTGAAAAGTAATGGCCACTGCCATGGCTGGAAGCACTAAGCAGAGCAGAAGAAATTAGAAATTTTCCTTAGAAACCAAATCCTGTGAATGCTGTAAGTCAGCTCCAGACTCACACTGATGTTGGGGGATGAGGGCTCCCCTGGCCGGCAGGCCTGGAAGCTCAGCCAAATTCCCAGGCACTGGGTCTGCAGCCCCACAGAGTCCTGTGATAAGGGACCAAGCCCATGTCCAGTGGCAGCAGCTGATCAGGAGCCGTGATGTTGATGCTCGCAGGCCCCACCAGCACATCAGTGGCTCTGGGCAGCTCTGTGCCCACCTGCCACCCCAGGAAACCACTGTCTGGTATGGGATGGGCCCACTGTGGTTTATGTCCTCGCCAGCCACCTCCTTCCCAGCCGGGACATTCAATCAGGTGCCGGTGATGGCTCCCACAGCAGCTCCAAGACACTGCTTCTTAGTTTTTGGTGAAACAAGTGGTACCGCTTTCAAAAGGTTATAAAAACATGTGCCTGAAGAGAATGTCAGGAACTTGGGTATTAATCTCCCTTAATTCAAAGACCACTCAAAATAAGTGAGACAGAAATATTGGCTGGGGTGAGAAGATGCCAGAGGTCAGATTGTGCACCACCAGCTTAGGTCAAGTTCAGAAGAATAATTTAGCACAAAGAATAACAATTTTCAGTGTAGGAGTATGGTATTGGCTTCTTTCTGACTGAGCAGCCTGTTCCTCTGTGGGGGTACCCAGTTGCCCACAATGATGCCATTGCAGACACTGCAGCCCAGACCCTGTGGCTGAGCCAACAGGATGGGCACTGCCCCAGGCCAGAGGCACTGTCCCTGTGCCAGGTATTGCTTTTATCAGGTTTTGCCCCATCCTGCCCCATAAAATGCTTAAATTGAGCTGGTTTGGCTTCTGTGTTTTGACTTTGCAGCATACCTTTGGAACGAGACATTTTAGATAGATTTTCCAAGGCTTTTTATATTCAATTTCCAAGAATAAAACCCCCTACAAAGGACTGTGCTGCCACCTCTGCAGTTCACCATTCCAATCCAGGTAGCTGTTTCAGTCAGATAATTAAAACACACAGCACAGAGAATAAACTGATTAAAGCAAGTTTAATTTAACAAATTATATTAAGAATACAGACTGAGTTATCACACAATGAAACTTCCCTTTGTAAAATACAGGAGGGTCATCTAAAATAAATATAAAACATAGTAACATTCGTAAGATTAATGCACAGTAAAATCACTTTCAATAACCCAACCATCCTAGAAAACCACTTTGCAACTGCATAAAAGGTTCCGCTCTGCCATTTGCATGATGACATTTAAATCTGTTGCTGTTAGGAAACAATTTCATAACAAATGGCCAGAATATCCAAAGTGTTTGGTTTTCCTGTGCTGAATGAACTGAGCAGCAGCTCACTGCACTTGGCTATGAGTAGAGGAGCAGCCTCCCCTCCCTGTTGCAGCACGGCGGCAGCGAGAGGGCTGGGGGTGACTGACCCCAGCACCACTGGGCTGTCCCACTGTTTGGGGGCAGATTCCCACTGCTGGGAGCCAATCTCGGCTGTTAATCAAGGCTCCAAGGCTGAGGTAATTTTCTGGATGTAGGAAGATGCACCTGTCCTTCAGGAGGAGTGGGAACAGCTCTCTGGGCTCCTGGGACTGTTGCGGGAGAGTTCACGGGCGCATGTGAGGAGACAGACCCCAAGTCACCCAGGGGGCAGCAAGGAGGTGAAGGCCAACGTGGGACCAGCCAGCTCCGCAGGCACCACATCCAGTTCTCCCTCTCCCCAGCAGACTTCAGGTTCCAAGGCCTGCAGATGCATGTCCTCACCACTGGTGTCTGCCTAGCCAGGTGCCTGCTCATGCTGGGAATCCTCCAAGCTCAGCAGTGTGCAGGTTCAGACTGGAGAGCTCAGGACACTCAGGGGACAGCAGTGGGTGTGAAACCAAACAAGCCCAAAGCTACAGACTACCAACAACTTCTCACTGCATAGGAGGCTCCAGGGGATCCTCTGACAAACACCACGGGCACATGCAGGGACAGTCACAGGAAAAGTCTGACAAAGCCTACTCCTATGGAACTAAGGCTATGAGGTGCTCCCACAGGGAAGACACTTGCTACAACTGCTCACACTTGAATTTTATCACAAAGTTCACACTCTACATCACTTTCTGTTTTAATTTCTTGACTTTCTATGGTTAACACAGTAGACAGCACAGCCTGGCCTGGGTGGCCATGAGACACCTTGGCACTTGAATAGCTCCTTGCCATCAGGAATTCAGGAGGCAGTGTGTCACTATGAATTCACATCAGAAGGTGTATTTTATAGTAAGCAAACCCCTTACTGCTGCTTTTCTATCTCTGTTGCAGATGTATTTAACAAACTAATTTCTTCATCAGCCACAAGACTATCTATAGGCCAGTTTTGTTCTACAAATTCAGGCAAGGTAGCCAAACACATCTGGCAAAGCTCTGCAAATCCACTTCTGTTGTTTTCCACTGACTCATCCCTTCCCATTATGCTCCAAAAGGCTTCTCCACAGCCAGGCAATGTCTGCATCAGGCTCCTTCAACATTTATTGCCTGGGCCAAAGCTTCTATGGTCAAATTTCAGACAAGGAAGGAAGATGCAGAGAGACACTGGTACTGACCATGGTACATGCCAGTGTGGACTCCAAGGATGCAGCGTGTCTCACTGTGCTTCTAAGCACTGGCTCTGAGCCCTCCCCCTTTTGGAATCACCCAGTTTTCCAGCCTGCGGTTATCAGGGCTGAGAGCTCAGCTGGCTCTCAGCAGCTGCAGCTTTATGCTCAAAACATGCTGACTGCATTGGCCCCATTTGCTTTACAGGAAATGCACCTATCCTTTCTGTGCATTTGGAACAGGGTGTCCCCACAGTGCAGCATTGCAGGATCTTACTGTGGAGAGCAAATTCATCTCTCAAGGTTCTTCGCAGGTGCACCATGAAGCAGCTCTGCTGGTCTAGTGTCAGTGAGGAAGAAGAAACTACAAATATATCCTGAAGTTCTATATGCCTGTCTCAGCTCCATGTCCTGCTAGTGTTTTGAGCACCCAGTGTTTTCTGTAGGTCACTGCAGAGCAAGCTGAGCTTGCTATCTCCAAAAAGGCTGAGCAAACCTTACAGTTGGTCAAAATATTAAAGCACCAATTTTATCTCTAAGCTAAATCTCACAGAAGGGACTCAAAGCTCTGCACACATTTTCCCAGACATGCCCAGGGAGTGCAGCACTGAGTGTGGGGCTCTCAGAACCCGTTCCTCGCAAAGTCCCCCAGCTGCTGCACAGGCAGCCCTGCCTTCATAAGGGAAAAGGCAGCTCTTGGCAGCTGTCACTCCATCTCCCAGTGGCAGGCACTGTCCCTGGAGCTCTGCAGACTATGCTGATTGTTCTGCTGTAGCCCACAGCCCTTGCTCCTCCACCAGGAAAAGGGAAGGTCAGCTCTCATTCCGAAGCTATGAGGAGTGCACTGCGGCAGACAGCTTTGGCCTACCTGCCATGACCACTGGGCCACTGAAGAAGCTGTAACTGGATGTCACAGAAACTACAGAACAAATTACAAGCAGAAAAAGAGAAAGACAAAAGATGGATTAGATGAGCACAAAACTACAGCGTGGAGTGGATTTGAACTTCAAGTGAACCTGAGCCGAATGACCAGGCTTCCATGGTATGTTCATTTGTTGATGTCGGCATCATCAATCTGGCCTTTGTGAAGCCTGGCAGTGAGGTCTGGCTTTTCTTTCCTGCAGGATAAATAACAACTAAAAGCAGTGCTGCAACCTCCAAGTAAATCAGCGCTTGCAAGGTGTCACCCAAGGCTCCAGAGCTGGTGCAAATGGCCCAGCCTCAGCTCTTCTGCCCAAAAACAACACACCGACAACCAAACTGGCTGCTGCTCTCCAACCACATGGTTGCTCTGCAGAGGCAGCTCCAGAAAATTATTTACCTGATTGGAAGAAGCTGAAGCAAAGATCTGAACTGAGTTTGTCCCAAATGTTACAGTATTTTGTGCTCATTATCCCAGCATTACAGTGTGGTGCCTTAAAACCAGAAATGAATCTTTGGACAAGAAATATTTTACATATGTAAAAAAAAAAATAGAAGCTGACAGTACAAAACCTGCTGTTAGTCACCATTCTGTGCAACTAGCAAATGCCAGATCAATCCAAGGCAGTGCAAAGTGGGTCAGGGCACATGTATGACCCAGGCTGACAGAGACAACACTATTACTGTTACCATGGCAATTGCATTTCAGTAGGGTCAGTAAAACACTATTTTACAACATAAAAAATTGTATATTTTAACACTTGCTCAAAAATTGCCATTTTGCTGCCATGATGTAGCTTTGTTTTACAGCAGAGATTTGAGAGAGCAGCAGAGAGTCAGATGGGCACTTGCAAATAACTTATTACAGCAATGAACTTCTCTAAGACATGCATCTGGCCCCAGAGCGAGGCCAGGTCAGCGACTGCAGGGGGGCTGAGGTCAGGGTTTAATGCATCTCACTCTCATCCTGTGCCACAGCAGAGTTCAGTGCTTCCCCATGAGTGCCCAGGGAACAGGCGCATCTCTTATTTTAGCAGCTAGCTGCACATGTTAGAGAATCGTCCTGAGTGATGGGCAGATGATGGCATCCCACTTGTCAGCAGGGTCCCAGCTTCACAGGCAGCTTGGCTGGGGTTAGCATGCTGCTGCCAGGGTCTGCCAGGGTGGCACTGCCAGCATCCAGCTGGAAATAAACACAGGATGCTTGTTGGTCTTGATCCAGATGGACACATGGACACCCTGTGCAAAGCGGAGGCACTTCACCTTGGTGCTCTCTCTGCCCACACTTGATCTGCCAGTGTCCAGAGAGAGCCCAAGACGTGTGAACCAGTGGCCCCAACTGCCCCAGCCTACAGCAAATCCAGTGACTACAGCAGATACATGTATGGGGGGTTGTACTGTGCCCAGACCTTGGTAGAGGGATGGGGCATCTGCTGCAGCTCAGTGCTGCCACTGGACCAAGAGCCGCAGGGACCTCCTGCTGTGAGGTGCCGAGAGCTGACCAATGCAGCATTGCCCATCCGTGCCTTTTACTGTTCCTTTTAGGGCTGAGAGTTCTTGATGGTCTGTGAGCTCCCAGCTGCGTTCACAGGCGTTTGCTGCAGCTCTGGATTCTGTGACTGTCCTGCAGCAGAGTTACGAAGTGGGGATGAACAAGGGACTGTGTCAGGCTTCCAATCTTGTACTCCCACGGAGAGGAGTCTGCAGCAGTGCAGGGGGGAGGGTGCAGCTGCCAAAGGGCTGCGCGGTCCTGATGTGTGGAGCGGCGTGTGCAGGGGGTGGTGCAGCGCAGGTGGCGTTGGTGGCCAGATGCACGGAGGTGTGCCAGGATGGTGCCAGCGCTGCGCCTCGTGTCCCGCTCAGTAGTATGCACACACACGCCCGCTCTGGTGGCCCCTCAGGATGGTGGGACTGGCGGGCACCGGGTGGGGCTGGGCGGCAGGCGGGCGGCCGCGCTCTGCTCGGTCCGGAAGCTGTAGTCATACTGTGGGCAAAACAGAGAGAGAGAAACGTGGGGCAAGGACCCATGCAGCCCAGGCCAGGGCACGTGGCCATGTAGCCACGCAGCCACACTGCCCATGCCTGGGATGGGATGATACAAGGAGCAGAAGGCAGTAAGAACTGGGCCTGGCAGCAGATGGCCCAGGTAGGGCCATGTCCATTGAGCCTGCTGGCATCACTTGACCCCACACCAGTGACCACCAAATCCCTCCCCCAAACCCCAGCATTAACACATAGCCACACTCATCCTGCACATAAAGCAGCTGGTCAGAAAGATTCCACTTGACGGTCTTGATACACCAGCCACTACCATCAGAATTAACATTTTTCGTTTGACAAGGTGGGTCAAAATTTCAATGTACACATCTCTGCACCCCCACTATGTCACTGCAGCTGAGGGACAGCCAGGCACAGCCAGGGAGCCCAGGACTGCAGCACACGTCGTGCATTGTAGCAGTGCCATCTCGTGGCATGCTGTGGGCCGCACGCCACAGGCCCCTGGCTACCCGGGCCCCTGCCAGGGCACCTCAGGAGGAGCCGGGCTGGCGGTGGATCTTCTATAGCGGGCGGGCAGCTGAAGCAGGGCCATGTAATCAGGCTGCTGGGGCAGGAGCTGCCCATGACCCCAGCAAACCCACTGCAATGTACTCATACAGGGCCTGTCCCTCCCACATCTCCCAGTGTCCCATTTGTGGCTCCTGGAATGTCATAAACACATTCCCCTGTGCCCTTGGCCCACACCTTGCCAGCCAGCCTAGAGTACAAGACATGCTGCCAGCAAGGCAGCCCTGGGAACCAGTAACCGGACTGGCACCCATCCTGGGGCTGTGCCAGCTGTGCTGGAGTCATGCCACTTGTACCAGGGCTATGCTGGGGCTGTGCCAGGGTTGCACCAGCTATGCCAGGGCTGGGCTGTAACTATGCTAGGGCTGTGCTGTGGCTGTGCCAGTTGTGCCAGTGCTGCGCTGTGGCTGCGCCAGTAGAGCTGGAGTTGTGCTGCCGATGCTCCAGTGCCGACCCCTCCTCTCTGTGGCGGGCAGGGGGCGGTGGGGGCGAGAGGGAGCGATGGGGACCGGCAGGGGGCGCCGCGGCATCGCGCCGGGCAGGGCCGGGCGGTGTGTCCCGTGCCCGGGGCTGTGGGTCCCGTGTTCGGGGCTGTGGGTGCTGTGCCCAAGGACTGTGGGTGCTGTGCCCGGGGCTGCGGGTGCTGTGCCCGGGGCTGTACCCGTGCCTGGGGCGCTGTCCCCATGGGCTGTGCTCACTCACTCCCTCCCTCCTGCACCTCCCTCTCGCGATGTCGCACAAGGCAGCACTGCCCCGCGCCGTTCGCAATAAGCCTCATTTTTCAACACCCAAACGCATAAAGATGTCAGCTCAAACTGTTTACTAATTAACACTTAAAAAGACACAAATTAGATATGCGTGGCTAAGAGCAATTATAATCAAGATGAATCTCTCCAGTCATTGGGGAACTGAGGAAACTCCTAATTGCTGGAACCAATGTTTTAAAAACTGAAATCAAGCCAGTTAGCAAATATGTTCATTTAAAGAACATTTCATGTGACTGCGCTCTGGAGAATTGACTACAAACATGTGAACAAGGAAGAATATTTCTGCGGAAAATTAAAATTTTAAGCTCTTTCAGATTTACAACTTCTTCATTAAATATATTTGCAAAGAGCAGCCCATGAAAACTTGTAGCAATTCAGTGGTTAAATGAACTGCCTTTCCTATCAGTTTAAAAGGAATGATGAGTACTGGATGCTTGCTTTACTAATTAGACTCTCTCTAGACTTTTTACTCCACGCCAAGCTCAAACAAACACAGGATGAGCCCCATGAGTGGCCAGACTCTTGCCCTCTTTGCCACAGCCACAGGCACCACAAGCACTCACTGTGGAGCCGGGAACAGCGACAGTGCCAGCACCTGCCCAGGTGCCTACTCTGTGATGCTCTCCTACAGGGGGACTAGAGAGGCAAGAGCAGTGAGGACAAACCCTCACAGTTCTGCAGGGAGGGCCAGCAGTGGCGCTGCCAGGGCTCTGCTCCTCTCCCTCCATCCTACATCCACCAAACCATCCGTGAGCAACAGCATGCACCGCTTACACCTGTGCTTCACCACCTCTTCATACCCCAGATCTCCATGCACTCTCCTGGGCATGGCTGTGCCATCCTGGAGCAACGAGAGCAGTCTGGGTGCAATCCAGGGTTTACATCTAATTCCATCATTTTCCTGACAGGGTGGAATCCTGTCACTCACCTACCCGCAGTCTGGAGGATGGGTGCAAATATCTGCAAATGTAACCACAGAGAACAATAACTCTTGGAATTCTTAGGGAATATTATTTGCAAGGCATTTTGCTCCAGGGAGGATGTTCTGGCTGCTTTGGAAATCTGGAAGATTTGCTGTAATGGTGCTATTGCTTGCAAGGGAAATAAAGCCATGCCGAAATTCACAATATTTATATGTGTAGCTCTCTATGTGCAGACAAGATGCTTTATCAAGGAATATGGGCTGCATAAACATACTTTTCATTACTTTGGAATGCACACAGCCTGTAATGAAGTAGGAGCTGTGACAGAGCCAGCAGGTATTGGCCTCTCCTCCCTGGGCCACACAAATGATTAAAGTGCTGGTGTCCCAGCACTCCACAGGCCTGCGAGGGCACAGGCAGGGCTGCACAGCTCAGCCTTCAGGCAGCTCCCAAGCTGCCAGACCTCTTCCACACCAGGCAATACACAGAGATGCTGCAGAAGCAAATCCAGCACTACCTGGATTCTCCTCTAGCCAAAGGAACCACCTGCTCCCTGGCCAGCTCCTGGCAAGAGAGAGGAGGGAGGCAGGCATGCAGAGGCCGCCAGCCCTGAGCACCCTGGGCTCCCAGGGCCTGTCCTGACAGACACAGGCACTCCTGAGCAGAGGCGTGGCATGCACGCCACATGGCAGGACAGCAGCACCTGAGGCAATGGGTGCTTCTGTCAGACATTGCCCCTGTCAGGGAGCATCTTCAGAGCCGCCCTTGCAGGCCCACTGGGTGCATGCAAAGGCCCTGGCAACCGATCACCTTCTTCTTGTACCCAGACAAGACTTCTAGGCAGAATAGGATGGATTTAGGCAACTGAAGTTATAACTGGAATCAAAAAGCAGAGAAGTCTTGAGGAGTCTGGCAGTCTTCTGATGCCATCTTGTTACTCTCTGCCTTGAACCCAGCTGGTTGACACAGGAGGTCTTTGTGACCAATGGTGCCTGAAGAAGCATGTGCCGCTCAGACAAGTTTCTTCCTGGTCTCAGATTTCAGCTGTGAGGCCACCTTTGCAGAGCAGGCACCTCCTCAGCACCACGCTGTCTACTTCATGCATGTGCCAGAATGCTGCCTTGGGACCACCCTTGGTTTGGCAGCTGCCTCCTCCCTGAGCCCCTCAAACACTCACACTCACTGAAACGCAGACCAGTTCTCCTGGCAACAACTTAAAAGCATCAGCAAACTGAAAGCTGATGAAGGTGTATACCTGATATTGCTGAGTCAAGGCCATTTGCCTTCCTGACATGCAAGAGGCACCTAAGTGTCCTGCCTGCACCATGTGTTGCTAATACATAAGAAAGGTTAACCAAAAGAGACATCTGGAATTAAACAGAAGGCCCCAAACTTTGCCATTAGATGCACCACCTAAAGCGTCCTCACTCGTGGCGAATCAGAGAGTGAATCAGCTGACCCTGAGCTTGACTTTATCCCCTCTCAGTGATTTGGGAAAGACAAGAAAAGTCTTTTCCATAAGGGAAGGGACCTTAAAACAAAGTAAATACAGCTCTCGTGACTCGCTCAGTGCTTGGAAGGCACTACTTACCTCCTTTTCAATTTCTGCAAGAGTTTTGATTGTGATACCCAAGAGATCAGCTGGCTGCATCTGGCAAGAAAGAAATAATGTCAAAATTAGATGTGTTTTTGTGAGGGATTTTTTCCTTTTTGGTTGTTGTTGTCATTTTGGGTTTGTTTTGTTTAAAGTCAATAAACACTATCACCAGAGATTTAGAGGCACCATCTGTAAACACAGGGATGACCCTGTTCCTCACTGCACCAGGAGAACGAAGCAGCAGACAGCAGGTTGGGGCCAACAGCTCCAAAGCCTTTCTCCCTCAGCAGCAGAGCCAACACTCATCTCCGTGTCCCAGGTAGATTTTCTGCCACCATCCCACCTGCAGGATGCAGTCTGTAACACCCCATGAACTTCTGTGGCTGCAGCACCGAGGTGTGAGTAGCACCAGCTGCAGGAAGCTCCGACCAAACTGACCATATGGTGGCAATGGTGTCTAAAGGATCTGCGGGGAGGATAAGTATGACCCGTTCTCTCTGCATTTGTCCTCACAGCAGGAACTCCAGCATTCTGGGAATAACGGCCCATAAACAAGACTTTCAGAAAGCAAAGGTTGTGCAAAACTCCCATCAGCAGGAAGAAGAAAGCAAAAAGCCAGAGCACTACTGAAAAATGAGACACAGCTGATGGCTTAACAGCTTCTTGTAAATGGATTTTTAAAGAGATACTGTTTTAGCATGGGATGGATTCAGGAACTGGTAGTGGGATGGGGAACCTTTGAGCCTGGATCATGAAACTTTAACACGCACTGGCACAGTGACACTCAAAGGTCATTCTGAATCCATACCAGGGGTTCCGTTTCGGCCAAGCAGCCGCACCCTGCCCATGCTATGTGTGGCATGCTCTGCAGGCATGGCCCCACAGTGCCCAGCACTGAGCAGGCGGCAGACGGTGCCCTCTCCAGCCCGCTCTGCTGCCAGCACTGGGGTGCGCTGTGCCATTACCACTGCCCTGAACTTCTGGGGTGCCAAGAGGAAGCAGTTAAGCTGACGGCACAACACCAGCCCCATGGTAGGTTAAATCCAGGAGGAATCCACATGTGTAGCTTTAGAATCTGTGCTAAGAAATCAGAAATGCTTCCAGCACCAGGGAGTCTCGTTGCCATTCCTATTTCTGATGGCAATAATCTTCCAATCCTGGGACAATTCAGTTTTAGAAGCGACTTGGTAAAAGCCCTTCCCACCCAATGGGCAACTACTGTGACATACAACCTTGGCCTATCTCAAGTGCTAGGTATATATTTGGCCCCAAGGAAGCAGGTAATACTGTTGATGTTTTGTTATCACTCTCCATAAAACAATTAGTTTCAGACACTGGGAAAACAATGAAGGCAACTCACCCCTTCAGGAGCACAGGCAAACTTCTCTGAAATCATAAAAGGCACTCCATCCATTGCTGAAAGGGAGAAGACATCACATGTCACCTTTCCAGCTGATTTCTGACATGAAACTTCACACATTCCCAGTGACAGATCAAGTATCCACAGCACTTACACATGACTGACTTCTCCCAGACGTTACTGCCAGCCTTTTCCTTCCTCTAACCTGTCAGTGGTTTCTTGCCATTTGAGACATAGCTGGGTCAGTCCCTACCAAATCAGAAACCCAAAGAATCCTCCCCTCTTTATCCATATACAATTTTGTGGTCTCAACTGCACATTCTCCAATTTCATTCAGCTGCCAAAGCAGGACAGTGTTTGAAACTGGAAGGAGGACACACATCTATTTACCACCTCCTCACAACCTTAACAGTACCCAGAGCACTGTTTTTCTTTATATTGTCTAGCATAGTCATCTTAGTGCAATGATGCTCAGTCTTTGTGTCTTGCTATCACCACCGTGCAGATGTCATAGGGAGCCTGCCACAAGATGTGGCAGCACAAGGGAAACGTTTATTTTTAAAACATATAACTCAGCAATTTGCACACAAGACTGAAAAGGACACAGTTCTAAGGCAGTGCACACCCCAGGTACACTCCATTTGTTGCACTTACACCTTCAACATTTGAAGTCTTTACATTTCAGCTCTGAGAGAAATAAAACCTTCAAATTATTGCAAATTTAAGCCTTGAAATGCCCCACAGTGACCCTCAAATAGGGCTTCCTTTCAGAAAGCATCTGCACCCAAAAACCCAGCATTCCTCTGCTTGCCGTTTGTAACTTCTACCAGCACCACGGAGTTACCATGTTAGTGATTTAACAAGGACCATTGAAGAATACTTAGTATTTTACATTTGCTTTCTCTGTTTTTCACTAAAAAAAAAAACACTCCAGTGGAGTAATTTTGTTATCAAAGGTGCTGTGTGGCAGCCACAACACGCAGAGAAACAAAAGGAAACAGATGAAAAGCAGCATCACCAAATCCAGGAAGTTTTAAACCTGGAAGACCATCTGCATTTGTTATCCGACAGAAAGCTGCTTTGATCAGCCACACGCTAGCTTTTGTGAAGCAATCTAAGGCCTGAGCCCACTGAGCTCGGCTGCCGCAGCCCCCCGAGCCGCCCCACCGCCCGGCCGGCTCAGCCCCGAGTCGGAGCTGCAGAGCAAAGCAGTAGATGAAAGCGGGGTGAGCCAAAGGCTCAGCAGCGCAATTAGCACTCTCCTAAACAAACGAGCGTCAACAGAGCTGTAATTAAGCAGGCCTGTAATTAAGTATATGCCCTTTTTCATAACGATCATGCTTAAAAGCGGCATGATGCATGGAAGTGTGTTATTAATGCCGCGCTCCCTGAGCGGAGGAGTGTGCGCAGAGCCAGCTTGCCAGAGCTGTCACCAGCCTGCTGCTAAAATGCATTAAAGGCAGAAAGCAGAAAACAAGACACATTCAGCTGCTCCTTTCACAGCCAGGCACCAGAGTCATGAGGGTTTAAATACCACTGATTCTGGAAACTTTACAGAAACAAAGCTCTGGGTGACTGCTGCCTCTACTTGCCCCCCGTGCCAGGAAGGGTGACAGCTCACCCCTGCTTCGTGCTGCAGCTTGGCTAGGCTCCAGAAGCCCTCTGGACACCCTAGGGGCTGCAGGCAGCCAGTGGGACCCCACGAGACTCTTGGGGAGCAGTGCTCCTCCTTGCCTCTGATCCCAGGCTATAAAAGGCTCTGTGGGAAGGACTGCTTGCTGCCCTGCCCACAGGATGAGACACCCATCGCTGCTGCTGCTCAAGATGGGTTTTTTCACATTCATGAGGATTTCAGTTGAGTCCCAATTCCCACAGCAGCTTATGGAGACTGGCAAGAGAGGGAAGGCCATGATCCCCAGGCACCTCTAACAACAGCGGGAAAGAGCTCACATCGCCACACTGGAGCTTGACTGGGTGTCCAGCACTGGGGTGTCCAGCACCAGGGTCTGGGCACAGGCACCATCACTCCAGCTGTGCACCATGAGGCAGCATGCAACTGCTGTTTACAGTAGTTAATTTCATAATACAATTAAATGAAACCAGAACTGTAGGAGGGCATTTTAATTCCATGTCCCTGTCCTGGTGTTGTGCTGTAAATAAACATCAGTAGCAGTCTTTGATTCCTCCCTTTTTCCGTTTTTTTTTCCCCCCTCTTGCCTTAAAGCATTACTGGCTGGCTCTGATGAGCGAGCCCTGTGCTGAGATCCTGTCCTGTGTCACCACATCCACTGGTCATTTCACACTAACAGACCAGGCCCTCATCCTGAGCTGCAGTTCCTGTTTTAGTCTGGCCAAAAGCTATTCCAGGCTCCTCCATGTCAATCTGCACCATGTTTGAGACCAGCAGACAGCAACACCAGCGTACAAAAGAACTGGTTCTGGCAAATGATAAAGCACAGCTCTTCCCAAAGGTACCTGTGCTGATTCAAAGAAAAACGGTGGGCAAGGTCTGTTTTACAGCACTACTGGGACTACAAGAGCAGCTAACACACTGACCCACACACGTTTCAACATCTTTAAAGGTCGTGACTTTTAAAATATTTATAAAGACCTATAAAATGTTTGCACCTTGCAGGTTAAAGACTCCTTGCACAGGTCGGCAAAGCTGCTCTTGCCCCCCTGTCTCACTGCTAGAAGGACACCCATCACCTGGGAACCCCCACCCAGGGGCTGAACCCAGCAGTTCTCCCTGTGCCACTATACCCCCAGCACCTGAAACAGGTGAAGGAGGTGCCTGCACTCATCAGCCTTGAAAGGGAACAAAATAAAATGGGATTTCAGAAGGAAACTTTCCAGTGGCTGTTTTCTGCCTCCCAGATCAGCTCCTCCCTACAGGGTCACAGCTAATTAGCCCCGGCACTGCAATTAGATAAAGAGTTGAAAGGAGTCAGCAGCCAGAAACACACTCCTGAACCCCAGCCCCAAAGGACAGTGTTCCTGTGAATCCCTGACAGCAGCCAGGAGGTGGATAGATGCCTCAGAGAGGGGCCCCTTCATCAGTGCAGAACCACTAAAACACACGACCAACTTCTAGGTGGTGGCTTCTTTATTGTAATTTACTTAGACTTGCTCTCCTCTAATGGGGAGGACACCAAAGCATGCTCTACAAATCCAACTTGTTAACTTGCTTAGAAATTCTCTCTTTAATCTGAAAAAGTACTGTCATCCTCCTCTAAGCACTCAAGAGATGCTGCCTTCTGTGCTGCAGACTCCAAGTCTCAGTTGTCAAATTAGTAATTCATCTTTCTTGAATAACTATATTTTTAGCAAAGCTACCAGATTTAAATAATCAGACCTGCCAATGCTACCCCAATTTGAACATACTGATAAACTTTCACAGGCAGCATCAGCTAACATAATGAGTTTCTGGATGACAAAGAACTTCAGACCACAGTTCTCTACTCTACCCAGCATAATAAGCACTTGTTCTTTTCTACAATGTGCACATAAAAGAGAAATCTAAAGAACAGTTGCTGTAATTATCTTGAAAAACATGTGGTGATTAATGGTGATTATGAAAATCTGTATAATTGTTCACTGAAACTCCAAAGATCAGATGCTCTCTTGGAGCAGCCATCAATGAAGAACTTGTGAACACAAAAGCTTCCAAGCTCCTGCCCACTGGAAGCATTTGAGGATGGGATTGCCTGCGTGCCAGCTCAGCTCTCACCCTCCCGTGACCTCTGCAAGAGGTTCCAGGATGTCCATGACGTGATGCACATGTCATTGCAGTTCAAAGCACTAAGTTCAACCTGTTTTTTATGCAAATAATTAATTACTTTTGTATGCAACTCGCAGTTTGTCATGACACATTAATGATTTGATAGACTTCTATGAACTAGTGAGCACAGGACAGCAGAGCGCTTTTATCGTCATTTAATTTAAAAACGATCCTGTGTGAAATTATCTAGTTGTGAGTGATGGAACCATAAAGAACAGACTCAGCAAAGCTTCTTTTGGATCATTGCTTTATTAATGGTAACGTCAGGGAAATGAAAAATGCTAACATTGTCATATTCAGCTCTTGGGTACAGATGAATCGCTGCCTCAGTCTGGCGGGCTCCGTTTGCACACAGCAGTGAGTGCTAATTTCTCACACCACGATTGTGGGGATACACAGCCATGGAAGAGTTTATATACCTCAACTCCCAAGGAAATAACAGCTGTTTCTGCATTAAAGTCTCGCCATAAGATTTTATAGCTTTGTATTTCTTTACTGCTGTTTTTGCACTGCCATTTACACTTGAATTTTTGACTGCTGATATTAAAAATATTTAAATAAATAAATCCCTTGCAAAACATTTTCCTGCATGACTTTGAAAATTAAGCACTGTTAATCCAAGCCAACAAAAAGCCCAACGCTAAATGCACTACTGCCACCTTTAAAATTTAAATGATCGTGAGATTTCAGAAAGAGCTTTCTCTAATGCTGCAGAACCATTCAGATTTTCCCCAGACCTGAGCGCAAGCAGAATGTTCATGTTTTACCAAGATGAATATCTCATAAACCAGCATACAGCAACACCATAAAACCAGCAGAGCTCCCCTGCTTAAAGAAAACTTGATTTTCAGCTAAACGGCACCAGAGGAACATGGAAACAGTTTGAGAACCAGCAGCTGGCAGAGAGCATGGGCATGCCACTTGAAGGGGAGCCACGGTCAGGTTGGGGGGACACGCAAGCCCCTGTTGGGTGTGGACAATGAGGGAGCCCACCCAGAGGAGACTGCTGCTCCTAACATGCAGACCAGTGGCGGGTGGGCACTGCGGGGCACCTCAGCTTCTGGGAAGCTCTGAATGCCATTTCCACTGAAGAGAGAAAGCAGTCAAGTGCAGGCTGTCCCCCAGCCTGGGGAGGACAAGGGACTGCTCTCTCCACTAGCAGCAGACCCCTGCGTGGGGTGAAGCTGGGGCTCAGCTGCAGAATCACCTACAGCAGCAGATGGACCCATCACTATCGGGGTAAGCTGAGCAGCCACGGTAAGCTGGTGGCACAGTGCAGCACTGACTAGGGCAGGCTGGGGCCAGAACACCCCCTTGGTGCCCTCTCCCAGCCCCCGCCATGCACACAGCTCTGGCTCCCAACTGTGCCCTGCTGCTTCGTACCACCTCTGCAACCACGTACTGAGGCCCAGATGAACCACACCACATCAGTGATGATGGCAAAACCTCAGGGGCAAAACAAAGGCAGCTCCTGCCAAGCTGACTGCAACAGGGAATGCTGCAGCCACCCTGGCTGCATTCCCCAGCAGCAGACACCATTCCCAACGTGCATACACTTCTTATATCAACAAAGAAAAGCACAGCGGTGCAGGCAGGGGCACAGGGCTCAGCTCCGACAGTCCAAGACACATGGCCAAGCTCATGAGACCCTTGGATCGCCTCATGTGGGTCCCATGGCAGCTGGAACTCGCACCAGGGCTGCCACAGGGCAGCTGGGAACACCCCAGCCGTGTGCCCCATGTCCAGGTCAGACCAGGCAGCAGCACTGAACCACCCAGCACCTGGTGCAGCGAGTGGGAGAGCAGGGCCCTCCCGGGCTAGAGAAGGAAGCCTCTGCCCTGAGAAAGGTTTACAGCTTTCCTGTTCATCTTGAAATGACTTTGATTAAAAAAACCATTCCTGGACTAGATTTTCATTTTTGCTAATTTGATTGTCAGCCTTGATTTTCTCCACTTCCTGCATAGCTCATGACATGGCACAATTAGTTCTTTACTGCTAAGATCAAGCCATGAAAACACTTGAAGAAATACTCCTGGTTTTGATTATTTTCTTTTTTTAAATAAAGTTAGGGTTAAGTACTGCATGGTGACAGCTAAGGAGCACCTCAGCACTGCGGCTCCATTGGCACCAGAGAACATGGAGAGACTTCAAACAAGCTCTTCAAATTGCAAGTGTTTAGGAGCTCTTGATTTTATTATTTTTTAATAAAATGCCCCCTTTGAAGTCTCTGCACCACACTAAACTTCAAAGATCACACCTTAGCATGTGCTACTTCCAAGCAACAACCCTTAATTAATTAGAGCAGAGCAGATACAGAGCAGATACAAACCAGGGCTCTCGCGTGGGGCTGCATCACAGCCGGGGCAGGGCCAGCTCGAACACAGAGAGGTGAAGGGAGGCAAGGGGAGGTGAAGGCAGGCTCTCCTCTGGCCTCCGCGCACGGCCGCGCGCTAAAGAGAAATGCAGATGCTTTTCCATTCCGTTCAGCTCTGGCTGTAGTGACAGACTCCTTGGAAGTCATTAAACATGTAATGTCTGTCTGCCGTGGCGGCCGGGCGGTGCGGCTGGAGCAGCAGTTGCAAAAAGCATCTCAGGCAGCCCCACAATGGCTGCAGTGTTCCCCTGCCCGCAGCTGGAAATTTCTGCCGCCTGATGAGAGAAACATCCCGTCGGGTAATGCGGCTTCCTCCCAGCACGGGGATGTTTTGCACTTCAGTCATTTCGGTGCTGCAGGGTAGGAGCAGGGGGAATTAAAAGCCACAGGCTGCATTTCGTTACAATGTCTGGCCCGGGAAGCTTTGAATTTTCTTTTGCCGAGCCACCTACAGCGTGAGGTGGGATTTGTTGCCACCGTGAGGGTCCTGGGCTCCCCAGGCCCGCTGGACAGTGGCCAGGTCACCAGCCAGGGGCAGATGCTCACGCATGCAGTGATGCTGTGATCCTGCCCAGCGGCACCCCGTGCCTTCCAGCTGTGCACTGAGTGACCAACATCTGTTCCACAGGGCTCCCAGGGAGACAAAGGTGCATGGCATCCTCTCTTTACATGGTTTTGCTTTAAAGGACTTGAGTTATTTTTAACACACAGGCAGCTTTGTGTTTCCAGTAAGAGCAGGGGAAAGAAGCCCAATCAGCTGCCCTACAGCACTGTGCTCTCCATTCCCCAGGCATCTCTGAAAGTCAGTGCAAAGAGGAAAATCATCACGAGCACAGCTAGAAAGAACATGGGATGCCCATCTCCTGCCCTGGAGCTCACTGACACAGAGAATGCGCTCCCGCTATCCCATGGCACCCTCATCCAGCCAGGAGAGCCTTGACACAGACCCAAAGCTGAGGCCTTCAGTGCTGAAGAGGGTAGTACAGGGCACAGGCACTGCCTGGCTGCAGGAGGCTGTACCTGATGCTGAGGCCTGGGGGCACAGAAAGCCAAGAGAGGTGCCCTCCTCCTCCTCCCAATCAACAGACACAGATCCACGGCCCTGCAGAGGCAAAAGCTCTTCTGCAGGAGGAGATCCCCTGTGCCCCCACACAGCAACTTGTGATCCAGATCTCCTAATGGGATTTCATTTTTAAGTGTTCAGAGTTATTACCGGAGCCACCTATTTCTATCAGGTAAATTTCATTTGCACATGCAAATAATCTCTAAATATATTGCACCATTAATATGATCAGTAATTACATAATATTAGTCACCAATCTCCACACAGATCAAACTCACAGTTTTGTAGCTATTAAGGAAATTGTGCTTTGTAATTAATATAATCCTCATTTCCAGCTGCTAATTAACTATATAATAATTAGCTTCTTTTGCTAATGCAAATTAAGTATTTTCATCCTTATTGGTAAAAGAGTTGCTTATCACTTGGAAAAGAGACAACGTAGAAACAATCCCTCCCCCTTAAAGGTGAAAAGGTAACTCCATTTTTATCAGTCTCATTTGTGAATGCAAATGAGACCTGATTAATCAAGTCACAGATAAATGCACCCGTCTGGCTTGGCCAGTGCCTGGCGCAGCCCTCCAGCTCTCAGCGGATGAGGACGGCTCGCCCGTGGGCACACGCCGCGCTGCCCGGCCGCACCACGCAGCGCCTGGCGCTGTCCGGAGCCATCGCGGCACGCGGCCGGTGCCACCACGCCGGGCTGGCAGGGCCCAGGGGCAGTGCCGATAGCCTGTCAAGCCACCGTGGCAGGACCGGGCCTTGGTGCGGCGCATTCATCATCTGCTAAACCAATCCACCCGCTTCGCACCACCATTTGTCATTAATTATGCTAATCAGCACACCATTACTCTCCAATGACACCACAGCACTTATTAGCTAGTTACAGCTTTTCAAAAGCACAGCTTATTGTGTATGTGAGTGCCGTGCCTGCATTAGCCTACAGGGAAGGAATGTCCAATTATGAAAAGAAGAAATTTGCTATTATCTCCTCCTAACAAACCAATTTAGTAATTATAAAAGTCTCTGAACTCAGAAGGATTTGTTAAGAAGAGCTGAGTGATGAAACCAGAGAATTTCTTTGCAATAACTTTCTGAGTTGAAACTGAAGAGACAATAGAGAACACGCAATTTTTATTAACTTAATTACGACTCTTGCATCTTCACTTTAGATGATCAAAAAGCAGAATTTATCTAAACGCATGGCTCTATTTGGGTCTTTCCTCAAACTATCTGATTTGTTTATTTTATTGGATATGTAACTAACTGTGCATAACACATCAAAGACACTGATGCAGGCCCAGCCCCTTCCCAGCCTGCAGCTCGGAACCAGGCACAGCAGCCACTCCTGCAAAGCCTCTGCTCGCCTGGGGGACAGGTCAGGAGCAGGGGCACAGCCCACACTGACAGAGCTAAAGGCATGGAGAGGGGGCCTGAAGGGTCCATGGAAAACTGGCTTTGTTGGGGCATCTAATTCCTCCACAATTCCTGTGTTGATTTGCTCACTGTGAGAGGACACCACTAGTTTTAGAAGCTTAATATGTGTTAAGGACTCATTAATATCATCAGAGTAAATGGGCCTATTAAAACATCTTTAAGCAATATCTGAACATACATCTCCCTAAACTATATTTAATGACTCTACTTTAGATACATTATATGCAAGTCTTAATGAGACATTAGATAGCATTTTGAAGATTAAAACTAGAGAATCCATATAAAGTCTGTCTACTTAATGTAGCCTTAAGCTGCACTGGTGAAAAACATTACCACCAAATTATTACTTCATTAGAACAAATATTTTCTAATCATTTCTGATTTATGCCATTAGTTGTCTCCATTTATATTATTCATATCTATATAAAAATATGAGTGTACACTAAACAATTTTCTAGTTCCATGGGAGATGGAAGAAATTCTGAACTTTCTAATGGCTAAGTTAATTGTCTTTTTTTCTACTGTCCATTTACTGTGTCCTCATTTTTCTAATTTAATTGGGGATTTTAATTCGATTAACCACAAGGTTGTTTTTTAAACATTTACTGTTCTGCTTTTCAAGGATCAGTGCCTCATGTTGCCCATGGCCCAGCAAGGGACAGGACATGCCAAAATTAACCAGGGCCTGGCGTTACTTCTGGATAAACCTGTGGCAGTGCCCATGGCAGTGTTCCGCCTGCTCTGGCGGGAGCCCTTGCCCATGGCACGTCCACAGCCAGAACAGCAAGGCCATGGGACACCTTCTCCAACAACTGAGTCACGGCCAAAACAAACTGCAATAAACTTATTAGCAAGAGGGCTTTGTGTGTGGTTTATTTTGTATAAATAGCTTTTCATTAGATAAATGAAGCCCAACAACCTTTATAAATGTTTTCAATTATGAAATGATGCCATTGAGATATCTGGATGACGATAATCAGGGAAAACACCAGTGACATCTCCTCCTCAGAGCCAGAATGTGCTGCCTGGATGGCTGCTCCTCCCAGTACCATCTCACCCAGCCACACCATGCATTTAAAAACTGCTGCTTTATTAGATGGAATCAGTAGCAACGAGACTATTTTCTGCCCAAGCCTTCCATCCAAAAGAGTGAAAAACTCATTATAACAATTTTGCATTTTTAACTGTGCAAATTAAGTATTCTTCATAAATAACAGCCTGGTTTGCTGCAGTGCAACTCCTTTTTATTACAGGCACAGAAAGACACAATGAGCAGCGTGTTCTATTATTCTTTGTCAAATCACAGAATGCGACATTAGAATAACTGTGCCGGTCAATGTAATACAGTAGATTAAATTCAACTTCTGTGCAAAACCCACTGTAAACCAGCATGATAAGACGGCTATAAAAAATTTAATTTTACTCCAAACTCCATCAGAAAAAAAAAATTGGTGTGAAAAGTAATTTTGCATAATCAGTATACGCCATCTGGAACAATTAACCGATTTCTATAGAACTATGAGGATCAGTCATATCTGCTTATTAAAGATCAGAAATTATACAAGTAATAAATCCTTGAAAAAACTAAGCATACTCCCGCCTGTCAATGCTATTTTAACTTCAAATACTGAAGAATGCCTGATAAGGCTGAAAAGAAGAGATTAATATATGCAAATTACATCCAGCATTTAAAATCCCCAACAACTGTCTCTGGTTTTCTGTCCCTTATTGCTGCCTTTATGTTTTATTCATACACCAACTCACCTGTCACTTCATAAGCTATAATATTATGAGGGTATTATTAAACAGCATAAAGCCGTGCTTTAATTGGAAAGCTTCATTGCATTTTCCAATTATTTGGAGTAAATTAAAAGCAGATGCACATAGTTTAATAAGGAGTCTAATATCAGTTCCGGGAAATCAAAATTCATTGTCATTACTATGCAGTGATAGTTTTGCAAACTGTAGTCAATTTCGGAGGTTTTGAAAAGAAAATCTCTCTCTGCAATCTGTTAATTGTCATTTGGTTAATAACTGTTTAAATATCCAAACCTCCAAGCATCTTCCTATTTAAAAAAAATTAAACTCTGGCATTTGGCAAGGCAAAACAAACACAGTGCAGCCCACCCCAAGGTTGTGCTCCACAGGAACAGTGCAAGTCCCAGCACCTCATCCTGAGATGATCTCAGCAGGTTAGAGCACGGTGCTAATAACCCTAAGGTTGTGGGTTTGATCCCCATACAGTCTTAAGAGCTGCACTCATAGATCCTTGTGCATCCCTTCTAACTAAGAATATTCTGTGATTGTGTGATCCTCCTCTGGCGGCCACCAGCTTTTATCCATGGCTGTGGCATGTGCAGAGTGAGGGCATCCCTGTCTGGCGGGGCTCCATGCCAGCAATGGAGTCTCCTTGCCACCATCCTTCCTCCATCACACACCACTCCAGCTACTACACACTTTGGGATGTGTCTGGCATGTGCCACAGCCCACTCACTGGTCCTGGCACCCTCCTACACCTGCTCATACATCATTCAAGGCTCCAGGGTTACATCTGAATAATCTCAGCAGAGACTGAGCAGCCTCTGTGAAAGGTGAAGCGTGAGCTGAGGAACATGGACAATGCCACCATGCTGCTCCCCATGCCAGCAGGGCAGTGCCCAGCCAAGGTCTTCACCTCCCATACTGGCACACAACAGCAAGGTGAGGAAGACAATGAATGGCACCTTGGGCAACAGCATGTTCGTCAAAAGAACACATTTGAAAAATGACACCAGTGGGAGAATTCATGGCTCATGACTCCATCACCCCTGTTTGGGGTTGCTGGCCCAGCACAGCCCACGTAACATGGAGGGTGCATTGCTGCAGGATGCCAAGGGTCTGTACACCATGGATGGGCTAATTTAGTAACTCATACACTTTTTGAATCTTATTAAATATAGTATTAAGTAACACACTTCTTTTCTGAAATACGCAGCTGCAGCATTTTACATGAATCTCCAGCTTCCCTGAACCACTGGATATTAACAGGGCCTTTTATAATGGGAAGATTATCCAGCTCTCTTAGCCAAAGACTAAAAATTGCAATAGAATAAAGAACAGGCTGACTTTAATCTCAGCCTCAGTAAAGAGGTTTCAATGCAGAATAAGGCTTGTGTCACAACTTGTCTGGTTTTTGGACCATTCTGATAAAATTCAGTGTCACAAAATATAAATTTAGTTCCACTTCTACTCTTAAGAAGCACCAAGAATCTACATGAAGGGATAGGTACTGACTAGAAGATGTAGCACAGGACCTCTCCTTCTGAGCATGGGAGTCCCAAACCCCTCAAACATTGGAGGGGATCACAGAACCACTAGGAACCGTGTTAGAAGACAAAGATAAAAGCAATCCTTGTGCACTGATCCAAAAAAATAGCATCTTCCTTTTTTCAAAATTACCTGTTTTAATAAAGCAGACACACTGTGTCAAGTGAGCCATTTAATTATCTGCAAAAATAATGAAGCAAAACAATAGTTTGCAGAAATAAATGACTAACATCTGATTAAAATGTCTGTCCCTCCACATAAAGAAAAAGGATACAGTGTCTTTTAAAGGAAAAGGAAGTGGCAGGTGTAGTCAGATAACCTGGCATTTTGCAACAATTAGGAAGCTGACATACGGGCAGTGAAATGTAATGAAATCTAGAAAGCCCTCGGAAAGCAACTTGTCATTATGAAAAAGAAAAAAAAAGAAAAAAGAACAAAACCCCGGGGAACAGATACAAGGCATTCCCAAGTCAGCCGCTGCGAGCAAGAGAAGGAATCAGGAAGCAAACTGCTGCCTCAGGAGCAGTGTGGAAAGCAAACACTTCCCATGCCGCTGCACAGACAGATGACACTTGTCCCTTGCCGAGCCACCACTTCCAGTTCCAGCACAGAAAAGCAACTCAGCTTCCTTTCTGGGAATCCACTGGCTTTGATGTTTTTCAGATTGTTAACATCAGTTTCCACTCTCTCTGCTGACTCCAGAGAGCTGACCGGAAATCAGAGTCACTGCAGTGCCGGCACGGCAGTCCATCCTCCTGCAGATGGATCCCAGATCGGCCAGACCCCTCCTCACCTCACCCCCAGGCCCTGGCTGGGCTGAGCCTCTCTGCCCCCTCTCCACCAGGGCCCTGCCCCAGAGCCTCCTGCAGGGAACACTCACCTGTACAACCCAGCAGGTGGAACTTCGACTGAAACATCCACTCACAAATGCTTCCCTCTTCAACCCCTCAAACCACAATTTGCTCTGGCCTTTATAAAAAGCTTCTTGAAGAGGGAAATAAATACAAAATATCACCAAAAAATATTTATATAAAAATACAATAAACACCCATTTAATATTTACCTCCTTAAGGTAATAAATACTCCTGTGTGATTCCAAAATAAACAAGGCAGAGCTGTGGAGGAAGTGGCACCTGTAAGAGCTGCCCATGGAAACCTCCTCCTCCATGGCACGCTGGCACACACTCCAGCCAACACCATGCTATGCTGGCAGCCAGCTGTGCTTCCCTTCCTGGTGCTCAGTCCAGTTTGTTGAAGAAAAACACTCACACAAATAATTGTGTTGATAATGTAGTTAGAGACAACCGAAAAATATTACCTTTCAGATAAGGACATATATACAAAGATATTGCTGCGTCAAATAACTGCTCCAAAACCCAAAGATCCTCAGCAAATAAACGGCTGGTGCTGCAGCCTTGCTCACAGCATGGATGCTGCTTTATCAGTGGATAAAGTGAGTGATGCTTTAGGATGTGACACCTAAGATCCAGCCCAGAGGACATGGCTTTTTTTGTCTGAAAGAGAATGAAACCTTTCATCTGTAGCTCAGCAGGGTCTGGAACTGATTGAGTGGTGGGAGATTCTTAAGCATATTGTTAAACCCACTTCAGTTAACTTTTATACAGCACAAATAATCTGTGTTTCTGGATCCTGCTTTATTTCTATGAATTAACATGACCCAAAGTACCAAACTTACGGATGGCATATCGGTGTGACAAGCTAACATAATTCATTTCTTAGGGCCCTTGTACAAATGTTTTAATTGTTTGGGGTTGACAGCTGTGAAGAGTCATTTCAAAATAGTATCAACAGATGCATATCAAAGTAAATTCTGCTGTTGTTCTGTTGCTTTTCAGAAAAAGTTTCCATACTTAAAGGTGTTCAAAAGATGAGCCTCTGTCCTATCCAAGGGTAACTGACCATCTTGTTATCTCCAAATTTCTGCCAGAATAAAAATTATTGGAAAGGTTCATATGAGTGAAGTTGGGTTACTGGCTATGTGCTGCCAGCTGCAGCATGATCTGGAAGTTCATACACTGGTTTCCTGCACAAAACTGATACAAAGAGGCTTTAAGTGCTTGGTGCACGCATTGTGATGGGGTTGAGGAGACTGTCTGACAGATTGCAGGCAACACGATTTCTACCCCAGTCAGAAAAACAGGCCAAGAGAAGGGACGAGACTGTCCTACATTCAAATGACAAAGATGTGTCTGCTATATTCCCAAAACATGTCTATCTGTAATGTCACATCAAAGACGGTTACAAGGAGGTCTCACGAGGAAAAAGAGACAACCCTGCTCAGAGGAGTGCAGGGCCACAGACCTATGCTAGTAAGGGATCTGCCCACCTGACTCAGCTAAGAAATTCCCACAAATCCCCACTGTGGGGAAGCACATGGCTTGGACCAGCTCATGAGCTCCAACAAACCACATCTACCTTGCCACGTGCTGTGCAAGGTGCCTTGAGCCTTTTATCCATTCCTGACCATTTTCCTGGGATTGTGTCCACCTCAGGCTGGCAGGTTGAGGTGACTCTGAAAGTGCAGTCCAAGGCTGGGGTTAGGGTTAGGTGTGGGTGGCTCTGACAGCACAGAGGGCAGTGCCTGTCCCCTGGGAGGAGGTCATGCAGTGACCATGCAGCCACTCTGCATCTGGCCTCAGCCTCAGGCAGAGACAGCTCTGCCTGCAATTAGAGCTCGAGTGGACTTTTCATGGAAGATTTTGTAATCCAGAAGGTTTCCATTTCAGTGGCACTTACAGAGCAGAAAACTTATGGGAGGCAAGATCTCAAGAGGCACCAGCACACCGTGCTGGAACCCATTGCTTAATAACTTCAGAGTGCTGCAGTGGTGTTAAGAGCCCGTCCAATTAGTGCGGTCAGCAGAAATATTTGCATTCCTAAACCTCCAGGTTCCTGAAAGGGTTAAAGCTTATTATTAGCATATAATTTACAGGTCTCTTCTCCCAGGAAAGAAATAATGCACAGTAAACGCCACATTCATTTTAATAATACATGTTGCAGTCTGTGCCCAACATCTGCACAAAGGTAAAGCCGACAGATTTTTTTGACATGTCCCACTCTGCCACTGAAACACAGGCTTTTTGTTTTGTAAGTGACGGAAGGTTTAATCAAGAAAGCAGGCAATTCATCAATCGAAACAAGGCTGCTCACACCACCCTGACAGCACACACATGGTTTTATACAGAAGAAACTTGGCCACCTGTCAGCAGCACCTTTTACATCAGGATATACAAATACACCAGGTGATCAATCCTCCAGTTCTTCCCATTCATTTCTTCGTTTTCTTATTATATTTTTCTTTGTGCTAGATGTTGCCCTCATTCTCTGAAGGGATAGATGGGAGACAAGGCAAGCTATGGCTGTTTATACACTATCATAAAAATTTATATACCCTTAGAGTGACTTATTTCCCTTCTATTTGAGCACCATTATTATAAATAATTTTTCACTTCATTCACGAATTTTCCCTGTACATTATTATCTGTGCCTGCCTGCAAGGGCTGCGTCTCCCTCACTGTCCCTGTGCCTCTGATAAGCTAAAGCAATATACAGCCAGAAGATGCTCAAGTCTGAAATGTGGCAGTATGTAGTCACAACAACATCTTAATTAAGCTGAAGACCATGAGCAAAGACTGTGCTGTGAAATACTGAGCTGTGTCTCTCAATAGATCTGTCTGGAGCAAGGCATTCTTCTTCCAGCAGCTGCCCATCCTAGCATGCACATTAAACCTGTCAGCTCCTGAGCACCCCACTCATAGCAACACCCACAGACCTCCTGCATGTTCACTCAGAACTGACTCTGCCTTTTGGACTGGGGTGCATGGCATGGGGTGGGACCAGCGAGGCTGCTGGGCACCAGGATGATGCCAGCAGTGCCCGTGCTGTGCTGCCATGGCGCATGACAGGGTCCTGCTGTGGGGTCTGGGCAGTGCTTCCCTATCTGCACTCTGTCAAGGACTGATTTATTAGTTTACTGTGCCAAGAGAAGTCTCCTAAACTTTCTGGTCACCCAACGCCTTGTTGCCAAGACTGGCAATGACAAAAGGTTGGATAAAAACCTGTAATTGTTTCTTTCAGGATCATTTTTTCCTTGACTCCAGTTTTGTGTGAACAAAAAGCATTATACAGCCAAAGGGGTAATGGGCAGTTTCAGTGAGGATACAGCCATTCTGCCAAAATGTATCTGAGAGAAAGTAGGACTGACAGCCAAAATTCACTCCACCTTCCACAAATAGACTGAACCCCAGCTGAAAATGTTGTTTTCATTGACTACTGAGGAAATCTTGAGTGTCTACAGAGACCGAAGCAAGACCATGCTGCAGCTCTTCATTCCACCCCTCCCTTCCCAAGCAGCTACTCCTGTGTGCTCCATGGACTAAGGTGATACCAAAATTGGAAGAGACTGTTCTTAACAGCTTTTGTTTCCCCCACGAGCCCCAGGAGCCCCTCCATTGTGCTGGGAGCCAAGAGGGGAAGCCCACAGGCTTGTCCATGCACCAGGCAGGCAGAGAAGAATCCTGTGCCCACCAGAGCCCCATGTCCCCTTGTCCACTCATCACAACAGGCTGTACTTCCTTCATGCACTCACCCATCCCCAGCAGGGACCCCGCTGCAGCAAAGAATGGCCTCGCAGCACAGTTTAGGCTGGCAAATTCCTAAATCTCCTGTTGCCATGGCACTAGAGTGAGCACTGCAGATAGACCAGACTCGCTGCACATGACACCAACAGAACAGTGAACTTGGGAATGGTTTCCACAGTGCGTCTGGGAGCTAATCCACCTCAACAAGGTTTAAACACACAAAGGGAATTGTCACACCACCTCACTGCAGCTGCTGACAAGGCAGAAGCTGTGCATGAAGATCCTGCCAATGCACAGGATGTTTCATATGACAAGACCCTTTCTCTGGAAAAGGCTCACAGCTGCAATAATCATTACAGCACATGCACAACTCGTATAACACCATTTCAGGAGAATGTGCAATTGGAGCAAAAACAAGTGTTATGTACTTCAAAATGTGCTCATGCAAACACGGAGAACTAATCCCTTGTCCAGTTCCATAGGCTTGTCTTGTGATTTGCCTGTAAGGATCTGATAAAGTGTCCAGACTCTTTGCAAAGCAGGCTCCTCAGGTCGCATGGTGAGCAGAAGCGCAGCCCAGCACATAGTGGAGCAGGGTCTGTCCCAGCAATACCCACATGGAGCTGCTGCTGTTGCTGCATTTGGTGCTTCCCCAGGAGAGAAACCACGGTTTCTCATCCCCATGCAGGATTGTATCAAGTGAACAGAGGAACACACCTCCCCTTACATTTCCAGGTCTACTAGGGCAGGAGAGCAACAAGAAAACCAAGGACTGACAAGAATGAAACAATTGTTATATTCTATCCCTTTAGGAACAAGAAGCTGCAGTTTCAGGCAGAACTTACCTTTCAAATAACCCTTTGATTATGGTATATGAATTAATGCCATGTTCCCATGTCACAAGTGTCACTCATTATTATAAGAACCTGTGAATGGCACATTTTTTTCAACCTCTCTTCCCTGACTATGCACAAGCAGTACCTACTACACAGCCAACTGAATCCACTGCTGTTTTCTCTGGGTTTTCAAACTGTCCGAAAACCTCCTTCAGCCAGATGAAGGGACTAGGCTTTCATTATGTTTTGACAGAATCAGTTTTAAAGCCAGTATTTTTTTCCCCCTTGTAAAAACAACATAACAAAGACAAAACTGTAGATAAGTGTGATTCTACCATGCCTATCACACTATTTGTTCAGGTGTAATAGTATTCCAGAAAAAAAAATAACTCCAATGAAAACTGTTGCACCCCAGCAATACTCAGCCAAAATACAGCACTTGAGCTGACCTCTAAGGTGGATAAAACACTCCTGGACCACAGTTGCACCCAGTGTTTTTTATTCTGCAGAACCAAGAGTCCATTTACTTTGGTCCATGAACAACTCAGAGACCACACAGCTCAGCATATCCTAGAGTGATGGAGTCCATGAGGAACAACTCTACAGCATCCCTGCCTCTTGCTCCCAGAGGCCCAGAGAACCTGGCTACATTCCCTTTGCGCTCACTCTTCCTTCAGGAAAGCAAGCATTTGGAGCCAGGACCTCCTCCTGAAGAGCAGACTGTCAGGGACAGCTCACAGGGACTGCAGCTCCCAACTAATCCACTGCGTGGTCATGAGACACAATAAAATGTACCTGTACTTGCATGGAGGAAGGAGCAGGCTTGATCCTCCCCATTCTATTTCAATAAACAACTCCATGCAGACTACTACTACTTAAGAACTGTCTAAAATATTAATTGAGAGTTTTTTTCCACGTTGACATCTGGAGACTATTGCTGGCTCTAGCACCTTCCTACTGTTTTGAAATGGTGAACAGAGAAACTGCAGCTAGACAGACGAAGCATGTGGTTCTCACAAATAATGCAAAACCCCCATATCCTAACATCTAACTCCAAATCTGCCCTAATACTGAGGGAACAAATCTATGCAGTGCCAGTATTAGGAATACAGAAATGGGAAAGAGCAAAGATCTCTGTTTTTAATATGTGTTAAGGGTAGCAAAGTGTCTGAAACTCATCCTTTTGGGGCAGGACTAAGCCTTCAGTGAAAGCAGCAGAGATGTCTCTAGTGACTCACCTGTGAAGATCACAAAGAAGATGAGGAGGAAAGTATGTGTCAATGTTGCTTGCAATCAGAGCTCTCACCTAGCACCTCAAAGGCAGCAGTATCCCTCCTCAAGGGCTGCAATCTCGCTGAGTAACACTTCCTACTGGCAACACATGTGTCTGGGCATTTCCGGGGGTCTCTCTGCATTCCAAATGCTCTCAACTATTCAGTGGCACTGATGAAAAGCTGATGTTGTTTCCTGGGTAGGTGCCACACACCTGGCTGTCTGCACGTGCAGGTTGGCTGTACTTGGTTACATCTGTGATTACGTAAGAGCAAAGAAGCCGGGGCAGCTCACCTGAGATGGCATACAGGTTGGAGTGCTGGTGCTCCAGGTCCAGGCGCGTGCTGTGACTCTTCCCCCGAAAACTGGCTGGGAGTGTCAGCGAGATATGCCTGAGGGAGAGAGAAGGGAAACGGGGAGGATGTTACTACAGAGCGGAAAATCCTGCTGCTGTTAGTGGACTCCAGCCTGATGACTCCAGCCAGGTTAACCAGCAAATATCAGTACTAACGTTCCTGCCAAAACTGTCTAAACCAAGCGTCAGCCCCCTCTGCCCCACTGAGCACTGGGCTCAGCTAACAACTGAGGGCTGCCACACTGACCATACACCTCTGGTAGAGCATCCAGCCCTGGCAAGGCATCCACCCACAGAGGGGCATTTGCTCCTGGCCAGGCACAGCAGCTCCACATGAGCCAGCACCCAGGAATAGCCCAGGAAAAGCACGTGGCTTTTCCTTTTTAATTAAAGTCTCTATTTTTCTAATGCAGATCCCAGGTCTGTGTGAATTTTAATAGAATATTATCATTAATCTTCCGGATCGCGTTGCCATACATAATGAAGACACTTTCTCTTCACAAAGGGGTTTGGTGCAGCATGAGGCAGAGGCAGCAGCTCCCACCTCACCTGAGCAAGAGCTCCTGGACACGGGCAGAACCCTTGGCATCACCCTCTGCCAGGAGGACCAGGCAGCCTTTGGGTTCTCCTGGACTCCCTGTGTGAGACAGGGGCCCTGCATATTCTCCAGAAGAGTATCAAACCCACGTCCTCAGCCAGCAGGTTTTATCTACCACATGAATCATCTGGAATTTATTGGTCTTTAAAAATGGGACACATTTAGGGAAGAACTATGTATTTTTAGCCCTCAATGCAGCTGATGGTGAAAAGCATAGATAGGAAAAAGCAAACATCATTCTGAGTTTGCTTGTGCTTCCCAACCTACTTCTAACAAAAAAAAGATGGTATGAAAATAAATTTGTATTTGACTATCACTTTGCTGTTTAAAACACAATCCACATGAGAGTCTCTGAAGCACAGACAGGTTAGTCATGAACACACTCTAAAACAGGAGACGGCTGCCTGTAGGTTTTTCACACTTTTAATTTGGTTTTTAATAGCAGTATCTGAAAATACCTTCCAAGGCACCAAACAGAAAACCAGTAGAAAGACTTTGAATTTCTCTGGCCTGTAGAGGAACTGCTTTCTTCACTCCAAGCAGAACGGCAGGAATTGTTCTGGAAGCAAACAAAGCAGATCTACTTAAAAGGCCCATTTCTAAGGAGAATACTTTTTACAGGTTTGTACCAGCTCACGCTGCACGAGAGGCTGATCCTCTGTCCTCTGGACAGCCCTTCTGCATAGCCCACTGCCACACCAGGGAGATGACACACATCCCCTCAGCCAGGGGATTGCAGGGACCATCCTGTGGCCAGATCGAGAAGGGCACTGTCTGAGCAACGTGACAGATGTCTCAGCTCCAGAACACAGGCAGCAGCCTTCCAGCACAGCTCCAAGTCCTTTGCTCTCAGAAGAATCTGTACCACGGCCCCAGCCAGTGCCGGGGCACCAGGCAGCTCACGCGCCAGATGCCGGAGGGTGCGCACGTGCCGCGCGTGTAATGGAAACGAATGGCTCGCCCGCCGAGGGACTGCCCGCACACGCACAGACACAGCGGCAGCAGGCGCACCCAGCCCTCGCTGCCTCACTCTGCAGGGAACCACACTGGCTCCGTCCCACGTAGTGACGTTAATCAGCCCGAGGCATCCTGAGGTGGCAGGGGACTGGGAGTGCCCACCCGCAGATCTGCCCTCAGTGGGCAGCGCTCCCACACTGCTCGTGGGGCTGGCTAAGAGCGCCAGACCAGCCTGACACCAGGGGCTTAGCTGTGACTGTAACGAAGGTGTTTGAAAATGATGGCACACATCCCCACTCTGGGGGGCACTTGCCATTTCTGAGGTAGGACAACTGGGCATTCCGCTGCTCCCACCAAGCTGAATGTGGACAACCCAAGAGGTATCTCCAAGAAGAAAATTAGCTACAAGACCACAAGACAGGGTAGTGACTGCTGGATGAAAACCAGCTCTTCCCTTCCCCCTTTACTTTTATAAAAGCATGACACTGTAGGGAGAAATGGGAAACAAAGCCTAATTTATTTTAAATTAATGCAAACTTTGGCCAGAATCAATATAACTTATACCTACAAAGTTGATTGCATAATGTATTTTCCTTATGTGTTGTGAGAGCCAAATCATTTTGCTTTGCAGAAGACTAAAAAAAGAGAGGCTGCCACTGAAAAGCAAAAAAGTCCCAATTACAAAGTCCCCAAGTTCCTAAACACATATCGTGAAAGTATGTGCAGCACTGCAGCATATGGCAAATCAATTACTAGTTTAAATTTTAAAACAAAAACATGGTAAATGTGTTGCACAAATAATCAAGAACAACGGTTTGGTTTAGATTACAGCGGCCACTAGAGTTTTGAATACAATTAATCATCGTTTCAGGCAATGGGAAGCCATACTGACACTTATTCCTAATTTGAATATTTAATTAGGGTGAAGTTCTTCATCAAATTATCACAGAACTGGGAGGAAAGCCTAAAAGATTTAAACAATTACTACTTTAACCCTTCCACAACTTCTCACCTGTGAGCACAACAATCTTTCTGCTGTTTTGCAAAGCTGGAACATGCTCAGGCAATGCAGCAAGACAGTACGTAAAAGGCACTACAAATATCCTGGGAAAGCAGCATGGACATTTGACATTCCAAAGGGCTTCTCCACAGAGGCCAGGCTGGTACAGGCTTCTGACTGCCTGTTTCTCAACCTTTACCAGAGCAAAGCTTTCGGGCCACGTTTCTGTATTAGCAACAAGTGTGGTTTCTTCCAGGGCTTTTGCGGTTTGGGGTTTGTTGTTGATTTGGTTATTTCCAATTCAAAAACCTGTCCAAAACCATCCACCAGGCTCCTGTCCTGAGGGAAACCAAAGCTGCCACCCCCAGCTGACCTGGCACAGCTGCCTGTTTCTGCCTGGGTGGTGTCCCAATCCTGGTCGTGCACTGGGAGCTCATGGGATGGAGCTGGAGCCTGGTTCTGCTCCGGACCTGCTGCACCTCCCAGTACCCCGTGGGCATGCTCCCGCTGCAGAGCCCTGCCTCCAATCACTCAAACACCCCTTTATGTGCTGTATTAATCCATATAAGAAAATCTCTTTTAATGAGGAGTGATATAGTTATGAACTCTCTAGAGCCACAATTAGAGCAAACTAATTGAAGTTGTGTTTTGACACACTTTCCAAATTCACGGGTACTGCATGACATATTCACAACACTCCTGCTGCACACCATGGTGACAGCAAAATCATTAGGCTAATAACACTTATTTGCATTCCGATCATGCCAGCAGCGGCCGTTAAATGCTGCTTCAACCAGTGTTCGTTTATTCAAAAAGTTTCCACTGAAAGATATTAACAGTAATTATTAGTACTTTAGTGAATCTCTGATGTTAAGGAATGGCAACTCAAATCAACTACTCCCATGCCAATTATCTTGCTTTTGGACTGTCACCACAAGAAGTTTTCCTCCTCGCTGAAGGGAAGTGATGAGGTGGTTTGGTGCTACTGAAGGATGGACAGTCCTGTCAAGGCCAAGCTCAGAGCTCCACGCTGTCCCTCCACAGCTGAAGTCAAACTCCACTGTTTCAAGCACTGCTTTGATGACAAACATATTTTTCCCCAGCACATGATAATTTCCAGACAATTTAGGATAAACCCACTGCAACAGCTCAGGACAGAGCAGGTCTAATCACTCTCTTCACTTCAGTTGCTCTTTTAGTCAGTAAGTCCCTAGAAAAAGTCAGCATGTGATGAGGAGATCCTTCATGTGCAGGCAAAGGGGATTTGAAGTCTGTGCACACTGTGGCCAATTTTTGAATGTTTTTGGAGAGTAACTCACATAAAACAGGTCCAGGAATGCTCCACAGCTCCAAACCACTTAAGAACTGTCTGCAGGAAGGTGATGAACCGCTTCTCAAGTGAGGGGGTAAGTACTCATAAAAAGGAACACAGGGTCACAAGGAGAAATGCCAGATATCAAAGGATGCTTCATAATTCATACAAAAATATCAACAATGCACAGCAAAAGCACAGTGGTAAGATGGGCTTCAGACCCAGCAGTGACAGTCTAGGGTGGTACAAGTGTGGCATCCAGAGCAGCATTTGGACCATGAAGTAGCAAAGTTTGTTTATTTCACAGTGACCTTCAGAACAGTGCTGAAAAACCTGCAGCCTCATGGGAACACCTTCCAAAAAAGAAGAATCTTATTTTCCATAATCAATGATCATGGAAAGATCATGCCTCATGAAAAACTGAGGACGGAACAATTAAAGTCCAAGCTGCAGAAAGCTGGAAACACACCTAAAGTTAGTTAGTATCAGGCTGCAGTTCTCAAGAAACATAATCCAACATGAAAGCTTTGCCTATGGGGACTGGAAAGGGCCCATTTCTAAGAAAGGAGCTGCTGGGGTTCCCAGCCACAGCAGGTATCCATGGTTTCAGCAGGGGCCAGATCCCAGTTACAGTATTCATTCACAGCCCTTAACCTTGACTGTGCTGAGGAGCTGTGATGCCAGAACACCTACCTCATACTCCAAAGAACTGCAATGAAAACCAAAACTGCGAGGCAAAAATCACCTCCGGTAATGGACTTCATTCCAGACAATCTACTCTAATTGTGTAAACTAAATACTTAAATACTTTCTAAAACCTTCCTGACCCTTTCCCTAAAACAAGCAACATATGGGCTTTGCAAGCATTTCATCTCATTCCAAGCTACTAAAATATCCTATTTCCTAAAAGTCAGTGAGACCCGGGGGTGCCAGATTCAGATTTTATAAAAGCCCAAATGTAGGAGAATGAAAAAGGGAGTAGGTGATTCTTTCCACATTCAGATCTTCCTGTTTAACTTTCCCAGCTGTAGGAAGGGAGGAAGGCAGGGCATGCTCCATGCACTGTGCACAGCTTATGCCTCCACGTGTCCCCCTCCCCAAACACCCGTGCCACGATGACAAGGACATCATGTTGCACCTCCCTGTCACTGTCTGAACGCACAAACCCCAATGATGCTCATGAGTGCACATGATCTACTGCAGACCAACAACGCAAAATGTAAGGCGCAATGCAGAATGAAGTTCCTGCAGCTTCCTCTACACAGGGATTAATTCAGATCAGAGGACTTGAGTAACTAGGACAGAGCAGCTGCCAAACAATAGAAAAAACCCAGCAAGTTTAATTTACACCACTTGGAAGTCTGAGCTGCAGCCCATTAATTCCTTATAGGCAGAGGCTGCATCAAAGAACTGAGACCTCGCCCTGCAAGCACAAAGTGCTTATGAAGTGGTTGTCTCAGCTGAGCAGCGCCGTGTCTCGGGAGGCTGCAGCGGGAAGCGCGAAGCTTCCACATCCTTCATGAGCTGCTCTCCAGAGTCAGGAGTTTTCAGATAATGAAGCAGTAGGGAAAAATTGCCAAACAGCAGAAATACTCCAAAAAGATAAATTACACACAGCACAAGCTTCCTCAGTTAGGATTTAAAATTCTGTCAAATTAATCAGCACTACAAAGCCCAGGCTCACGTGTCCAATGCAAAGCCCCTCTCAGAGATGAGTCCCTCACCAAAGACAGGGGTTGGTGGGGGGCTGCTGCCCAAGGAAACCCCACAGCTCCGGGGTGCTGCAGGAACAACCTGGCCCATGGAAACATCAATGCCTCCCTTGCAAAACCTGTTAAACAAATATTCCACATAAAGACTCATTTGGGAAGAGCACATTGTCAGCACTTTGCCAGTAATAAATAATGACAGTACAAACACTTAACTAAAAGCAATAAACTCAAGAAGTGTTTTGGAAAATGGTGAAAGTGACTGGTTTAAAGAAGGAAATATCTGAACACAATCACATGCACTTCAGGGTGAAAGTGCAGATTACAAATCAGCAGCAGAAGAGATCATATTAAATAGTAGACAACATACAAATTTTAGGGAAAAATGCTCAATACCCCCACAGGGCTTATTTAACAACCCAGAGTATAGCTTCTCCAAATGGATACCTTTAGTTTGGACTTAACCCTATGCTATGCCCCAAAGAAAATCTGCCTCCAGGAATAATGCTATAGGAAGAACAGGGGGCTATAAAGAAAAATTACTCTAAGGTCAAAGACTCTTCACTCAGAGCACCCCCCAAATTCTTCAATGTATCCTCAAAATCAGCAAAATCAATCAGGATCCCTCTAACTACAGTTCATGGCTTTCCTTCTAAGCTGCTGCAAGGGACTTTTGTGCCTGGAAACCAACCATATTGTTTAAACATTTTTTCCTAATCATCATTTTCTACTACTAAAACATACTGGACTGTGACCAATTTTTGCACGTCTTCATCCAGCTTAGCTGGACGCAATCCACATGGTCAGTGCCATTTCATAACAAATCCTTTATGGGAACCAGACTCTGGAGAAACATATGCCAACCCCGCTTACCTACCCCAACCATCATGTTCAGATCAGCACAGCCTGTACACATGGACATTTTATCCTTACATTTTGCTTACCATCCCCACAGGAGAGGGTCCATGGGAATACTTCCTCCAGGCTTTAACTTACTCTTTCAGTCTCATGGAGTTTTTAATCCATTGCTGCTGAGATGTGACCTCAGCCCTTATGCCACCCTTGGCTTCTGGGAAGTATGTAATTTAAAAACTAGGAATACTGTTTTGTCTTTCGTGATGTAAGTGCATTCAAGCCAAATAATATATTCAACATACAATAATTAATGTAATTACTATATTGTCTTTTTTACTTGATCTTATAGGTCTTTTCCAATCCAAAATATTGATTAGTTGCAGATCAGAAAGCCACTGTACTTTAGAGTTCTTCTGATGAAACAGATCACAAAATGCAACTCCATCAAGGCAGCACTTTGCAGAAAGGATCTCACTCAAAACATTTATCAGAGCAGCTTCCAGTCACACCAGAAACATCCATCACGAACTACTCCTCATCTGGCAGCATTTGGTTCAGATGAGGGAGAGACCCCCGAAGCCCTGTGGAAGCATCCTGGCCCTCAGGTCACCTCAAGTCTCGGTTTCTTTCTACACCAGAGCAGAGAAGCACTGAAATCCCAGTACCTTTTCCCTTACGGACTCTTCATAAAAATGTATTTTAAATGTCTTAAAGAAAAAGTTAATACAGTTACTTCTGAATAGTAGGGTAGCTACTTAAAAAATAGGGAAGGCAGAAAACTTCCCACTTCCCCTCCATTACTCCACTGCAGTCAGGCTGGCACATCCTAGCCCCAGCTCCTGCCTTCTCAAGGGCTTGTTGGTGCTGCTTTTATGACCTGCCATGACTGCACATAATCAGTCCGCAACAGAAAGCCACACACTGATCCCTTCCCATGCTTACACCATCAACTTCAAACACTGTTAATAAATCAATCTGAAAAATAAGACTTCTCTGCCTAGCAAGGAAATTCGTACATTCCTCAACATGGAGCTCCACTGGGAGCAGAGAACAGGAGCAAGTATTTTCCCTTTTCTAGGAAAGGGCAGCTTAACTAGGGAAAATGTAATTGGGAAAAGATAATGGGGAGCTCAGGAGGAAAATTCACACATCTTCCACTTATTCCTGGGATTTAAGTAGGGCAATGGCTATCTACTGATCAAAGCCAAGGGAGCACTTCCCTGGTGCAGTACTCCGTCAGAGGAGTGTTTGAAGACCTGGGCATTTGGTGGCACAGACTGACCTGCTCCACACAGGGAGGGAATAAGAGACCCAGAGCTGCCAGGGCTGAACTGCAGCACAGAAGAGCTGTTTCTCTCAGTTTTCAGCCACACAAGTCAGGCCAGAGCCACAGCACAGCAGCTGCATGCTGGGCACTCTCTGCGAGACCTGGACCCCAGGAAGAGGCAGGAGCAGGGAGAGGCGGCTCAGGCTGGGGCAGAGTCCAGAGAGATCACCAACTCCACTGGATAGGCACCCGCCTGCAGCCCCCTCCAGCCAGGGCAGTCCGAAACACGTGCTGCACAGGCATCCTGGGAAGGCAGCTGGAGGAACTCTGCCCTTCTGAACCTGCACACCAACCACCTGTGCTAGCACATGACAGGAATGCAAGTGGATTGCAGCCAGATCTTCCCTCTCCTTTCCCAGGTAAGTCATTAACCTTTCAGATGACAGCCTCACAAACCAAGTGACTGAACGATTCCCAGGGTCAGTGAGAATATACATTTTCAAAACCTGACATCAACAAGTAACAGTTGTGACTGAATCCCAGTCTCTTCAAGAGGGAGATTAAACGACTGTGACACATCATCTGCAATCAGAGTGCTCCATTTCCCAAAGTATCCATCACAGATTGATAACATCCACGCAAAAAGTTAAGTGCAATTATGTACGTCACTGTAAAACACACTTCGGCAGCACTGACTGACATCTTGCTTGCAGCTGACAAGCTGTGAGCAGGCTGTTTGAGTGACAGTGGCAGAGGCTCCTGAAGGAATGCACTCCCAAGTCACAGGAGCCACCAAGTGCTCAGCACCGTGGCTGGGAGCTGCAAGGCAAAACGGCTGCAGGTTGGCTCTGCAGGCACTCATAGCAGTCAGGGTCTTGGTCTTAAAATGCTGGACCTGGATTTGAGGAGGAGGACATCACCCACAAATCCTGCTCCAGCCTACCCCAGCAGAGTCTGAGGTATGGCAGGGCTGAGGTCCAAGACACTGTTCAAACACTTGTGACACGTGCAGTTCTCCAAGTCCCCACCCATGCATTGGCAATCAAATACACAGGTTGACTGAAACAACAGTGTGCCAAGGGCCAGGTGAGTCACCTGTTACCCAGACCTCATTGAGGGATTTCCTTCCTGCTCCCCAGAGCGATGCTACCATACAGCACAAGCTTTGTGCACAGAGCAGAGGTACCGAGGGAAGTTCCATCAAACTCCCCCATGTGACTCGAGCCTACAAAAGCCACCCTTCAGCAGCACGACAGGAAAACGCAAGTGCCTTTCTCCAGGCTGCCATTAGTGTCAAGAAGCTGCTGCAGGATTTGCAAAGAAAAAACAGTAAAGCAGCTTGATGCCTGTGCAATGGCACAGCTGTGCTGCACAACACAGCATGCCACCCGCACCAGGATGTGCCAGGGCTGCCATTAGAGGTCATTAAGCCAGATGCCTGCAGTAGAAAACACCGAGAAATGGCTGAAAAATACCACATGCAGTCCAGCACAACTCTTAAACAAAGCTTCCCCTTGTGCAACCCTGACTGTGAGTCATAACCCGTGACACAAGCAGCAGAAGCAGCACTGCTGACGTGCAGCAAGCTGTGGAGGTCACACCTATGACACGTGACAACACTGATGTGCTGCCATCCACTGCCATCAGCACCTTACACCAGAGATCAGAGGGGCTGGTGCAGAAATAAATATTTCCCACAGTAAAAAGTTCATCCATTTTGGAAGATTTTGTTGTGCAGAAACTCACTGGGTGGGTTTTAGTGGTTCAGTTTATATTCAGCATTAGCAATCGTTCTGAAGCACCCAGGCATACCATCTTGATTCAGAATTATTCTATACTGCCAGACAGCAACTGAGGAGAGCAGCTGAGATATGTGACCAGCCCAATAGCAGATTCTCCACTGTGCTCCATGCTGCACTGCTCACCAGTTCTCTCTCAGCACTGAGACAGCTTCAAAATAACTCACTGCTGTTCCTGTCAGGATATATCCACGTGGAATAAAACACCAAACTCACTGCCAGCGTCGTATCTCTCTACAGTGGCGTAAAAATAAAAGGTTACTTGTGACTACAATCTTTCACAGACAGTATGTTAAGTAACTCACCACACTGCTGATAGAGTATTAGAAGAGGCCTTCGAGTAGTCTGTGTTCCCCGTAACAATTACATATTTGCAGGATGAACCTGTATATACATTTTTGTTTCTTAAAAAATATATTGGATAAATAATCAGAGTAAAAAAAACAGACATGAAAGATGTTTTGAATGATCAGGCTGGTGGTGTAAAAGTTATCTGTAAATCACACGCAGGGCGTGAGAGTAGAGCTGGCTACAGACAGGTGGGTTTTACTAGGAGGCATTACTGTAACATTCAATTATTCCACTGCATACTGGCTGGTTTAACTCAGCCAAATTAGAATACATTTTATATTGACTGTTTTGACATTTGCTTTATTTGGCAAGTAAAACAAAACTGATCCAATTTCCTTGCAGCCATTGTAAACCATAAACTGTACAACAAGAGGTTATAAAATATATAAGCCTTGTAAACACTTCTTTTCAGACCGTTGCTGATGCTCTGAGCTCTAATTTTGGCCCTGTTCCCAACAGCTCTGACACTGCTCTGCAGCCTTCCCTGCTCAGCCATAAAGTGACCCTCCTGCACTTAGTGATTAAGCACTGCCATTGACGTTCTCTTGCCATGTTAATTTTTTTTATCTATTGTGGAAGTCTGTCCAGTCAGGAATTTCTTGCAGACAGAAAATGAAGATCTGTGCTCCAAAAATCAAGCCATCTTTCTCTCTAATCTCACATGGCCTGGGCTGGCCTGTAGCTTGTGTCCAGCAGAGCTTCAGAAAAAACATCTCCCCCGTAGGACAGGCTGGAATCTCCAGAAAACTGCTGGCCTTTCATCTCTTCAGCCTCCATCTCTGTTGAGAAGCATGGCAGTCTCTCTGCCTGCAGCACACAGGAGAGTACACGACAGCAAGCACTGTACCAGAGTTTGGCAGGTGACCAGCAAAACTCTCATTGAAAGAAACACCCAACGGCTTTAAAGAACTGGAAGAGCCACCGCAGGACAGTGGACTTCAGTCCAGGTAAAAAGTCTCTCTGCTTTAAAAAATACCTAATAGCTTTTTGGAGAGCACTTTACAACAGTTTAAAGGCATAACCCTGAAATGACTTGTAAATCAAGGTTCCAAAGGATGAGCAATTTCCACCCATGTGATACGATGATCTTTGTACACAATGACCCTTGATCCTCCTGAAATTCCTCTTTGGAAATTCTAGCTCTCAACAGTTACTGTTATACTGTAAAGGTATCTGCAGTGTACCAAATGCCTAGTGCAAAAATACACTTGCCTAATTAGGCAAAAGCCCAAAGGAACCTGCAGAGAACATGTTGTCCCCTGGCAATGGCATGGCCCCTCAACAGCAGGACCCTGACTCACACTGGGTGCTGTGCTTTCACAGTGAATGAATGCCAGGAGTGCAAAGTGCTCCGTTTAACCTCTGTCTGAGCTGGTTTGTGGCTTAACACCACTCGGTTTTGTCCAGAGAAATCCAGCAAGTTGTCAGTACAGGACTACCAGTACACGGACATGCACACACTAGCACATCCATTCATACACACATACAAATATTGTCTGTAATACAGGAAGAGCAGCCTGGACAGACACCGTGCCAGCCCCTACCCAGCAGTGCTGCTTCCATCAGTCACTACAAGATGACTGTTGCTCATGTCACCTACAGGACTGGAGCTCAGCAGCTGAGTTCAAGAAAATAAAAATCCAAGAGCCAGTACTTAAAACCATGAGTGGACTGATCCTGGAGATGGGCAAAACTTGTTTCCCTGCTGAAGTCTGTATGAACATTTCTCTCTCCTTTTGCTCAAGCAGAGCAATCAGCCTGGCTGCAGCTCTGGCCTACCCTCCCAGGGCTGGCTCATGGGTACCTGTTAAACACCACAACATCCCACACAGTCTGAAGTAAAAGAAAGGTGCAGTTTGCTGTTTTCCTTCCTCTGCAGGCTTTTTCTTTCTTCTGGCTTCTTCATCCATGTGTCTTCATGCAATGACAGGCAAGGGAACTTCCACCATACAAATACTTCAAAACCAGCACATTCCCTCATCATGCCACGATCATTCCACACTGATGTAGTACCCTGGTTCTAGTTTCCCTGGCAAGGTTAGCAACCACACACCATGCAGCATCAAGCAGAAAGGGTTGGAATGCAGAAAACCTACCTTGGCAGGTTGGGAGCAGGTGTTGAAGCTGGTGCTTGGGCAGGAGGAGCTACAGGTTGCGCGGAGTTGTGGTTGCGCGGCACTCTGCCCATCCGGTACCAAATGCCCATGCTGTTCAACTCCCTGGGGAATCAACACAGAAGGTATCAATGCCAGAAGCAAATGCTGCACACTTGCACAAGCATCCCGCACTGACGTGTTTCACAAACACCTTAATCAAATAAGAGACAGCCTACCTGAAAAAAAAAAAAAGGAGTTAATCCTACATCAAACCAAGTAACACTTTTACATACTTAGACTTTTCTAATGAAAGCTTCAGCTCTAACAAACTACTACTCAGTCAATATAAGAACTCAGGGGGCATTGCCTTGATACAAATGAATTTATGACAACAGCTTTGGAGTGAAGGTTACTTACCCTATGAATGTGTACTGAGGAGGGGCTTGCTTAGATCTTCCCAGGATTCGGATATCGCAGATTGCTGCCTCTGTAGAATCTCGAGGGATGAATTTAATGCACAGCCTCTTCTTTCTGAAAGCTACTTCTTCTGCAAAAACAACCCAGAACACAGGGTAGGTTTTATGCAAGATTAGGGTATAAATGTTATTTATTCCCCCTCCACATATTAGGTATATAATTATGGCAGGAACTGGTGCCAAAGAACAGACATATGTCAGCAAACCAGTTGGTGCAGTGCCATTCAGTGTTTTATGAGGAGATGTGTTACTGGCACCACAATAACCAGATCTCCTGCCCTCTGCAGAGATCAACCCCAAAGTGTGACCAGTGCTGCCACATGGCACAGAACAGCAGGTGACTCTGCCAGTTCCACGTACCTCTCACACTTCTTTGCTCATTCCCAGGTAATGTTCACCACACTGGCCTGGACAGATGTAACTATACATTCCTCCCACAAGCATTGCCTCTAGGAATGTACCTGGAAGCTGCTGACACAACCAGTCAGTTCATTCTGCCAAGTGCCTCCAATCAGTCAACTCCACCAAGAGGAGGAGCAAGCAGAGCCTACCATACAGAGAGGTCAAGGGTAAGAGCTGTCTGCCCAGATCTTACACATCTCAAGTGTTAGTGACATCTCCTGATGCAGTCAGCAGGCTTGGAAATGATATTTCCTGGGTTTTTGTAGAGACAAACCAGATTCAGAAACTGGTAACTGCCAAGACCTACCACGAGGCAGTTGTGCTGCCCATGCTCTGAGGGTGAGTGAACAAGCTGCACAGCTCTTTCTGCTATGTATCATGGAGCAATTTCATTTGTTTCCATGTTATCCATAATGTAAAACTGAAGACCATCAGAGTGAAGGCTTATCTATGTAATGAATTTACATATCTGCAGGCTGTCTGCATGCAGACACAATCCACAGCTGGCTCTGGGGCAGTCTGTGACCACAGGTGGCACTGGCACACAGACACAGATTTTGGATGCTTGGAAACCACTGCTCCATCTGACCCTGAGGAGACTCACGGTGAGCAAGGTGAGGTTCCTGTTTGGATGCAGGCACTTGGAAGGCAGGACACAAGTCTACTGATAAACTGAAAATCTAAAGAGCAGATGTGGAATGAAAATCTGGAAACAACCAGAAACTACAAACAAGTGCCTGCAAAATAAAAACCCTTCAGCTTAATATGAATAAATATCTTCTAACTTAAAACAATGCTCTCACTTCAACAGATGGCAAGCAGCCCTACCTCCATATCTTCCTGTTTTGTAATCCACACCTTGGGAGAACAGCAATCCGTTCTGGCCCCTGGAATGTGCTGCTGCACCAGCACCAATAACTGGGTAGACAGTGTGAGCTGTGTCAATGTAGCATCTGTGCATGGAGCTTGCAGCTACAGTGCTGCTTTTAGAGATGGTATACAGATGGTATAGAGAAGGAGTACTATATTAAACATATTTACTGCAAGTCAGTTGCCACTTTGAGAGGAACACAGAGACACCTGTAACCACAAATCTAACTGAACAAAATCAGTGCCTCTTATTTGACTTTCTCTGCAAGTACAAAGCTGAGTATTTGCTTTTTGCTGTGGTCTTTCACAGTTGGCTAGAGTCTGCAGTCTCGAGCAAATCTGTTTTAGGAGCTGGATTCAGTAATTACACATGCTTAACCAGAGTTAATTTTAAGTAAACATACTATAAACAGTCAATGGAAGTGTGTTCATTCATGCCAGTGGAGGCAAGGACATGCACTGCTTCCTTAAAACAGGAAGTATCTCTGCTTTACAGACTGTGGGGGTGAAAATTCAATGCATTTCAAATAAACAACAAAGCTCCCTTCCACCTTTCCACCAGGAGTTTCACAAAAAACTGCAGAATTACACAGTAAGGTCCAGCACTCCCAAGGGTGAGCAGGGTAAGCTGACTACCCTACCTTGCAGTACATGTGCCCAGGAATTGTCCAGGGGCAAGAGGTGACCTGGGTAAATGGGGAACTTCCAGGCCACAGGTTCCAATCAGAACCAGATTGCAGTGACTGAAAAACCATCCCCATGTGCTGCAGACCCAGATGAAGGAATCCCTGCAAAGCAGGCTCATGTAATCTCATTCTGCTCAATCCTAGGCTGGATTTCATCACTGACATGCACTGAGACCAGCCTTGCTGTGATCAGCATCTGCCTACTGAGCACCAGTGCTGGTGTCCTGCCATCCTCTCACACTCCACTCCCACGGGGCTCACCCCCTGCCGGTGCAATACCCTCGGTGCCTGCTGCAAAGCACAGAGCTGCCACCAGATGCAGCTCCAGCAGCCGCTGTGACAACTCCCAGGGGAGCTGAATACACTGTTTGAGAACTCCTCATTTAATTGTTGCAGTGAAGCAATCCTGCCTTGCAGGAATGAGGATAATATTCCCATTGGACACTGTACTTGTGCCTTCTCTCAGCAAGCACACAAACATATCTCATGCCTCTCAGCACTACTTGGCAGGACATGGGCCCCCATTCATTCATGGTGGGAGATGCAGAATGGATGTGCATGCACACACCCTCTTCCTTTTAGTGCAGTTGTGAACTCCCCTCTGCTCCTGCTAGGCCCAGTCCACCCTTCAAATTGAAAAAATCAACTCTCCCTTCCTGTCCCAGAGCCATGGGGCATAAACACGTAAGTGGAGACAGCCAGGCAGCCCCATTAAAACAGCTTGAGGAGCTCAAGGAAACTGAAGGCTGCTTCACTGCAGCCCAGAGCTGCCCCTAAATGTGCACGTCGCCCCAGAGAGCAGCAGTGCCAAGAGCAATCCTTTGCATGGGACAAAGCCCCCCATGGTCTGGGGGACAGTCCTCCTCTGCCTGACCACACAGGCACTGTCAGAGCAGGAGGAGGAATAGATGTCAACTTACGTGTATCAATGGTCTCTTGGATGGGAATGAAGCCCACAGGTAAAGTGTCCTTGATATCAATCAGTTTCATATCCACCAAGACATTGCCTAAATGACTCTTTGGAGAGAGAAAAGAAACAATTGAGTATGACAATGTCACCAGATTCAAACTCAGCCTTTCCCATCTGCTGAACCACAAGATGCCTTGTCATTGTATCCAACCACAACTATAAAAATGGTAAGAAGGTACCAAGCCAACCCTTGCAACTGTCCCCTCAGAAGGAATCAGACAACGATTGACTAGGAGATATCAGACAATTTTCAGCATTTAAGATTCTAACACCTCATCCACTGCCATACTGCCAGATACTTGGAAGCACAATCAAATTCTCTGCTTTGGAAAATGGCAGTTAAAAGTACTACCTCCACAAACTCCTCCACTGAGCGCTCAGTTCTGACACAGTCTACACCCACAACAGCAACATGACATTTCCATGACAGTGTAATGGCAGAAAGCATTATAGGACAATGGCTCACGCAGACACAGCCAAAGTTATTACATGCATTAGCTAATTAGTACTGAACAGACATGGTTCTAGCTCCAAACACAGAGCACTCCAGAAGCACAGGCCATTTGGAATGAAGAGCTTCATTTGGAGTCCATACGAGTTCTGAACTCATGCCCTGTCCAATTAATCAAAGCCTGAAGAGCACAAAACAAAGTGACAGCCTCCACAATGGTTTAGAGACCAGATTTTCTTTGCAGTTCTCATTAAAGCCATCATGGCTGCCAATAATCTGGGTTCACGTATGGAGGAATAACACACTTCAGTTAGTGCATAACCTTTATAAACAGAAATGCAATATAGAACAATCAAAATTTCATCCCAAACCATCAAACAATGTCAGTGAGTTTTACTGTTACTGGTTGATAAGTAGCTTCTTTAGTTTTTACCTGCCGGTTTTTCAGGCAAACCTTTACTCTCTGATTATTACACTGAACTGTTAGAAATATATTTAAATTTGCAGGCTCTGAAGTAAAGGGGAGTTTATTTTTGGAGGTTCTGCATTTTATGGTCAGCTCCTCACCAGGAGGGTCAGCACACCTGCAGCTCTATCCCACCAGACATGAGTGTGGCACATGTTCTTTGTTCAAGCAAAGAGGCCAAGGCCACGCAGCCCCCACATGCCTCTGACCCTCCACAGCCAGGGCATCTCGGAGCAAGCAATGCTGGATGCTGCCAAGCCTGAATATGTCAGTTAACAAGGTCCTGGCACAGCAAACTGCAGATGAAGTGGCTGCTGCTGATTCATCTTTCATGTTTTATTTATCCAAGCTGTCTGGCTGTGTTACATCAGTGGCAACTTTCAGCTGAACCACTGATCACTCCTCCATTGGCAGCAGACAGGTATGAGGTGCCTCCAACGAGTTCATTAGCTGCTGAAAACCTGAGAGTCAGCACTGATGCTCTGTGACATGCACAGGAGAAAAGGGACAAAGCCCTCCTGTTTGTGAGACCCACCATCCAGGGCATTCTCACCATGACTCTCAAATACAACATCCTTATAATCATCAGATATTGTAAACTGTTGAGAATGATGACTCTGCTAGAGAGACACTGCAGACTGGTTCTGCTATAACCCAGGTATCTGAGGTGCATTAACTCTGTTAACTACAATATGTTCTTCAGGACAGAGTTCCCGGTTTTGCTAAACCCAAAAAAACCCTGAAATGTAAAACTTCCAACACAAAGTGCAGCAACACATCAACATCCAGGGCAGAAGGAGCCTCTCCTCTCCCTGCCTTCTGGATGAGGGAACCGAGGCCCTTCAACCCTCAGAGGTTCCCAACAGGACAGCATTTCATATCTGTTGTGGTCAGAGAGGACTGAGTGGGGGAGAAGCTCTTGCTTTAATTCATGCCTCATCAATATAAGAAAGGTACTTCCAAACCAGGTCAAGCCCAGGGCTCCTGCCAGAAGCCCAAAAGGCATCAGCTAAGGGTATTTACACTGTCTCTGCAGCCAGCAGCTGCTACTATCCAGTAATTATTTCTGACAACTTCACATTTCTCCTACTATTCATATCAGCAGAAACCTTTCTGTTTAATAGCCTCCTTGCCTATTCTGGTGCTGCTGTTCCTGCAACTTCACATAGTCCAGGATGAAAAGCACAATTATTGTCCGTTCACCCCAAGAAGCAATATCTAGAGGTAGGCAGGGAAGCAGCTGGAATAAAGGTCAAATGCTGGGAACTGGTAGCCCTGGGCTCTCCTGTCAGGACTCATGAGCAGCCTCTGACGCTGCCGTCACTTTTCTGTTTCCACTGTGGTGAAAGCACAAGTACAAAATGGTATCTTCCAGATCCTGACAACTGAGTCGCTGTGAATATCCAAACCATGACTAAGGCAAGATTACCCACTAGATGGAGTGCATTCATTGCAGAACTCAATAGTTCCCCCACAAAAGAGAAAGTTTTCACACTAGCCTGAACCAAAACCACAGCAGAATGCATCAGACTCTCATTGCACAGTCTTCTCTCCTCCACAGAAGGTGTGGGCAGACAACTGCCACTAATCACAAAGTAACTTACACTTAATAGTCGGATCAGATTAAAAGAATATAACAGCATATGCAAAATATGGGCACATTTTCAAGAATCAGCACCAAAAACAACAAAGAAAGCAAGCTAATTCTGCAAGAAAACACCCGTGATGCCCCTGGATTCAGAAACTAACATTTCCTTTATGAACACCACCTCCAGCTTTTTTTTCTCAAGGTAATCTGGGTTAGAAATCCATCAGGACCACGAGTGAGCAGTGTCCATTGCTGCAGCAGGAAACACGAGCATGAGGGGCTGTTGAAACACAAACCTTCCCTTTTCTGCTGCTTTTATTGCAGTTTTTGTCAGCAATTTCTTTCCATGAGGAACACAGACAAAATGCAAATATCCTGCCATTGCAGTTTGCCTCCTGACTCACCCAAACTCAGCGAAATGCCTGCTTGAATTATAATTGGCTCCATAAAATGAATCATCTTATGGGTAAGAGCATACCAGGCACAGATGCAAATCATGCAGACACTCAGCAAACAGACTTACATTTTCTTTTGAAAATGATCTAGTGAAGCACAGGTACCGTGTGACCTTGGATTTAAATAAGCCATCTTTCCAGAGGTCAGCATCCAAGCCATCTGCTGTTTGTGCAACCTGCAAAGAATAGACAGAGGGAGAGAGGAGACATGAGACATGTGAGCTAAGATAAAGTTAATATATGTGCAGTACTTCTTCCTCAGACCTCTCCTAATTAACAGCAGCCCAAACTCTCACAGCATCTCATTAGTTTCTTCACAAGGTGCAGAGCAAAGAACTTCCAAGAGGAGGTATAAAAGGAAGTTCTAAAAATGCTGTCTCTTGGGAGCCCCTTGATTAAAGATGCTCTGACAAAGGCTACTCTAATGAGGCAGCAGCAACTTGGGTTACAGTCTCCAAACAATAGCTTGCAAAAGTCAGCACACTGAAGCTCTCATTACCACCCTACATGCAAGGGCACACCAGGCATGCTGCGAGGGTCTGTGGAGACAGAACAGAAACTGCCCCATCTCAGGACCATTTTCTCAGAAAGCCATCAAGGAATTCTGGCTCCAGGCCAAAAAGCTGCTTCCAGCAGATGGGGAAAGCCCTGGTCACTGGTGGATTTTAGCAGCAATGCTGAATGAGAAGACTAACCCTTGCAAACATCCCCCTCCAATGCAACCCCACGTTCAGCCAAATCGACAGCACATGCCACATGAAGGGAAGGGAAACTGACACGAGACCCTTCACAGAAGAGGCAGCAGCATGTGCAGGAGGAGGTCTCACTTTGAGGAGTGGGCAGGAGGCAGCACTGTGCTGTGTGCTCTGCTCTCAGTAGCTGGGCACTGGTCCCGCACAGCACAAGCCAGTAAGAGCGCCAGTACCAGAAGTTTTTTGGTCGACTAAGTGAGGAGACAAGAATGCAAACACAAGGAGAAGGGTAGCAGAAACAAGATAACCCCATCAGACTAACACCTGATCGACCTCTTTCAAGAGGAGACTCCAGCATGATCAGAACTTCTGCAAAAGCACAGCAACCTCTGCCCAGTGCCTCCCAGAGCTGCGTCACTGCAGCTCTTCCAAGTCTAATCCTACTGAGTGAGCCTTTGGCCCCAGAGCAGCCCTGTAACAAAGAGCTAACATTCGTTGCCACTGTTTGCACCCACATTTAGTTGAGTGGAGACTGCACAGGAAGTAAGAGCTGTGTGCTGACAAGGCCTACGATTATCCCAAGTGCAGGAGAGAGGCACATGTTCCTGGTCTGATCAAAGCAGCAAAGTGCACTGGCTGCTCCCTGCATTTCAGCAGCTGCTGTTCACAAGCCCCAGCTCAGTTCCATCCCTTGTGCAACACACACAACTTTTGCATTCAGGCCTCTGCAAAGAATCATGCCTTATTTTTAAATAGCTACATTTTAGAATAGAATTTTGACGGGATTTTTTGCTAATTTGAATTCATATAATTCAGTTCTTTCCTGAAGTGCTAGTTTAGGAATATGTAAATTCCACAAGCATCTTCCTCCCCTATGGCTAAGTCAGTCCCAGTGAAAAGATATTCAGGAAAGAGCCTGCTTGGGAAAATTGCTGGCTTGAACTCTAGCCCTTGTGAGAAATGGTTTGAGGGACTAGACCCAGATTTCATCACTTTATCAGTATGATTCAAGTTCTTTGTGCTACCCAGTTTGGTTAAGATGCTCAAAAATCAAGCAGTAACAAATCCATGTGCAACTACAAAACTGGTGCTACATGACTCATTGTCAGATGCACTTTTTATCTAACTTCTGTAAGCTTGAGGAACTTCACATGACTTACAACAATACCACATTTTGGAGGTGGACATACCTCACTTCATTTGATATCATCTTTTCTACCACTCACTGCTCAGGGCACAGCTGGATGACAGCTCTCCAAGGGCCCCTGCACTGCCACCGCTATCCCTCTGGAGGGAGGTCTGGCACTGTCACAGTCCAAACTAAAGAAACCTAGAAACCTACAACCCACACTAGACCCTTCTTTTAGGAACAGCCCTGCTACTCTAACCCATCAAATAGCTAGTAAAATATCTAACCCATCAAATATCTAATTTCAGTTGCTGAAATCCAACAGCTACAGGCAACATTCCCAGCAATGAACCCCGAGTGCTCTGCTCTGCCTCTGCATTATCCTGCTAAAGACTTTTTTCAAGCCTGGAGAATGCAAGCGTGCATGAACTTGTCAAAAACTCATGGGGAGAGAAAATAGAGCAATATAAACGAGAAACTTCTTGCAACACCTGCTGGGCTCCTGCAAGCACGGAGCACCCCCTACACCTCTTGACGCAGTGCTGTGCCTGAGCAACATGCCCTTGGGACAGGATCCAAGTGGCAGAGGCAACAGCAAACGTGGCAGCAGGACAGGCACTCTGGCAGCTCCAGCTCACCCAACCCTCTCTTGACTAAGAGGAAAGGAACACGCGAGGCAGAGGGAATGGCACTCAGCACTGGGCACACAGCACCCCAGGCAAAAGAAATGGTCCTTCTCCTCACTTTGCTGAGGGAAGACACTCCTTACCCACGTGCTACAAACAAATGGACCTCACAGAGTGACACACAGTAAGAAAGGTGTCCCCAGCCCATCCCTCCAAGTGCAAAGCAGTCAGAATAGGGTTACTGCTACCACAATAGGGCCTTAGGAAAGCAGGCACTCTAAACCTCCTGCCCCACAGGGTGATCTGCCCCTCCAACAGAGTCAGGGCCATCCCTGATCCCACACAGCCCCGGGTGAGGAGCCCTCACAGAGCAAACCCCACCGTTCAGACTGAAGCAATGAGCATAGGAACCACACCTCTCTCCTACCCCAGGCTTCAGCCTCCCACCTCTCCTCCCCACCTAGACACTCAGTCTTGCTAGTTTGGTTGGATTTTCAGGAATCTAAGTTCAGACATACTCTGTACACTTTGGCAAAATCGAGTCTTTGGTTCTTCAGCTGTGAAAAGGCCTGACCAGTCATTCCAAGAGCCAGTAGTGCATTTGATTTTTAAACAAAGGCAATGGAGATTACAGAGTAATTAAAAAACTACTGCCCATTTGCCGAGACACCCCAGATCTGGTTCCCTGGAAACTGCCAGCTCCAGCTCAGTGGCAGGCTGAGCCCTGGGGCTCCATGCAAACCTGGGAAACAGACCCAGACATCCCTGGGAATTTAACTTAAATGAAGGTTTAACCTGTGGAGATTTCTTTTAAAGAGGAGCAAAGGGAAGAGGAAAGAAAAGAATTTGGCCATGGTTGTTTACTGGAGAAAGAATACAAATTAAATGACAACTGGATAAAGCCTATGAATAACGTGGGTGTCTCAAGAAAGAGATGGGTATTTCATTGTCAAAAAACTTGAAACAATCAGTGATGACAAATTTGTCACCCTTAAGAAGAAATTCTCCCATGCAACTCTGAATCTACCTGTGGAACTGAATGCTGCAGGATGCTGTAGTGACAAACAAGGCCATGGATCCCCAAGGAGACTATGACAACTTCCCAAAATACACTGCTATTAATGATTCCCGAAAGATGAGAGTGGTTCTCCTTTCCAGGGTGCAGTGTGCACCTGTAAATATGAGGGCTTTAGGGAGCACAATCCTGGGATGGAGCTGCCACTGCTGCCTTCCTCAAGGCTTTCCACTCTGAAGCAGCAATCAGCCATCGGTGTTTCATTAGGGAAATTGCACAGCTGGAGAAACACAAAGTCCAGGAACATCTAGGTCTGCATATTGCCCACATCTCACAACAGAATTCCTCTGCTGCACTGAATTAGTGCACTTGTGCACATTCTGCTTCATGTCTTCAGCTGGGCCAGATTGGTTCCAGAGAGATCTCCAGGAAGTGGCAATCCCACATACCACACACTGCTCCAGCACCCTGACTCATAGATGACCCACCTTCACAGACACCCAGGCATGAAAAGCAGAGCCCTGCATGCCACCATCCCATGAGGGTGGCACCAAGCGTGGCCCTGTGACAGCAGGTGCTGCACAGGGAACAGGACACCGAGAGCAACTGGTGGCACTCAGGCACAACGCCAGGCTGACACAGTAAACACAGGGCAGCTGTGCTCAGGGTAAGGACTGCAGGCAGCAGGCACTGCCCCATGGTCTGCTCTGGGGGCAAAGAGTGCTCCTTGGGAACAGAGAGAGAGGCAGCAGAACCAGAGCAAAGGCAGCTCCTCGCTGTGCCCTGAGGAGAGAGCGACCCACATTCAGCAGCATTATTACACCACCACCATAATTGGATTAAGCCACAGGAAGACTGTTTTATCTTGTTTAGTATAAACTGCCTTAATGCTGCAGCTCCCCATTAAGCCACAGACAGGCTATCTGAGGTGAGCGCTCTCTCTGCCCAACCATTTAGGTAAAATGCAATTCTGTTATCACAGTTCTCACACTGTCCCGTACTCCTTCATCAGGGCAAGCAGCTAATTACACAGTCTGGCTCACGCAGGTAATGAGCACTCAGAAAAATGCAGTAAATGCAAAAAACTTCTAGATCTTTAAAGTACCTTTTCACAATTCCCCCTGCCATGTCCTTACTTCAGCCTGATTCATTTTCTTCCTTCACACTGAACAAGGCACGCAGAGATCCAGAGCTGAAGAGATGCAAGCAAGGACTCAAGTCAGCAGACTTCCACTCCCACCATACAACCTCTGTGGCTCTGGATACCCAAGGTGTGATGTAGCACAGTTGAAGCAGGACACACAGAAATGCAAGCAGATGCACTACAGGCCAAATTTTTCTCTACAGAGCTCTGCAAGGTCAGCATTTTCTGATATTTCATGGTTTGGGACACTGATCCATGGGGAGAAACATCCTGCTATTGTTTACACAGCAACCAATCCAAGGAACAAACCGCTGTTAGACAGTGACCTCCCTTTATCCATTCACACATTCACCTCTGCTGCCTTTCCCTGCTGCCTGTCTCCTGTCAGACATTAGAGGTTTGCATTCTGCCCATCAAAATCATCCTTGCAATCTCAGCTGGATGCAAAACTCTTTGCTTCCCATTCTGGAGCTTCTCATCATCATTGTGCAGTGCTGATATGTGGGATGAAACAGCTGCTGCTGGATTCATTTATTTAGATATACAATTTGTGCAATATTTAGGATTCCTTCAAGATGAATGTTGCTAGGATTATTAAATTTGCATGGCACAGTGGCCAGCTGTTTCTGAAAATCCCTCTACCAAGTAATTAAGCTCCTCTGCAGTGGCACAGATGAAGTGACACAACTGCACCCACAACTCTCCAGAGGGAAAGCACTCAGTGTTTTGGGCTGAAAGGTTTTGGGCAGCTGGCTACCAAATAACTTCTCACAACACAGTCTAAAGGCAGGTTGTCTTTGGAATGCTGTTTCCCAGCAAAGTAAAACCTTGTTAGTGTGGAACCAAAGCATCACCAATGGCAGCTCAAACAGCTCTACTTACTACATCATATCCAGTCGGTGCTCGGCTCCGGGATGCGACCACACCAACACCTGTGATGGGATCCATGGGCAGGTCGGGCAAGGCATCAGAGAGGTCTCGCACTTCAGGCATTATGGACTGATTCTGGAAGAAGGGAGCAGAATTAAAGAGCTGCTGGGCAGCACACCCCAGCAGAAGCCAGAGCATCAACAGCCTGCATGCATGCCACAGCGCCTGTGCTGACACACCAGACAGCCAAGGTGAACACAGGGTTGGGCCAGACACACCTTCTGCACGTTCATTTGCTTTTGATAAGAGGGTACATCTGTGCAATGCCAAATAGTTTTAGAATTTGGGCTAGCAGCCCCTGAGACTCATTTTATTGCCTCCATGGGCTGGTGTCCATCTAGTAATGATGGACAAAATCCAACCTCACTGTCTTCCCTCCCAAGCAGAGAAAAAATTTCATCCCCAAGTCAGGCTGGTTGAAGCAGCTCTGTCATTTTAAGCAGAAACAAGTCTGTTCCTAATAGCTTCAGAGGGAGGCTCTTCATCCACTATGGGCGTTAAGACATGCTGTGGGTTCCCCCACAAGTCTTCAGTCCCATCACAACCCCCCTGTCCCAAGCCAGACCATTTTCACAGAGCAGCACAGAAGTCTCTGGCGCTGGATGCAGAACCACACTGGTTGCAGGAGCCTCGACACCAGGGAACACAGAGGAAGCACAGGGTGGGCTGGTGCAAAGCAGACAGAGGCCCTGAAGAGGCTTGAGCATCTTCCAGAAGGGACACATCACCAAGAACGTCAGGGGAAGGAGATATGCAAAGAGGACAGAAGCAGGTAAGACCAACCAATTTCGGAGAGATGCTGTTGCAGGAAGCAGGAGAGGGTAAGAGAGGTGCTGAAACAACTCGCTGAGGAGGAGGATGTGGAAAGGTGCCACTGCCTCAGCATGTGGTCTCCTGCAGAGGCAGCCAGTTAGGGCAAGTCTTCTCTGGCTTTCAGACAGGAATGCCCTAGGAAGCCGCCCCCCCCCCCCCCATACACCCCAAGATAAAAGGGCAGTGCCTTTGTGTAAACAAGCATCACTGCTGCGCAGCCAGACAAGCCGTGAATTAGCACTGCCTAATTCAATTCCCTCCTCAAGGCAATCAAACCCCAGCGTTTCTAGGCCATGTAGACGGCTGGTTACTTACTGCTTCTAGAAAAGGAAGAGGTGAGTGCTGGTGCCAGTGGGACCTGGGTTTACACTTCACAATGCCCAGTGAGAACAAACATCGTGCTGCAGGCAATAAAAAAGAGCAAGTCTGGACCCTATGTAAATAATAATAATGTCACATGAACAGCCAGTCTACTTGAGAAGTCCAAAACAACAGACACGAGTGACCAGTAACGGTGCAAACATGACTGCTCATGAACCAAAGAGAGCTCTGCTTGCTTTGGCACCTGGACATCCATCCAGCATGCACAGAGCAAAGCAAAACTTTGTTCCCGATGCAGCTCAAGGCTCCAAAGCATGATGCAAAGCACAGCCTGAGCTGCAGGGGCTCAACCTCCTCTCCCAGCAGGCTCCCTGACCTCAGGGTGGCCGAGGAGCACATGACCCTACCACAGGAATGCTGGAGGCACCAGCACAGCCACAAGAGACCCCACAATGCTGCCCGCGCTGCCCCACCGGCTCATCCGGATGCCTCACTAATAATCCAAGGTCATTGCCTAAAATACGCAGCATAGAACAACCATATATGAATTTAACAATGAGCTTCCAATCTGTTCTTCATGCATGTTTTCTGAAACTTTTCCAAGTCCCTCTCAATAGTTACTACACATTGGGAGGACCTGGGAGATAAAGAATGCTGATGCAAGTTTCTCTTAGGCCATTTTGAACTGAAATCCAGGTAAGTGACGATATTCTCCAGCATGCTTAAAAAACACTGCAGGGCAGGTTCCAACACAGCTGCATCTGCACTGCAGGGAAGCAGATGTGCTCCCCTGGCCTCCACCAAACCCAGCCTGATGAAGTGCTGGCTTGCTTCACAAAGGCAGGGGAGTAGGAGTAGCGGCATGGCACTGACGTGTCACCTCAGGGAGGGAAGTAGAGGGGCTGTGTACTCTCCAAGGCCCTGGGAGAGCTCAGGCAGGCAGGAGAGCTCAGCCTCAGCACTGCCTCTTCTTTCCCAGTGGGGATGGCATGGATGGGGCTAATGTGGGCCAGGGACCTCCTGCTGACTTCTTCCCGGGTCCCATCTCACCACACCAGGGCCTGCTGCAGGGAGTTCCAGCTGCCCTGGCAGGAACGCGAGAGTGCCGGTCTCTGGCAGCAGCACGGAAAGGGGGGCGCATGGCCTTGCCCGCAGCTCAGAGCTGCAGAGCAGCCCCCCTCGGCCTGCCAGCACGCCGGTCCTCAGTGAAGGAAGAAGGGCACCTTTGTGGGAGCCATTTTCGGCTCCGTTCAGCACAGGAGGGGGAGGGGACCCGGCATCAATCCTCGCTTTGTGACGCTCACACAAAGCCCCTCTATGGTGGCAGCGCTGGGCGCAGCGAGCAGGACAGAAACCACGGCGTGACGCGGCATGGCACTGGGGTAGGGCCCCAAGCAGCACCTGCTGCAGCAAGGGCCAGCAGAGCTTCCTGCCCTTGGCAAACCCAGCACCTTCCTCAGCCTGGTGCTCAGACTGTGGCCCGTGCAGGGATGGTGGGCAGGGCACCTGCCCAGAGAGCGGACCTGCTGCAGCCACCGCCGCACGGGCAGGTCTCCTCACACCAGGCCAGCCACTCCGGGCAGCCTCCCACTGTGTGGGTGGCAGCGAGGATGCATCTGGAACAGATATGGAGCAGCAGCAATCAGTTTTCACACTGGGATAAATGTTTTTGTGAACCCTGTGCAGGTCAGAGGGGAGTCTCTAGCTGGGCAATCACACAGATGATTAGTTACAGTGCACTTTTCCCCCAGGATGCCAAAGTTTGGTTTCTTTTCTATTGCATCTTTGAATCTAAAAATAAAAAACAAACAGTGAAAGATGAGATTAAATGAAGGAGCAGGATTCTATAAATACTCCTATTTGGCAGCTTGTTATTTTAATGAAATTGTCTTTAAACAAGGTTGAGTTTGACCTGTATGCCCATCTATCAGCCCACCTACCATCACGGCTGCTGAGAACTCAGCCCAGGAGATGGCCCATCACCACCCTGCACTAAGCTGCATGTGCTGAGCTCTGCCTGAGGGCCTGTGCGGCACTGTTTGCTGCAGGGTTATTCTGGGAACAGTCCCAAACAGAACATTTTTTCCCAGTAGTTTGGGAGCATGCTCCCTGGAGGTCATTCTGAGCTGTGGGGCCACATCCAGTCTTCAGCACGCCCTCTAAGTTGAGGAAGCCGGATGTGAGCTCTGGGGCAGGAAGAAGTTTCAAAACACTGCGGGGAGGCTCAGACAAAGTCAACAGGGAACGGACATGCCTCCACCATGCACACTGCTAGCACCAGCACCAAGCAGCGTGCAGCACAGCTGGGAAGGATGGCTGCAGGACCAGATGCAAAGGATACACTATTGACACGCAACCATGATGGTGCTGGCTCCATCCTGGATGTTTCCCACCCCCCTGAACTGGTGGTGCCACAGGGCAGGAGGCATGGGGTCCCAGGGCGTAGGAGAGGCCTTCAAGGGCTCTACCAATCTCTGCTACAGCCTTCTTCCCACAGCCCATGTCCAGAGTCAAACACACCTTCAAGTTTGTCTGTTCATAGCCCATTCACTTGCTCTCTCCCATTTTCTTACTAGTTCATCTACCTTTATTAGTGTATCCTAAGCATACTTCTCTGCTGGCTCCACTGAGGTGACTGACCACACACTGCTGTACTTTGGCCGAGACACATACACAGCAGAACATCATGCTTTCAGAAATCAATGCATTATTGTGAGTTTCTAGAGCACTTTTCTCTCTCAGAATTCCTTTTCAACAAGTTCAAGAGCTGGTGGATTCAAGATCATATCAGGCCTTTGGATGTATTTTCTACAGAAATATCACGCTGCCAGCAAAGCAGGTCAAGCTCTGAAGTTACATAGTCAGGGCCTTGGAGGGAGAATGGTCTCATTGTTTTCTTCCTCCAAATGCAAGCCCTCCACTTTGATACTGACTTGCTCTTCCCACAGGGAGAAAAGTATAAGCTAAGGCAAAACTGGAAAAAAAAAACTATCAACTAGCTCATTGGGAGCCTGCAGTCTGTGGGAAATGGTCCCATCAAACCAAAGTAGACAGGCTGCTCAAACCCTTGTCTGCCTGCTAGGCCAGTCACTTCACCACTCTCCAAAGGCAGGGGTACTGCTGGCACAACATGCACTGCTGCAGAGTCACGCTGTCCTGCTCCCCCGGGCCTCCCACCGTGTCCGGGAACAGGACACAGCCCCGGCCAACTTTCTGTTTCTGTTCGTGGAATAGGACACAGTTTCAGAAAAACAGGAGCCCACAGTCAGACTGAAGCCACCATCACAAACAGGCAGAATTTCAGTGTCACATTTTGCCCCATCGCAGGTATGTCTGGAATCATCCCCATGCACACACAGGCTCCCATAGGAGACACCTGCCCAGCAGCAGCTGCAAAAACTACACACTGTGACTGAAAGGGATGGAAACAGGAAGTCACAGAATGAGCAAAATTGAGACCCTGTATTGCTTCACAGCACTTCCAACTATGGTCACACATCTGTGAAGAGCGTTTCCATACAGATAACCTTGCACCAGGGCAGTAAAATGTAAATGCAGTTATTTCTGTTATAGCACAGATACAAATCTGGGGGCTACAGACACCCTCGAGCCTGGGGTTTGCTTTGTCAGAGCAGTACGCAGTAAAAGAGTGAGAAGTGTGTTTCCTTTCACACCTCCAGAAGCTCAAGCTAAGCCTTCCTCTAGCATGTAAGGCCAACTCAGCTAACAATGACATGGCCAACACTGCCAACCTGCCACACAGACTCTCCCTAAGGTATAGGTGAGCATGCTGTCACGCAGCTAAAATAAAACACGGAGAAACCCAAGCTTTAGCCCGAGCAGCTGCACACCTGCTGACATCCAACCTGGCAGGTTTCAGTGTTACCGTGACCAAGCCAAAGAATGCCCCAGCTCTAAGAACACAGGGAAACCACTGAAGCTTGGTGGACCTTGGAAAACCCCTCCCGAAACCTCTGAGCTCGCTCGCAAGACTCGGTGATGCCGGAGGTGAGTACAATAGACACAGGCAGCTCGGCGTCGCTGCTCCGGCCAGCGCTGTGCAGAGCGAGCCCGTGTCACACCTCCAGCCCAGCGGCGACCAGGGCAGCCGGGCGGACGCAGGCTGCGAACAACTGCAGCAGAAGAACTCACAAAACACAGCGGGTTTTGTTATTTTCTCTAACCGTCACCAATGAGAGTCTACCGTCCATTATAGAGCAGGCCAAGGGCTGATCTTCCCCACAGCTGGTCCCCGACACCGCTGTGCAGCTGCCCCCGCTCCGGCGGAGGCCACAGGGGCGCTCCGGGCCGGGCCCCGAGTCCCCGCGACGCCCGGCCCCGGCAGCCCCGCAGCGCTCCCCGCGCCGCTCGGGGCGCTCAGCCCGCCCGCC
>VXAU01004997.1:469352-481865 GCA_013399695.1 Formicarius rufipectus | reverse complement strand
CCCCGCCCCGGCCCGCGGGACACTCACCGCGGCCGCCGCGCAGCGCTGCCTCCCGCCTGCCTCCCCTGCGATCCGCACCGCCCCGCCCGCACCCCCGGGCAGCGCCCCACACCAAACCTGCCGAAAGCGGCCGTCCCCGCGGACGCGGCCCTGCCCGGCCGGACTCCCCGGCACAGCCCCGAGCGCGGGGCTGACGGGACGTGCCAGGTGGAAGTGGCTGAGCAGTTGGGATTTGGTTCATGTAACCTCCGTCTTCCTTGTGAAACAGGCGGCAGCTAGATGGGCAGTAGCTTCTGTAGGCTGAGGAAGAGCAAATGGTGTCAAACAAGCTGGTTGTCTTCTTGAGAAGACAGTCCCTGGGGTCAGAGGGGTAAGTTCAGGAGCTACCTTGAATTCATTAAGATATTTGATGCTGTCTCACCGTGGCCTGAAAAACCAACTAAGAAGGAACAGTCCAGAGAGGTCAAGAGTTTGCTGGGCTGACTGGGTAACCAGCAGCCCTCGGGTCCGGTCCATGGAAGACATCCCCAGCAGAGCCCAGTTCTCAATATGATCACCTGCCAGTGTAAAACAATGGTAACACACTCCTGGAATTAGTAGATGATGCAAATCGCAGCACAACCTGGGACAGGAGCAAGGCCTGTAGCCATCATCTTATGAGCGAATCCCGCAGCTGTTCTGCATTGGGTTTTGAGCACCTTACTGGTAGCAAGGTCTACAACAATCACCTCGAGAGCAAAAAGATCGGTGTGCAGGCTGACACTAGCAGCCGGTGATGCAAGGCAGAGAGCTGGAGCTGCTAATCTAAAGCAAAAGAAGAAATCCTGGAGTGAAGAACAAAATAAAGGAGGGAGGGAAACATGTTAATTTGTATGTGAATTAAAGGTAAAGGCAAAAACCTGTTCTCTTCTGTAAGAGGCTGAGAAGTGACGGGTGTGAAATACAGTGAGAGATTCTGCAAAGGACAATAGCAAAGAGTAAAACTCAGCTTGGAAAGTTTTTACCACTGGTCAAAAGCTCATGCCAGACATTAGTCATTCTCTCGGGGCAGATGGTCTCCCCCATCCTTTGTAGAGCTGGTTTCCTCTATTTTCCGTGATGCCATGCTTTCCTTTGTGCTGGGAAACATGACCTTTGTGACTTAGAGGAAGTAAGAGACCCAAATTTCCTCAGACTGACAAAACCAGGTACTATCTGACAGCATAGTACATTTATCTGAGGGTCCATTTCCATGGTCACAAGGTGTTTCCTTTTCTGATATTCTGCCTTAAACTACACCACTAATTCCCTGTTTTTTTCCCTCTCCCATTGTTTGAGGGGTTTTTTTGCTTGGATTTGGAGCTGTGTTCAGCATGTTCTTTGCTCACCTGAATAATTTGCATCTTCCATCCTATTTGGACTGTCTCTGTACATTGCTTTAGCCAGTACTGAGCTTCAGCCAAACTGAGAACTGGTTGAGCCAAAGCCCTTCTCTTTTCTCAATGTCTCTAGACTGGTTTTGCACCTCTCTGGCTCTCACTGAGCTAGGCAGGAGCTCAACTGACCAGGCATTTCCCACTGACCCAGCAGCGACTGGGCTGTAAATGCCAAGGACCAGGAGAGCTCTTGGCTTTGATCCTCAGGGCTGTTCCAGCTCCTTGCTCTTCATCCTGGTGTGGTCAGACTTACTACCAAGAAAAACACTATGAGCTTTGGTTGGTCAATGTTTGAGAGGTTTTTTTGGAACGCAACATACACATTGGAAAGCAACATACACATTAGTGGTTTTGTGTTCCTGTCCATAAAGCAAACAGCAGAACCTACTGTCCCACTTCCTCCTGTGCACAATCCCTGGGCTGGGACCAAACCTTCCTCCTGTTATGACTATAAGGCATGTTGTGACAGTAAGGCATTTTAGACTGGTGCTTGAACCACAGTAATAACTGGGCATTCTGCATGACAACTCCATTCCCTCATTTTTCAACCAGGGCTTTTGAGTTCCTATTGTGTACACTTCTGTTGGCTGGTAGTGGCTTCTGCATCCAAAGATTAAAAATATATATATATATTTTTGAGCGATAAGGAATACAATGCATTTTTAGATTTGGAGAGTAATTTAGAGTGAAGGAAAGATGATGCCTGGTGGAAATGAGAAATATGTGCTCCATACATAATATATGCCCCAAATGTCCTATTACAAACACAAGAAGATTTCCTGAACTGGAGAAGTTGTTACACATTACAGTGTGCTAATGCTCCCCCATGGAGATGCTGATACTGAGAGAGTCTTTAGTGCAGTGATATTAAAAATCCAAGAGTTTCAATAAGATCTTCCATGCTACCATGCCTGTAGGAAATGAATTGATTCCAAAGGAAGACTCTAACTGCTGCTTAGTATCACAAAATATTCCAAGATTCACTGCAAACATATATCCCAATGTGTCTGTGGCATGATCTGCAATAACATGTTTTCCAAAGAGACAGTCACTTCCCAGCACAGTTCAGCTGCTGCCCTTGGAGTGATCAGCAGTGCTGCAGCCAGGCAGCAGCATGGCACCAGGTGACCAGCACCTCTGTCCATGGGGATCTTCAAACCTCAGCAGGTTTGGAGGCTGGGAAAGGCCCTGTTGTGCTCTTCCACAGGGCTTGAGCACAGATTCTGAATCAGAAAATATTGGGTATTGGGTGCATGAATAACTACACTGGATTTGGTTAATCTACCTGTGTAGAGTTGCTCAAAAGCATAAATATTTGCAAGTATAATGTTTTCCTCTGAATATTTTACATCCATCTTTTTCAAGATGCATTTATTTACTCCTCTTTATTCAGAGCATGTCTTTTCTCATGAGTTCTGCAGTCCTGTACTGGCTGTCCAGTTTGTATCTGTGTTGTCTTTTCAGGATGCTGAATAAGAAGAATTTCAGTCAGTCTTGTCCCTGATGCCAGAGCCATGGCTGAACAAACACAGCTCACTCACCACTCAGTGGATGGGTGGAGAGGGATTTTTTTGAAGATCCAGTGCCTGTGTGGATACTGACACCTTCAGCTGGTGCAGGACTGCAGCACACACAAGGCTCCCAACAGCACAGAATAGCAGCACACTGAACTCAATATTTCTATATTATGGATCATAATTTAAGCACCCTGGCTATAATCCTATAACCAACTCTCCTTGACAGAATGAGTACTGCTCAGTACACACCAACTGCTGTCTATAAAAAACATTTTATAAATTGTTCATAAGTTTCCTGACAATGGCCAACCCCATGTCAAGGCCTCCTGCACAGGCAGGTGCCAACACCCTTCTCTGGGCACTGAAGGCATCCCTGGCACTGGCTGCACTTGAGGAGCCCAGGAGGAGTGAGTGGGTGCTGAGGAGCCTGAGGCAGGTGGCTCAGAGATTGATGGGCAGAGGTGAGCCAGGTCCTGGGCTGCCAGCTCTAACTCCTCTCTGTAAGGAGGGGGAGACACCCATCAGACATTCCAAAAGTCACCTACTATGGGAGCAGGGGAGGCACCCAACTCACACAGATCAGTGCCCCACTGATGCCTTCAACCAATTTTTGTAGACCTCACACAGGAACCAGTTCTGCTTGGCAGGCTGACCTCCTCCATCCCAAATATATGCATTTAGGAAAATATTGTTTGCTAGTGTATTCACTGCCCAGAGCATCATCCTCACAGGGCACCAGTGAGCAATGCTTGGAAAGTTTCAAAACAGCCTTTGCAGAAATTGCTCTGAACTATTGTTTCAGGGACCACCTCTGGAAAACATGAAGTGATTTCAAAAAGGCAGTTTCTTGATCTATTTCCCCTTTACTTTCCTATACCATAGTTGTTACTAAACACTAGGTAACTTACCACATTTGTGTTTCAGTCCCATTTCAGTTATGATCTACACGACAACAATATACAGTGACACTGGCAGAGGTAACTGATTTGTGTAACACCCAGTGGTGGGTCTGGCCAGGACAGGCATTTAGTCTTACCCCCGTAAAGAGGTTCATGGCATCCCTTACCTGAAGCGATAGTCCAGAAAGAGGGACTGTCACCAGCCACCTCCATGACAAGACAAGCAGGGCCCAAAGCATCCCATGGCCTGCAGGATCACAGGGAGCTGCTGGATCACAGGGAGCTGCTGGCCCCAGGTGCACAGGACAGTGGCACAGGGATGAAATCTGGCCTTGTGAGACCTGTTTCAAGGCCACATAGACCAAGACAAGTCCTATCTGTTCTGTGGAGACACTCAAGGAGTGAAGCACAACTGCCATTGCACCAAGTGGAGGGCAGAGAGAACACCATGCGGCTAATTACCAAGGAGAGCCACGCATCCAGATCCTCAGATTATGAGTAATGGCCACAGTGCAATGGAAACCTTTGCTTGAATAATTTTGAATGATGAACACATTTGAGGAAATAATGTTTTCTTTGCCAACCTGCTCTGATGAAATGCTATAGTTTGCTTTTCTTTCTCACTCAGGGCAGCTGCTGCCCCCCCAGCTCCCAGCCACCTTCTGCTGCCTACAGGGCAAAGGGAGCAGGATGGAACAGCACTGCTTTCTGCTTGTCCATGGCCTTCCCTGTGGATATATGTAGGGAAAACCCATGGATGTGGCCATCAGAGTCACAGAGCCGCTGTCCCACGAACATGCAGGCAGCAGATGCCATTTTGATGCCAGGTGTTTGCACGAAGGAATGCCAGGGAGTCAGTTAATGGGTGACCATTTGGCAGCAGTGCTGGGAAGTAAGTCACAGTTCAGTTGCCTTCACAAGACTTTATCCAGGTGTAGCCCCTTTTCTATTGAGTCATGCAGGCCGCCAAAAACACAGCTCTGGTCTGCCAGGTCCTGAAAGCAGGGCTTCAGCCAGCATACCTTGTTCTTCTTAAACCGAAAGAAGTATTTCACACATTGATTAAATGGCTGCAGCCGGGAATTTACGCCCCCGTTCAGCCCCAGGCTATGCCCCTGTGCAGCAGCACTGAGGGACCAGGGCCCACGCACTCCTGTAAGATCCCACTGCCTTTCTGTATGGCAGTTCCCAGGCCAGCTGGCAGCATTTGTTGCTGCTGCCTGGCTCCTTGGCTACTGCAGCTTGTGCATATTAGCGCCCCAGTGAGCTTCCCATCCGTCTGACAGGACCCGATGTAGGTAATGAGGCCAAAGTCAGGCGTAACTGGACAATTATGGTATCGCTGGGAGACCAGAAAAATTTCAAATACCCTTGATGACGGACCACTAGGAAGGGTGAGAGGCTCCCCCAGTCTCACCTGGCTGTCCCCAAACACAAAGTTGCTGCCCCAATGGCATCACTACACCCTCGGGATCCTGCCAGATCAATCTCACAGCTGAGGCTCATGGCCAGAAATGGGGATACAAACTCAGAAATGGGGCCTCCCTAGGAAAACCTAAGCCCCCCACGGCCGACTGCTGATGCAGAAGCCCCAGCTGCTGAGCAGTTGTGAGTCTCAGCCCAGTGTGGCTGCAGGCAAAGTCTCCTGCACAGGCAGGGATGAGGCTGCACACTGAGCACCTGCCTGGTGTCCTCCCAGCTTTACCCACACTTGAAACACCCTATCAGTAGGATCCTTTTAGGAAAACACAGTGAATAATCCTTACAAGGAAGGAGATGAAACAGAAATGAACCACATCAGAGAGTTTCCTCAGAAACGCTCTCAGTATTTCTGGTAAGTACAGGCAGATGGGGTATGGCTTACTGGGAGAACTACAGATCTCCAGCACCACTAATGAGCAGCCAGTCTGTGAATATGTAATTTGGTGTGCCATTTTATTTTCTTTCCAGCTTTGAATTTACTCTTACCTGAGTTTTAAGGGTTTTGTTCCACAATTACAGGCCTGCAGATACTTCATAGCACATCTAGAGAGTCCAGACACTTCTGTCCTGCTGCAGAATCCTTCACTCCTGGCTGACCACAGTGAGGTGGGCAAAGACGAGCTTTGCTTTCAGGGTGTGTGTGTGCCTCAGTAACAGATAATGAGCTGACATAGCCAGAGAAGGGCTCTTCCAGCTCCTTTCTACCCCGAGGATGCTTGTGCCAAGCACAGCCTTCTTATGGAAAGTGGTGCATTGTTTCAAGGACAGCGATTTGTGAGAGGGGGGGGAAATCTTACCTGAGTTGAGCAGGAAGGTCTACTCATAGAGGTTCTTTTTTGCTGTCACCACTCTCATTGTAGGATGCTCTGCTTTTTCCATCTCTCAGATAGCTGCGGAATTTATCACACAGTCTACTAATTCATTTATTAACTTGCCTACTATCTCATTTTTTGACTGTTCCATCTCTCCTGACAGTCCCACCTTTCCAGGAGGAAAGGAATCAGTACCTCAGCCATGCCAGCAGCTTAAATGGGCTCCTGGGCCCATGGAAGAAAGGGGGGCCGGGCTGGTCCCAGATGGAGCTGCTCAAGGCCATTAGGACAATTAGGGCTCTTAGTTCTGGCTGGAGGTTTGCAGAAACCCTGCATCTCCCACAGGTGTGGTGACCTGTGCCCGTTCTCAGCCAGACAGAGGCCAGTGGGTGTTGTGACTGTTCACTGAGGGAGAATTGCCTCATCCCATCCTGCCCCACGTATTGCTCTCTTCATCGTACAGGTGACAGGAAACACCATCCATATCGTGGCAGCGCATGCAGAAGAGCTGCCGCGGGGTTGCCTCCTGCTTTATGCTTTTCAGGCAGAGGCCAGCAGGAAGAGATCAAAAACTGTTTTTCTGTTGCTTCAGAGCTGTGTGGGCTCAATGAGCCAACAAACCCTGCAGTGCCGGCCTGCACTACTTAGCACCCGAGCAGCAAAATCTCTGACAGGATGCTGCGGGTGAACCTGCAGCACTCCTGACCCAGATACATGGAGTCTCTCAACCTGGAAGACACAAGTCTCCAAAATGTCAAATTTGCTGAAATATTCATGTTTCAACCAGAGATGGTGTAAAATCTTCAGCGAGGCTACAGGCTGCACACTCACTTAGGTCAGCTCTAGCAGCCCCAGTGGGTGAGTCACAGCCCCTTTATTCAATTCACACATAGGGGAAACAGGGTGTTGAATGGGCTTTAGGTGACACCAGTTCCTTGCATACATTACTGATTCCAAGAAAAATCTCTCCTTGCTCTGGCACAGCATTAACTGCTCTTGCTACTGCCCTGCTGGAAGCCAGTCAAGGCTGCAGCATGATTTCTGCAACGGAAGGTGCAACAGGCACCTCCCTGGGAAGCCTCTTCCAAAGTTGGACCACCCTTTCTGTGAAGAAAGTCCTTCTGATGTCCAACTTGAACCTCCCCGGTATAGCTTGAGGCCATGTCCTCTTGTCCTGTCCCTGGCTTCCTGGGGAAAGAGGTCAACACCCACCTTGCTACAACCTCCTATCATGTCGCTGCAGAGAACAGGAAGGTCTCCCCTGAGCCTCCTTTTCTTTAGAATCCTGTCCATCAGGAAATATCTGGTTCATTCCCCCTAACACCTCAGTGAGCTGAAAGAGTTACCAATTCCCAGAAGACAGCTTTGATGGAAACAATAGTGAGCAGTAAACTAGAAATACTCCTACCAAATGGCTTCCCAGGTCTAATGAAATGCTTAAGGTTGCATGCACCCACCAAGAGGGATCTCTTTACTCATGAGCTGCCCAGTTCACACTTGTGAAGACCCCTGTGGTGTTTGTGGGGGTGAATGGGGCAGCCCATGTGCACAACTTGGATGCACAGGGCGCATGGCAGCTCCAGCTGCCTGTGCCTCACTGCCCTTGTACAGTTGTCTGCCAGTTGTGTGTGCCGATTGCTATGAATGCCACCATCTGGTGTGCCACGTGGACATCATAATCTTTTCTTAATTACATTAGCAGTGCAATCAGTTACTGCATTACAAGGCCGGCGATGAGCTTTTAAATCTTGGTGGAAATCATAAATAATTGCACTAAGTACCAGGCGCCAGATGTGAGTGCCAACTTCAGTTGCTCTAGATAAATAGTAACCTTACAACAGTGTTAGATAACAGTCCAGTCACTGCTTTTCATGGCTTAACAGTGGCTGCACTCTCATTTTTTTTCCAAGCAGGATCTATCCTCAGTGGTAGATTTAAAAAAAAAAAAAAAAAACAACAAAAAAAACCAACCAAACAACTAGAAAAACCACAAATGGTAAACAGGATTTTTCAAAATGTTTAAGAGCAATATGGAAGAAAAATATGTTCTAGTTTAACACAATGGAGTGAGGCAGTGGAGTGTCAGAGAACCACCCTTGCTGTGAGCCCTTCATGACACTGCTGGGGTGTGATAGGGGTCAGCCAAAATCCAGCAGAACTGGGGGATTTCTGGATGCACAGACATGGCAGCAGCCACGGTGGGAAGGGCTGTAGTGGATCGACCCGGGGTAAGATGGGCTACTTGGGCAACCCCCAGGCTCAGCTGTGCTGAAAAGCCTTCTCCTGTCAGGAAAATTTGGGATTTCTTTTGATAAAATAAATAAAGAAATAAATAAATAAGAATGCCTGAATCACCATCAGACTCTTTTGCCAGTTTCTTTGGAGTCAGGTAATTCACTGGAATTCACCAAAATGATCCTGCCCATAACTCTTGTCTGGCCCAAAGGAGATGCTGCACCATGCAAGCACAAGACCCTCACATGAGCTCCTGTGTTCCAAATGGACATCATCCCACTGTCCTGCTCCTAGGAAAACACATGGATGCCAGCTGGCAGAGGGCACCAAGGGTGGCTTTGCCATGGCTGTCTGTGCCCGCTGCCAGGAGGACGTGGCAGCTCAGCCGGCAGCAGCGGGGACAGGACAGCTCCTGTCTGTGATTGCCAGCACAGCTCTGTGCATCCACTGCCATTTGGGAACCATCCAGTGCCTTGTGCATGCCCAGGAGCTGCCAGCTCCCCACACATGCCCAGCTCTGTGCCAGCCCCACTCGCACCCAGTGCAGCCCCACTTGGAGCATCACTTGGAGATGGCAGAAGTGTCAGGGCCAGGCTGTGACAGGGCTGTCAGGGTGACACAGCCTGGCCCCAGGGCTGCCCACCGTGGCACGGGTGGATGCTCACCCCTTCACTGCATCCTGGAGGTTGTGGGTGACTCCCAGGAGCCCCAGGGGAGACTGTCCAGTGTCACACCGGGATTCATCTGGAAGGAGAACAGGAGCAAGTACCCTTGCAGTGTTTAAATAAGCAAAGTTTTTGTGCAAAGCAGAGGTTAATGTACTTTATTGTTCAATGTCATGTTTATAGTGGATTGTTGGAGGAAAAAAATGTGATTAATTGCCCAGAAACCCACGGATCTACAATTATTTGGTTGTTGTGAACAAATAAAGGGCTACAGTATTCATCATATTCAAATGAGGCAGTAAAATAAATGATGGCATGCCGTTTATGAACAAAACCTCGTCGTGTTCCCTCACAATCTGAAAATGTACTCGAAAAATTGTAAATGAGATACAGCCATTGTCGAGGGCTCGCTGGTGATTTGTCTTTGTGTAATGTTTTGCAGTGCTGACCCATCACTTGCCTGTTTTAATTTATGTCACAATATGCACCTTCATTATGCACTTTATGAAAACGAAGTGCCAATTTGTAATAAAGACTTGTTTTCAACGAAATCTCCTCTTTTTGGTAGGTGTTCTGCTTTTCATTAGCACCCATTTCACCAGGCCTAGTTAAAGAGCACAGGTACAGACTAAATATGTCCGATCATTCATCATAATTTTGCTTTCCACTTTGTCACAGCTTGGGTATTTAAGGAAGATAGATGATACAAGATGTTGTCTCCTTTTCAGACTCTTTATGCTCTGGTAAGTGTGTCCGATGCAGAATTATTTTGCCACTTTATTATTTTCTAGTGAGTGTTTGTCACAACCCGCTCTGCCTCTGGTGCAGTGCTGGTGTTTGCTGTCACTCACCGCTGCCTCGCAGGCCATGCAGGGCTGGGGCAACTGCTCCTTGCTGCTGCTGGCCCCGGGTGGAGCTCAGCCTGACTGGGCTGCTGCCAGAGCTGCTTGGCTGTGGTTGGAGCCAGACTGCAGTGCCTGGTCCTTGGGAACCTGTTTCTCTTCACCTTGGGCAGCCACGCGCAGGTGACAGCGGCGCTGGGGGTGTTTCACGGCACCGGGGCTGCTTGTCCACCCCGCAGACATCCCATCGCTTTGCTGCTCAACATCCAGCCCGTTCTACACCCTGCCCAGATGCTCCTTTCTGTCCAACAAGACTCCATCCCTTCATGCTTCCCCGTGACCCCGAGCCACCACGACAGTCGCAGATGACGGGCTGCTGGCGGTCCCTCCTCTCGCCAAGGGCGGTTGAGTGCCAGGTGCTGGTTTGTGGGGGTTGTGGTTTGGGATTGGCGGGGCCTGGGAGACAGCTCAGCTCCAGGCTGCCTGGTGCGGGAGTGGATGAGTGCCCCACGCCCAGGTGCCGGCACCACGGTTCTCGGTGCAGCCCCAGCTGCGGGCCCACGTCCCCCACAGCCGCCCAGAGCCACAGTGCTGACGAGAGAGCAAACGTCTCAGCACTGCTGGCAATGAGCAGTGTTTTGGAGCCAAAGCCTTGCTCCCCCTGCCCGCCCCACTCCCTTGCTCTGGCCCGGCGGGTGCCACGGCACAGGGAAGGGGCACAGCCACGCATGGTGCACTCCAAAAGCTCTCCCATCCTCTCCGACCAGAAAAACCTGTGGGTCTCTGCTGCCAAGCAGAGTGCTGTGCCTCGCAGGAGCCCTGGAGGATGGTGCCCCTGGATGCTGCTCAGTGCAGTGCTGGCTCTCGCCCCGGCTGGCACTGGTAGCAGCAGCACAGATGTTCAAGTGCAGATAGGGCTGGAACTCAGAGGTGACGGGGCTGGTGGCTGTGCCAGGGCTGGTTGTGCTGCTGCAGAGGCAGCCCAGGACACATCAGGTGATGAGCCACAGCCTGCTTGGGGCAGCAGAGCTGCTCTGCACAGCATGGTCCCGGTGGCTGCAGCAGCTTTGTGTTGTCACCACATTCCTGTCTTCTGCCCTTCCCAGACTCTGTTTCCCTCCCATATGGGCTCAAGCTTATCAGGACTCATGATGTAGCCACCAGGTATTTTCATTCATGCCTACTATCACCATAGCCTTTCTGTTCCAGGCACCCTGACTTTGCACATACAGGGCCTTTACCCAGTCAGCAGAGGCAGAAGAGGAGAGTGCCAGGGCTGCCCAAAGGATTCTACTCATATTTCGAGTCTTCCTTGATACTTAGACACTCCCCAGCAGATGCACAGGCAATGCCTTGGGCAGGGAACAGTGTTTTCTGCACTGCAGAAGGGAGAAGGAATTCATTCAGCCATTGCCCATGGTTACTCATTCTGCAAAGACCAGATTTGTGCTTTACCCCTCACTCCATCAAGGCTGATCTCAGCCTGGCCAGGGCCCTGTGGGAAGGAGCACTTGAGGATCGCAGGGTCTGTATTTTACTGCCATACCTGCCAAGGATCCCTGCACAGCCCTGAGCTGGCAGCACGGGCTGGAGGGGCATGGGGCCATCCTGGGGGGACACTGCAAAGGCCACAACCATGGATCCCCAGCTCTGGCTCTGCAGCAAGAATGCTGCTATTGTTAAGGTAATGCTTTGAGCTGGATGGGTGTCACCCAGGGAACGGGGCTGGTCCCAACCTCCAGGGCAGGACGGCTCCTGCAGCTCTGGCAGCTCCTCGGGGAGGGAGCACCAACTGTGTGAACATGTTAATTCCATTTGTAAAAGTCTGAGGAAAAAAACACCTTCAGCACAGCTCCCCGTTCTGCTCTTTCAGTATCATATAATTTAGATTAACATATATTTTGCAGATGCCACCAAACGTGACAAGATATAATTATTTTCAACAAGAAAAAGTTGTTTTTCAGCTGCTCTGTGAATGTGGGGCTGTTCCCAAACAGTGATCCTGCACCTTGCTGTGCCAAGCTGCAGCAGCTCTTTCTCCATTCGCACATCATGTTTGTGCTGATATTTGTGACTCCAAGATGTCCTTGTACAGACCCTGCTGTCATCACGGGGCAACACCTTCAGGAGTCTGCAACTGGTGCTTGGCTCCCGGTTCTTGGGCTGCCATGGATGGTTCAGCACCGAGCAGATTGGGAGTGCCATGGAGAGCCTCGCGCCCTGCCATAGTTGACTGCTCATTGTGTCCTGGAGAGAGGCCAGGGAGGTCAGAGCAGGGACAGAATGGGGTAGAGGAGGTGTAAAAATAAGGGAAACAGGGAAGTGCCACCCTGCAGCACATCCTACCCGTGAGCCCTGTCCTGCTGCTGTGCACTGTCCCTGTACCCTGTGTACCCATGCACGTGTGCCAAAAATTCCGCCAAGCTCCGGGTGTCCCCGTGTGGCCCTGGCTCTCCTCAAGTTCCCCTCATGTCCCCAGTGCCTTCTGTGTTCCCTCTGTGTTCCCCTCGCATCTTCCCGGTACCCACCATGTGGCCATGGTGCCTCCCTGCCCTCCGTGTCTCCGATGCCCCTCGTCCTTGTGTCCCCCCATGTTCCCAGTGTCCTCTGTGTCCCTCTATGTTCCCCAGACCCCTCATGTCCCCC
>VXAU01004997.1:395593-469051 GCA_013399695.1 Formicarius rufipectus | reverse complement strand
TCTGCACGGCGGGAGCGTTCCCATCGGAATGGGACCCCTGGCGGGTGTCAGCTTCGATGACACCTGTGATGGGAGAAAGATTAAGCAATTTTTTTTTCTTTTTAATATTTGGTTGAAAATGTTGATTTGATAAGATGGAATATTAAAAATAAATATAGTCACTGTTTCTGCTTAAATTACTTTTGCTTAAATTGCATATAATATTAAATATTTGGTGTTATAATCTATTGCATGCTGTATTCGATAATGCATTTTTAGACACAATGAAACAATTCGATCTTACCAAGAAGGCAGCTCAGATGCTTCTAAATTAAGGTTTGGGGTTTTTTCTCTTTGGTGAATATTACAGTTTTGTTCCAATTCAGAACTGGTCTCTGGCCATTCCAAACCCCAAGTTTCACTGTGGTTTTCAGGCTGACATGGTTCCTGAGGCTGCCACAGCCCTGGACAGTGGCAGGGCTTGCTGTGCCCCCCACTCACGCTCGTGATGTAGCCCCTCAGACTCAGGACTAAAGTTATGTGGGATGATGTCAAACACTGCTTATTAATAATCATGTATTATGTGAGATGCTTGGCATTGATTTAAACCCAGAGGCAGCTTTGGGAAGAGCAGGTTTAATTTATAGAAACTCTGATGTCTGATAGCAATAAATAATTAGACGATCGCAAAAAAAGGGATCAAAGGGCTCTGCCCTCCAACTTCTGCTGGCTGCTCATGTCCTGCTAATAAATTGGTTAATAAAAGGAGAGAGAGAAAGCCTGGATTCTGGGGTTATAAAAACAAATGACATTTTTATGTTTAGTGGACAGGAAGAACTGGAAAGGCAGAGAAGTCAGCCGGGTGCACCGGGAATCACTCTGTGTTCGCCATCTGAATTCCTTAATGACATTCTCATTAAAAGTTCTCGCTGCCAAGTGCTGTTTGCTTTCACCCTCAGACCTGCCTGCATTAATAATGAGTAACTTGCTTGAGGTTATTTGCATACAGTGTTGTTCCTCTGTCCTTGTGCTGGGCTGGCGAGGGGGACACACAGGGACCCAGTGCTGGCACGGTACGGTGAAGCCTCGGCCCCACAAGCAGCAGCACCAGACGCCTTGAATGGGTGAAGCCGGGAAGGCAGAGCTGTTAAAGCGTCCATTGAAGGAAAGCATCCCATGCCCTGCAGTCATGGCAGGGGCTGGACACAAACAGACCTCGATGTAAATGTTCAGAAATGACAGAAATGAGAGCCTGACAGCCTGTGGGCAGCTGGGGCTGCAGCACTGGCCAGGTCTGCACCTGGCTCTGCCAGAAGCATCTACCTGTGTCACTGCAAACTGCTCCACCCGGGGCTCCTATGTCCCGTCATAATATTATTGTGTGGTATAATAAATGTTGTTACTTACATTACAATAAACATAGCAAAGCCCATGAGAATAGGACACCTTCTCACCAGGCAACAAACCAGTGCAGAAGGGGAAAGTGGTCCTTGCTGTGGAGAGCCATGGAGGCTGGACTGGAAGAGAAGCCTGCCCTGAATGGGAGATGAGACCATTCCAGAATCTTCCATGGAAAAAAATAGTGTGAAAAGTCCAATTTCAAGTCAACAGAAATTACTTGCTTCAGGAAAAATTAAACATTTCATTTCAAATATTCATTTTATTTATATTCTTAGTACAAAATTGAAACGAAACATGAGGCTGAAGTGGAAAATTGAAACATTCTGCTCTGAAAAGGTTGAAGCTGAATGCTCTGACCTTATCAGGAAAACTTCCCTCACATCCCCAATCTTTCTTTCAAAACAAATTTTTGTCAAAGGCCACACATACCTACAAACCATCTTGTTTCTGTCCTGCAGAGCAGCACAGAGACACCCTGAGGCTCAACCAGTGTTAGTTACACCCCCATCGGTGGACATACTAGAGCATCACCAGACACCTGCAGGGAGAGCAGCGGTCATCCCACGCTGCTCCAGAGCAAATCCAGGGCATTTTGCTCAACTATATTCACTTGGCTTAACAGCAGTTTCACTCTTCCCTGCCCAGCCCTGAGCAGGTGGAGCCCAGTGCCCTGTTGATGCTGAGTCTGAGAAGCCCTTTTGAGTGCTGGGACTGGCAAGATCCCAGTAGCACCAGCATGGGACCTGGTTCACGCACAGACACACTGAGCTCCTCTACAAGTGTCTTCCTGGTGACAGTCACCTGCCAAACCAGCTCTAGCAGATGTTTAGGATATTAATTCCCAGTAAATTTTGATGCATTGTGTTTACTCCTGGTCTGATTGGCAGAGCCACGACCATCCCTGTGGGTGCCCNGCACGGCGGGAGCGTTCCCATCGGAATGGGACCCCTGGCGGGTGTCAGCTTCGATGACACCTGTGATGGGAGAAAGATTAAGCAATTTTTTTTTCTTTTTAATATTTGGTTGAAAATGTTGATTTGATAAGATGGAATATTAAAAATAAATATAGTCACTGTTTCTGCTTAAATTACTTTTGCTTAAATTGCATATAATATTAAATATTTGGTGTTATAATCTATTGCATGCTGTATTCGATAATGCATTTTTAGACACAATGAAACAATTCGATCTTACCAAGAAGGCAGCTCAGATGCTTCTAAATTAAGGTTTGGGGTTTTTTCTCTTTGGTGAATATTACAGTTTTGTTCCAATTCAGAACTGGTCTCTGGCCATTCCAAACCCCAAGTTTCACTGTGGTTTTCAGGCTGACATGGTTCCTGAGGCTGCCACAGCCCTGGACAGTGGCAGGGCTTGCTGTGCCCCCCACTCACGCTCGTGATGTAGCCCCTCAGACTCAGGACTAAAGTTATGTGGGATGATGTCAAACACTGCTTATTAATAATCATGTATTATGTGAGATGCTTGGCATTGATTTAACCCCAGAGGCAGCTTTGGGAAGAGCAGGTTTAATTTATAGAAACTCTGATGTCTGATAGCAATAAATAATTAGACGATCGCAAAAAAAGGGATCAAAGGGCTCTGCCCTCCAACTTCTGCTGGCTGCTCATGTCCTGCTAATAAATTGGTTAATAAAAGGAGAGAGAGAAAGCCTGGATTCTGGGGTTATAAAAACAAATGACATTTTTATGTTTAGTGGACAGGAAGAACTGGAAAGGCAGAGAAGTCAGCCGGGTGCACCGGGAATCACTCTGTGTTCGCCATCTGAATTCCTTAATGACATTCTCATTAAAAGTTCTCGCTGCCAAGTGCTGTTTGCTTTCACCCTCAGACCTGCCTGCATTAATAATGAGTAACTTGCTTGAGGTTATTTGCATACAGTGTTGTTCCTCTGTCCTTGTGCTGGGCTGGCGAGGGGGACACACAGGGACCCAGTGCTGGCACGGTACGGTGAAGCCTCGGCCCCACAAGCAGCAGCACCAGACGCCTTGAATGGGTGAAGCCGGGAAGGCAGAGCTGTTAAAGCGTCCATTGAAGGAAAGCATCCCATGCCCTGCAGTCATGGCAGGGGCTGGACACAAACAGACCTCGATGTAAATGTTCAGAAATGACAGAAATGAGAGCCTGACAGCCTGTGGGCAGCTGGGGCTGCAGCACTGGCCAGGTCTGCACCTGGCTCTGCCAGAAGCATCTACCTGTGTCACTGCAAACTGCTCCACCCGGGGCTCCTATGTCCCGTCATAATATTATTGTGTGGTATAATAAATGTTGTTACTTACATTACAGTAAACATAGCAAAGCCCATGAGAATAGGACACCTTCTCACCAGGCAACAAACCAGTGCAGAAGGGGAAAGTGGTCCTTGCTGTGGAGAGCCATGGAGGCTGGACTGGAAGAGAAGCCTGCCCTGAATGGGAGATGAGACCATTCCAGAATCTTCCATGGAAAAAAATAGTGTGAAAAGTCCAATTTCAAGTCAACAGAAATTACTTGCTTCAGGAAAAATTAAACATTTCATTTCAAATATTCATTTTATTTATATTCTTAGTACAAAATTGAAACGAAACATGAGGCTGAAGTGGAAAATTGAAACATTCTGCTCTGAAAAGGTTGAAGCTGAATGCTCTGACCTTATCAGGAAAACTTCCCTCACATCCCCAATCTTTCTTTCAAAACAAATTTTTGTCAAAGGCCACACATACCTACAAACCATCTTGTTTCTGTCCTGCAGAGCAGCACAGAGACACCCTGAGGCTCAACCAGTGTTAGTTACACCCCCATCGGTGGACATACTAGAGCATCACCAGACACCTGCAGGGAGAGCAGCGGTCATCCCACGCTGCTCCAGAGCAAATCCAGGGCATTTTGCTCAACTATATTCACTTGGCTTAACAGCAGTTTCACTCTTCCCTGCCCAGCCCTGAGCAGGTGGAGCCCAGTGCCCTGTTGATGCTGAGTCTGAGAAGCCCTTTTGAGTGCTGGGACTGGCAAGATCCCAGTAGCACCAGCATGGGACCTGGTTCACGCACAGACACACTGAGCTCCTCTACAAGTGTCTTCCTGGTGACAGTCACCTGCCAAACCAGCTCTAGCAGATGTTTAGGATATTAATTCCCAGTAAATTTTGATGCATTGTGTTTACTCCTGGTCTGATTGGCAGAGCCACGACCATCCCTGTGGGTGCCCTCCTGCATCGCCTCCCTCTGCCCTGTCTCAGCTGAGCACCGCTGGTGCCTCACTGCCACCAAGCTGAGCCGAGGGGTCACCTCCTGAGTCCCGCAGGTGTTGTCACTCCTGATCCTGGTGCACTGTGCCCCACCACCTCTCCCCCCATCACTGCACTCTTCCCAGAGATTCCCCTGGCACAGCAATGGCCTGACGGTGCTGCTGCCAATACATGCCATGGAGATTCACCGTTTCAGTTTCCTCAATGATGCTGTCGGCTCTTCCATAGCGTCAAAGCCAGCACCAAGTTCCAGCACTGCGCAAACAGTCAGCAATCAATAACCTGAGCACACCAGGGTTCACCTTCTGCCTTGTGGCAGGACGACGTGGCTGTGCCCTTGCACCAGGGAGCTGATGGCCTCGTGCATGCGGGGCCCCGGCAAGCCACGGCGGTAGCGAGGGCCATGCCTGTGTGCGTGCAGGGCCCTGTGCAGCAGGCGGGCAGCCCGGCAGCAGCGCAGTGCACACACACGGACAGGCAGGCACAGCGTATCTGCAGCCGTGCAGCCTGCCTGGCTTCCCCAGGGCTGGTGGCAAACCGCTTGCCTGCCCCGTGCCCCGGCGCAGTCCCGTTCCTCAGCCTGCCCTCTTCGGCAAGAAAACCATGCACAAAAGGCCATAAGGAATTGCCCAGCTGCAGTGAAAGATTTTCACGGCAAGAAAGCAAATAAAATGGTCATAGTGATGAAGTGAAAAATAAAACATGCTTTCAGAAAATAGTCCTTTTCTTTGCTGCTGGGAGGGGTGGGTCTGGAGGGGAAACACAGACAAAGGTGCCAAAGGTCTCAATCATCTCACCACTTAATTATTCCATCTCTCAGAAGGCATCTCCAGGCAATTAGAATAATCATTCATGCCTGTGCTTTACAGGGACTGTCGTCTTCTTCCCGTGAAGCATCAGAGCTGGATTGTAATTTTTTTTAAACTTTAGTGGTGACCTGCAACTAAAGGAAAAATAAAAGTTTTTTGAAATATTAGTTTAATAAGACATGAGAATAATATTAGGGATATGAACCTCCCTTATTTATTATTTATATGTATAGTGTGATTTAGAGATGCACTTGAACCAAACAAGTCACTACCAAAGAGTGGATCTATCCCTCTATATATATATTAAAAAAACCTACAATATTCGCCTGGAGATTCTGTCCACATATTCGGAGATTGTGATTTAACATACACAGTTTATCAAGGCTGGTGTGCTGCACAGAGAGGCTGGGGTTTTATGTAAGGGTATAAATAATCAATGCACATAGCAACTTTAAATTACTGCTAATGTGTTTTACTTATGTTCCCACTAGAACGATATGTGAAATAACAGGGAGTTGCTAGGCACACACTTGACAAATAATATCCATGTGTTTCCATTTTTATTATTTTTATACATTTCTTATTAAGCCAAGCAGTGCAGTTCGGGCCCACACAGCTGCCCAGCCCTCTATGCCAGATCAAAGCGGTGTGAGCCGGGGGATGCTGTGGGGCAGGGCTGGGCTGCAGCACCAGTACCAGCACTGCAGGGCTGACTGCCAGCACGTGGGGCCATAAATCCTCTGGCAGAGCTACCAGTGACCCACTGCTCTGGCCACAGCAGCTCTCCTGTGCCTCCAATCCGGCAGGTTTCCCCTTCCCCATTTACTGCTTCTGTCCATCAGGGTATTGGCACAAGACCCACTGTGCCTAGTTTGCCTCAATGAGCTGCTACATTCAAACCATGAGTCACCTTTTCTCTTCTGCCATTGACCTTATCCAGTGTCTGTAAAGATCTTTGCTGGACCAAAGCCTCGATCCCCAGCATGGGATCCTGCAACGGTGCAGTCCCAGCAGTTCCCTGGCACAATGTGCCATGGCACGGTGCAGGCAGAGGGTTGACACTGGGCAGCCCTGCTCAGAGCAGACTGTGCCAGCATTGCTCAGGGACCAGGGCAGAAGGGCCAGGTCCCTCCAGTAGCATCTGTTTGGCAGCTGATGTGCACACACACTGTTAGTAAAGCACAGCCAATGTGCACACGCACCCTTGTGGAACCACAGGCCATCTACAGACATCCGAATATTAAACATGGCACTGGTAAGAAAGACACTTGACTAGACAGGAGGACAGATTTGCTCTAAAGCGTGCAATCATCTCATCTGTGGGCACTGGAGCTCTTACAAAACCTTCTCTGCACTTAAGCAATGAGTATGTGAGGAGCAGGAAGAATTCTGCTCCAGGCCTGCCCCCCCAACATCCGCAGCCCCACACTAAGCCCCAGCAGGGAGCTTTCCATTAAAACTATTTAGCAGACAATAACTGTTTCTTTGTAAACAAATCCTTAAGTGTTTATTACTATGTCACCATCAAAACCATACAGCTTTGTACTGTGTTTAATGGAAGAAAATTAACAGAGTGTTTTAAAACCCTCTCCACATAGAAATGCAAATCGATTTCCCAGGGTTGGCAGGCTGAGGATGCCCCTGGGAGCAGCCAGGTGCTGCCTGGACATTGCCACGACCCCACATTTTGGTGCTAAGAACCTCCTTTACTGTGTGTAGAAGCAATAAAGAATCAGCAGCCTTTGCACCACCCATGTCATTCCTTGCAGGGAGAGTGGAGCCCAGTCCCACACTATTAATGCTAATTGGAAAACTTGTTTCAGCCTCCATGAGAGCTCAGGCGGCCTCAAAAACGAGACTCAGGTGAAATGACTATCGTATGGGACTGGAAGCTCACAGGACCTTTTTGTTGAGGATGAACCAACCAATGAAGAGTGTAGTTTGGTTATGGAGAATATTAATTTGGTCAGTATGACTGTCAAGATTATTCTTCAAATATATTTCCAAAGATGTGACTGGCCAGCCCAGCAGAGCATCAGTGAGGGGCTGCCAAGGGCTGGGCCAGGCCAGTGCCAGCAGTGGTGCCACCGTCCCCAGCAGGCACTGCAGCATCAGCCCCTGCCTGGTGCACACAGAGAGGGGAGGAATGTCATCCCTCAGTACCAAAGCTGGTACGGAGGAGAAAACACCCCATTCCAGTGAAAAGCAGCTTTGGATCTTTAATTAAAAAACAGGGTTCACAGCACCAGGGCATTGACTTCCACCAGTTAATCTCCATCACTTCATTTCACCACGAACTTCCATACTCTACAAAACTGCTGGAGACAATTTTTATTGATTGCTCTTCAAGCCGTCAAAAGCGTCCCTGGCTGATCATATGTTACCCCCAGACACCTTGTGCATTTCAGATAATAACTTGGTGCTCTAGAGAAGAAATGAATTGGATGTGCAGTCAGTAACTGTCCAAGTGAATCATGTTACTATATGTCAGCGGCCCAGGCTCTGACTATCATTTTAACAGAGAGAAATCCGCTATTTTCATGGCTGTTTGAAATTATTTTCCAGATGAATAAGACATAACAACAACTACTTACAGTAAAGAATAATACGGGGGAATCTATTTGCCACTTGGAAACAAATCTTTCCAGTGTAATGCTGTTTAATATTATTTAATCTCTAACTATGAACATGAAAATTTGAAACTAGCTTTCATGTAGTACAAAAAGATTGTGATGTGGAAGAGTGGGAAGCTGGAGTTGGTGTGAGCGCTGGGCGGTGTTTGCTCTCACATAACTGCAAATACAATAACTCATACAGAAAATGGAACATTGCTAAAATGATGTTGACAAAGACGTATCCTGATGCCAACCATCAGCAGTGATGCTTTATTTTGCATAAAAAATTAACACATACCACGTACCTTTTTTCCAGATGTGTTTGGAGTGTGTGCTTTGCTTGGAATTGCTGCAAATAACGGCAAATGGATTTTGTGAGGTTGAAAAGAAGCGAATAATTTAGAAGCTCTTACCAACCTGGTAACTCTTTAGATACACAAGCCTTGAGCTTTTTTCTAGACCTGGATTAACACCGTTGCTGGGGCCTCATGTGGAGGGATGGGGGGGAGCAGCCCATAACCCCCTCTCTGGGGCAGATGGGGCTCCCTGGCACCAGGATCTCTGGGTGCCTGGTGTCCCAGAGCACAGCCCTGGGCTCTGGGCACTCTTGGGGATCCTGGGGCAACACCACATGGCACGGACACCTGCAGTGGGGACCCTCCCTATGGGAAAGTCCTCTGGCACTGACTGATCTGCTGCAGGAAACTTCCACCCACCGCCCAGGGAGGGAGCAGCTGTCCCTTTCACTGCCTTATCTCCTGCTTTGCAGAAGACTAATGAGAGGGATTACATGACTGATACCGGCCTGCTTGGCCCCTCCATCACACATAGTTTCCCCTCCAAGAACTTCAGACTCCATGACTGACGTTACAGTCAGATGCCTGCTGACTCTTGATCACTCAACTCCACCCCGGGTTTTTGCTGGAAAGAGCCCCTAAAGGGCATTTCTCCAGCCAGTTCTGCAGGGCCACGAAGGGGCTGAGCTCACAGACAGGATGGGACATCTTGATGTCTGGCTCAGCCCTACGAAAGCTTCTAGAGTGTCCCTGAATCATGTGGCACCATCCTGGGAGACAGTGCCCAGCTCTTCACATACAGGTGATCTGAAAGATGTGTCACACCTCTGAATTAAAGCAGGAAAATTGAGGGAAATAAAGAAAAGAGGGTTTGTTGATGTGGAGAAGGTCTGGTGATGCCTGCAGGTTGGTTTAGCAAAGACAGGGGTCACAGACATGTTGTGCTGCGGCTCATCATTTTTGTATGGTGGAGTCCTTCTACTGGAAGGATTAAACATGTCACAAGCCGTAACTGTTGCAAAAGAGCAATTTACTCCTTGGGTGGGTGAAAAAAAGGTTGAGACGAACCATATTCATTCTGATGAGTTCTGGGATTTTCTGAGTCCAGAGACAGGGCTCATTTGCATACGGATTTGCATCCATTACATGAGTGCAGAATCCCAGCTGGATACTGGGAGCAGTTTGCCACCCCTTTCTTGGATGGTCTAAGACCTGCTCAAGAGCTGATACTCTGAAGTGGTTACCGCACCTGAGCATGGCTGCAGGGCACCCCAAACAGATGGACATTTTCCACAAGTCTCCCTTTTCCAGCAGAGTCTGACTGAGCCCATGCTGAGGGCACGGAGAAGCCCCACCTGGCAGGGTGGGGGTGGGACGGACCAGGCACATGGCAGAAGTGTTTTGGATTTGGCACAACTGAACACCACCACCACCTTCCCTCCCTTTCTACCCACCTCCCTCCCTCAATCTGTTCCTGGGCTTCTCAGCTTCCTGCGCCAGTCCCTGATGTTCTGTCACAGGCTCCCGGTGGGAGCTGGAAGCAGAAAATGGTCCTGCCACTCGCGTCGGCTCAGCCTGCTCATGTTCCAGCTGGTAAGTCATAAAGAAATGGTAAAACACAACCCCCTCAGGGCTGCTGGGAGCTGGATCGAGTTTTTCCATCTCTCCCCAGAGACGGCTCTTTATTCTCACACTGACAAAACTAATGGCCTCGCTGGGTCTGACAGTGACAAAGCGGCCGACAGCAGTGGCCCCACCAGTGCAGTGTCACACGTGATGGGCTGGACCCCCGTCCCAGTCTGGGGACAGCTCTCAGCCTCCCATGCTGATGCAGGCCCAGGCTTCTCACAGACAGAGATCATGTCAGCAGATAAATATTTAATTTTTAAGAATGAAATCTTAATTACTACACTGGCTTTCACAGTGAGACTGTAGTGCAGGCATCCTCCCCGCACTCAGACAGGTGCAGGTGGTTGGGGTCCTGCATAGGCAGCCCCCATGGCTCACCATGGTGTTTGTGGTTTGACATTTTCACCGTGGAGGTCCAAGAAGAGCCAGGCAGGTGCCCACTGGTGCCGGGAAGGCACCAGCACCTCCTGCCTCTGTCTGCGAGTTGCCTCTTGAGGCTTCTGCCACCAGTGTGTCCGTGCTGGTGCCTCTTGGTGCAGCGAGGCCAGGCAGGTGGATGCCTGCACACGTGCTCCATCATTTAATCTAGAGTGATGCATATAGAAATTTAGATCAGGCAGCTTGACATTCCTGACTGCTGAGGCTGTGAATCGATGGCCTCTCTACTCCCTGCCAGGAGATCGATTCCCCAAGCACAATGGATTGGTTTCATCACTTTGGTTTCACCTTGTCAAAGTCATGTCTGATTTACTTTAGTCTGGAGGGCAGGTTTTAAGTATTTCATTGCATTTTGTAATCTGGCTCTGTGCCTTGCTAACTGCCCTGCCCTCTCTGAGGCTGGGGTGCACCTGGCACTGGGTCGGACAGCACTTCCCACAAGGATCATCCAGCTCAGTCTGGGCAGGGCCAGCTCAGAGCATCCTTGTGTTAGCAGTGAAATATTGCAAAGACTCAGAAATAGCTGGGAAATGTCCCTGGGACGGCTGTGTCCTGGGGGAGTCCTGAGGATGTCCTGAGTTGCAGGAAGCTCAGTCCAACTGGAATGCTTGGGCTGGTCAAGAAAACAAAGTTTTGCAGCTTTGCATCCTTCACCAAAAGGCATGAGAATGAAACATGTCACTGGAGCTGATGCGGCTGTAGCTCCTCTGGGAGCAATGTGGTTGAACCTGCAAGCTTCCTGGTGGCTGGTTGTTAGAAAAATTGTTTTCCTGGTGCTTGGTTTGGCCAAAATTCTGAGTTGTCAAATAATACTCCTAGGTGAGTTTCCTGAATGTAAATATTGATTACTCTTCAGACAGGTTTTCTGTCTGGTCTCTACATTACCTCTGCTCTTCTTCAGGAAATCAATTGTATTTTTATAGCCACGGATATTAATCAATATACAGTAGCTATGTAATTGATTTGTCCAAGGATTTCCACCAGCAGCCATTGGTGATGGGGAGGGCTGGGGCCATGTGTGCAGAGAGGGAAGGGGTATGAGGTCCATGTGAGGTGAGGGGCAGCTCTAGGCCCCTTCCAAATGCCTCTGTCAGACTCTCTCCATGGTCCCTGCAGCATCATGCTCTGACCACCTCCCTGCTGCTCATTACCATTATTTATTTCTCACGGCTGCATCTGGAGGCCACAGGAAGGGTCAGGGAACATTCATATGGAGAATTAGCAGTAATATTTCAGGAGGGAAATATATATCTCCTGCTTTAAGCGGAGCTCGGCGGGGTGAGTGGGCTGAGAGCCGAGCTCCCCACTCCTCCCTCCACCTGCTCCATCTGTCACCGCGGCGGCTCCCCCGCCGCCGGCGCTGTACCGGGGCTGCCGACACGAATGCCCTGAAGTTTGGATACTCACATGGGCAACAATAAACGTTTGTGATTGCAAAGGTCCCTTGGGACACTCCAGCGCTCCCTCAGTGGTCGGAGGGCGCGTGTTCTGTGGATGCGAGGCAGGGACCCCGGCCGAGTCCCGTCCGCCTCCATCAGCCGTGGGCGGCCAGCAGCTCCCAGCTGGGCCAGCTCCGGGCTGGAGCGAAACGGGCACGGGAGGGTTAATTTGGGAAGATCTGTGTTGATAATAAAGCTGCCTTTTTCCTGGCGATGATATGATCGGAGCAGGGTTGCTACGGCAACAGCGGCTCCAGAAACACCCCCACCCCCGGCCCGGGGGCGGCTGCTCCCAGGCTGGGATGTGCCCACCCATACCCGTCTCTTGCCCACCCACCCCCATCCCACACCCACCGCCACAATCCCCTACCCACCAGCCCACCCGACACCCCGTGCTGCACCCACCTCTCCATGCACCTCTCATCTGCTGCGCACACCCTGTCCTGCACCGCTGCCACCACCCTCTGCCAGCACCCCAGATCCTGCCTGCTTCCCCGAGATGCCCAGGATGCTACTGGACAGCCACACTGGGATGGGACAGAGCCCCCCACTGCAGCCCTGTGCTGTCCCCTTCCCACGTGCCCCCGGATCCGTCCTATAGGCACAGCATTGCTCAGACCCTCTCCCCAATTCCGAGGAGTGTCATGTGCCCCCTGCACAGCTGCCACCGGCAGGGTGCCCACAGGGTGCCCTGGCGGCTCCTGGCCGTGTTGGGAACTGGCCAGGAACCCCCGTCCCGTCATGACACGAGGCTCCTGCAGATGGTGTCGGTCCCGCGGGTCCGTGGCCAGTCGGTGCCAGCGCTCTGTGCCCCACTCTTGTCCCGAGTCCAGCTGCTGAGGGTGCTGACACGACGCGTGACATGCAGCTCACTAAATCATGCACCCTCCTCTCTCTCCTTCCCTCACACATTAATGAAATGAAATAAATTTTCCGTTTTTAAACATGAAGTTTTTTAAAAAAGCCACAGTTCTGCGCACATACAATTCCCAGTGGGAGGGGAGAACGGAAGCGGGCCCCTGTGCTAAATACAGAACAAAGCCTTCTGTCTGAAAATACCTACGAGGAGCTAACAAATGCTAATGACAAAATAATGTATGGGGGGTTTAACGCTGGATGCTTTTTATCAGCAAATTAGCACAGTTATTATGCTGTAAATGCATTTAACAATAATTTGTTTCAATAACTGTAGAACTGGTATTTTAAAAAATATACACCATATTTAGAGCACTTCATCCATGAAGGACCATTATTGTTTTTTCCTCCCCAGAGAGTTATAAAGGTCTCTCTTACAAGTGAAAGAAATACAATCATCACCTTTCACAGTTCAGTTATTCTCTTTTATTTTATTCAGAGCCATTTAAAATTTGTGTTTTTAAAGGAAAAAGAGCGAGTGTCTTTAAAGGGTCAGGGCTGGAAGGGGCTCAGGGATCTTGCTTGGATTTTACTGGGATTGCAGGGCTGGTGGATGGGTGAGACCAGAGCACGGCACAAGTGGGACACTGGCACAGAGCATGGGGCAGGTGATGCTGCCAGAGCCTTGGGTACCCCATGGGTGCTCTGCCCCTGTTGCTGCTCACCTGGCACCATTCACCTGCCACGGCAGCCCCAGCATGGGCTCCACAGGAGTCTCACACGCCGGTGCCCATCCCTGCTGAGGCCGGGTCTGCAGGGGCGAGGTGGAAGCAGACAGTGGTTCCTGGGCAGGGTCTGCCCATGGGTTCTGCCCACAGGGTGGTCTCGGCCATGCACAAGCAGTGCTGCTCTGCACCGGAGCCACTCGTTTGCAGCCCAGCTCTTCAGTCACAAACCATTAAGGAAGAGAAACAGCTACATCGATACTCGCCAGAAATGGATTCGTGTTTAAATCAGCTGCTTTTAAAATTTCACTGAGCATGAAAGTTCACCTTTAAAATCTACATAAACCACAGCTGTTTCCAGGGCATCCGAGGCACAATCCCGCACAGGAGAGGAAACATTTACATGGATAACACAAGCACGGGGCTGTCAGAAAGACAAGGCTGCATCTGTATCTTCAAACCCCTTCTTGCACCAGGGGACCAGGAGCAGCACCCAGCACCCAGCATCAGGCTGCTGCCTGCAGAGTCACTGCTCCACGGTGACGGTGCTGGCCAGGACAGAGGGTCAGCTGGCCACATGCCACAGGAACACTGGGGAGGCTGCACTGTGGTTTGGAAGAAGCCAGAAAAGGCACAAGTTAGCTTTCGGGGCCATAGGAACAGGATCCTTGACTCAGGTGGGCTGCAGCCCAGCCACTTGTGAGCGCTGCTCCATTCAGCAAGGCCATGTAGGGAGTTCCCATGAAACATGTGGCATTTCCTCAGGCCTCAGGTGAATTCTGGCTGTTTGCTGAGGAGCCAACTCTGCTCTTGGCTCACCCTAAGAGCACTGCTGGCTGATAAAATCAAACAATAACTTCCAGGACAGTCTGCTCACACCATAAACAGCTGAAAGAAAATCTATCTCTTCTCCATGCAAAACCACTGATGAGTTCATGAACTGTGCTGGGCAATAAATCACTTGTGCCTGTGTAGGAGAGCTGAGGTTTTTGGGTTCCTAATAGGCAATCTGACAGCGTGATTGCTCCATATTTCTTTGTAGCTGTCACCTTTGCAGGCTTGTCAATGCTCCTAATCTTTTTTCATTGAGATGTCAAATTTTGGTAAGTGAAGAGGTGGGAGATAGGGTGGGATGGGAGCAATACTGGGACCAGCCTTCCGAACCAGTCCTGGAGCCCTGTCCCTCTTGGCTGTAGAACATCCATGGGCCCCTGCCCTGTTGAACAGGCTTGGGGCAGCCACAGAACTCTGAGTGAAAGGGGTGGCACCAGCATGTCAGGATGGTCACCGACTACAAGCTCCCCTCTCTGCTTCCTGTTATCCTTTCCCTCTCCAGGTGCTCCCTCCCAACACCCTCCTCCACCTTCTCCTCCCAGCAGACCAGCAGATGCAGAGGTGGTGTTCCTATGGGAAGACAGCCAGTGCTGAGCCACCAACAGAGACCGGAAAACACACTTTTAATATTCGGCATCTGGATGGACAATAAAAACTGGGACAAATAAACTACTTGAGGCAATTACCTTAGCATAAATGTATATATTATTTATAAATGGCTTGGAATATATAAATAGTATTGATAAAATTTGCAGGAGGAAAAAGAGACATAATTACAAATGATTTCTCAGAGCAGTGAATCCTGCTGGCTGCTTGCTGCCCTGATTCTCACCCAGGGGGCCCTGTCTGAGCCCTCTTCTGCTAAAAATACAACATACACATTAAACTGGGCAAAAAAAGTAGAGTTTGAACCAAGGAAACTGGTATAGAAAAGTTGGCACTGCTCACATGGCCTGCACGAGTGGCTTGGTTTTGAGTAGGATTTTAGAATTTGGTGTTTCCAGGGGATGTAATTCAGGATGGATTTCAGAGATATGCAATGACAAAGTGCCTTATCTAGTACCCAGGACTCACAGGGCTGCAGGCCCCAGGAATACTGGGGTGTCCCTGTCCTGCTGCCAACACTAGCCACTGTCCCTGGGCACCAGAGCCCTGCCATCCCAGCAGCCCCAACCTGCTCTTGCCCTCCTCATGAAAGGTCCAGGAAAATCTACAGGCTTTTACTGAAACCAGAAGTGGCTTTTGTAAAGTTAAACTCACCAGCAAAGTGAACGCATGAAGCAGCAAGACAAGCGCTCACTGGTGCCTGAGCCACCGCAGATGAAGTTGTCTGTGCCTGGCGCGTCCCACACGCAGCTCTTTAATAAAACTGGCTGAGATTTGTTGATAAGCCTGAAGCAAAGTCAATGTGAAGTGTCAATCCTGTCTGTTTGTGTGAGCCTTTGGGGGTCAAGCTGCTTCCTCACCATGATCATTGTATCACAGATATGTCAGCTGCGTGTTAACTGTTTTCTTATGGATCGCACTCAGATCAGACACAAGACGCAGATAAGCCAAAGCAGAGGGGTTGGGGCTGGGCTGAGCTGTGCTGTGCCAGTCGAGGCTCATGCGGCCCCGTGGGGCCTTGTCAGTCTCCATCCTGCAGCTGTGCTGACCAGGCCTGGGTGGCAAAGGCAGCTGGCAGCATCAAGGCACTGAGCAGGGGCACTAAATCTCACTTAACCCATGGGTGCCACTGCATGTGCCAGGCTGTTCTGTGTGGGATGAGCATCTAATGGCTGCACAGCCTGCACTAAGTGAAGCTGAGAGAGAAGAAATCAAAAGAAGTGGGGTTTAATTAAGTATCAGCCAAGATTTATGCAACTTCTCTCCCCATCATAAATATTAATAAGGAGCAAGTGGTGGTTCCATGTGGCAGGCACTGTCGAGCCATGAAGGGATGTTAATTCCAGGCTCTTTGAGATGGACTAAGCGTGACACAGAGCCTCTTTGATTTGGAATACTCCTTGGGTTTAAAACTTAAATAACATGAAGGGGGATTTAGTGGGTAGTAAACCACTAGTGAGTTTAGGATTTAAACTCTGGTAAGCATGTCATGTATTTCACGATTGCCAAACTGATTAATGGAAGTGTTACCAGGGATGCTCCTTCCCTGATCCTGGGTGTATGCTGCTGGCAGGATTGGCATGGCCAGACTGGCAGTGGTGGCATGTGGGACCATTGGGGTGTGGGTGCCAAGGAGGGCAGCAGAGTGGAACCCCTGGGATGGGGAACACGAACCAGGGACAATCCCCCATCCTGCACAGCCCACAGGCAGTTATTAAAGGTGACATAACTGGCATGAGGAAGGACTCACAGAGCCCACTAAATCTCCAGCCATCCCTTAAATAAAACTTTATGCTGGCTAATAAATTTTAACACTGCTTGTCAGTGCTTGATAACTGCAATCATTTAATGAAGAAGCCCCAGTGCTGGAGCAAGGCAGCTGTGCCATGCGCAGTGCCCGCCGTGCCTGCGGTGCTGCCCTCTGTGTGGCTGCTCACAGTGTCTGCTCAGGGAGATGCAGATCCTGCCAGCCCCCTCCCTCCCAGTGGCATACTGTCCTTTCCTGTTGTGCACTGAGGAACAGGCGTCTTCTATGACCAGAAAACAAGTGCATCCTGAGGAGAGGAGGCTCTGCAGGTGACGTTCACCCTGAAGCTTAATGACAGCAATGCTGATGTGACACAGCTCACTCTTTTTTAGGCACCACTGCAGCTTAGGTTTGGTTTGCTCATCCTCAGGCCGCTGTCTGGTGTGGTTCTGAGTCTGCAGGCAGCCCCGGCCACTGCACAGCACAAACCTGCAATCTCACCACGGCACCCGTGTCCGGGTGAGGTGAGGAAGTGTAAGACTCTTACACACCCCCAGTGTGAAAAGGGGTCTGTCCCCCAACAGAATGGGCTTGGTGAGGCTATGGCCCTTGGCTGTGGCTGCTCAGCCACACTGCAATAATCAATAATTATAATCATTTTTACAGGAGCAGCATGAATTTCCCATCAAATTAAATCACACAGTGAATACTTTTCATCTTTTATTAAACAAAAGCCTCTCTCTGAAGAAGTTTGATGGTGCCAGTGTCTTTGGTTTATCACAGAGGGGCATTGTGGCAGAATCGAGCACAACCCCCTTCTGCAAGGATGGGGGCACGGATGTCCTCACTTCCACCTGTGCTCCTCTGCACCCACGTTGTACCTGGGCTTGCATGGACCTGTACACATGTGGGACTCCCATGCAGTGGGACCCCCTGGGCAGAGCCTCCCCTCCCACCTGTATCCAGGGCTCTGCAGGGCAGTTTGGAAAATTCAGGTGGGGCAATGGATTTTGTTTCTGTGCCAGCAGCCAGAGCTGTCACCTCCGGCAAAAACCAGATTCCACAGGCTCCATCCATAGCCAGGGCAGGAGACAGGCTGAGCCCTGTCTGGGAAATCCAAGTCTTATTAGCATGGCTTTAAACCAGCCTGAATTAGCACAGGTTAAGCCCACTTGTCCTCTGAACATCTATATTTAGGAACTAGCAAGACTGGGAAAAAATACTCCTACATGGCCTCCAAGCTGAGCCACCAACATGTGAATGTCATCCCCTCACTGAAAGTCTCAATGCCCTCCACGAACCCTGTGGGCTGCAGGGGAAAGGGGACAAATCTGACAGCTGGGTGGGCTGGTGGTGACCTGACTCTGTCTGTTGTGGTGCTAGCCTGGTGCTTGGACCAAGACACTTGGGCAAATAATTGGGGTCTTTAAATTTGCTGGTCAAGCAGAGAGTAGTAAAAAGCAATTCATGCCATCTCAAACCAGCAATTTTCGGTGTGTTTGGGGACAGAAAATAAAAGCTTTTGCTTTTGGAAGAATGCAATGTCATGTTTGAGATTGGCGGGTGGGAATTGTAAAGAATAATCAAAAAAGTTTCCAATTTTCAGAAAATTGCTTTTGAGGACAACAAATTTGTTGGACTTCACACAAAAATTCAGTAGTCTGGGAACTGTGTTTTGTATCAGTAATTGAAAATCGTTTTCCAGGTTTACTTTGGACACTGAACCAGGGCTAACAATAGAGTTTATCCAACTGCAGCCTCTCTGAGCAGCTTCCCATGGATGTCAGAGCCCTCTGGGACCTAGCAGCTCAGCTGAGGCAGTGCTTGCTGCTGGAACAGCAGGTGTCCCTGCCCTGTGCTGACCCCGCTGAGGGACAGTCTCACTCATGGAGCATGTATTTGGTTTGTACACTGTCCAGGCAGCAGTGCTTATGGCTGGGCGCATGTGGGGCCTGCACAGCACAGCCAGGCAAGAGGAGTTGCCTCCAAAGGTGGCACGTGGGAACAGATTGGATTTAACTTGCAGGACAGGAGAGCATCATGCAGGCAGGAGATCCCGTGGAAGGGATCAGCTCACTCTGCATAATAGCATTTCCTTCCTCTGCTCCCTCACACGCCGCCGTGCAGCACGGCTGCACACTGAGATTTCATGTAATTTTGTTTTAGTGCAGAATTTAATGTTAAGTTTAAATATGTAATTATCTTTAATTGAAATTACATCCATGCTTTTCATTAACAAGATGCACAGAGTGAGCAGTGTAAGGCAGTGCCGTGCGGGAGCGGGGCTGGCGCGGGGCTCTCCGGGTCCCGCAGCTCCCGCACCGAATGTCCGAGGTGGGTTTGGGGGGCTGGGAGGGGGCTCTGCCTCTGCCCCCCGCCCGACCTCGGCATCCCCGGCCCCACTCCCTGCGCGGGCAGGGGCTGCTTCCCACGCTCCCCCCTCCTCCAGGGAGCTGCGGTTCCTGCCTGGCCCTTCGCCCCCGGCCCGGAGGGGGCATCGGGCGCTGCTCACAGGGTCTCTTTGCCGTCCCCACTGAAAGCCCGAGGACGGCGCTGCCCCGACCACTCTCCAGTCGCGGGGCCGCCCGTGCCTGTCCCGGAGCTGCGCGGAGCGGCCGCGCCGGTCACCAGGGGGAAGCATCGGCCCGTCGGCCCCGCCGGCGCGGCGGCTCCGCCCGCTGCCCCCGCTCCTCCTGCCCCTCCCGCTCCTCCCGCTCCTCCTGCTCTTTCCGCTCCTCCCGTTCTCCCCGCTCCTCCCGCTGTCCCCGCCGGCAGCGGAGTCCACCGGTTGTCGCGCTCCGTTGCTCCACACGTTACCCCGCATCCCCAGCCGTCCCCGCATCCTCAGCAGCCCCCGCTCCCCTCTTCCGCTGCTCCCCCTGGGCAACGCCCGAGTCTTGCCCGTCCCAGGGCCCAGCCATTGGCTTCTTTTCCAAAGGGTTCACATAAGTGATCTCAAAATCGCATTTCCATTAGTGAACCTAAACCCGCATTTCACGGTGGCCCCGGTCCTGCTGTTACGTCGCATAGGAAAAACCACTCTTTCCCAGATTCGGTCCTTTTCAGACCTTAAGGTCAGTGATTCAAGTGGACGTTAAACTAATCCAGCGAGACAACGTGGTTATGATTGTCTGGTGTCCCCTTTTGGAACACTCCAGATCCTTTTCAATTCCTCATGGAGATCTGCCTCTCCAGTGGCTCCACTCCCGGAGCCTCAGGGGCTCACCAGCATGTCTGAATCCGTGAATTTTAAAACCAGGCTGATCCAGGATGTGTTCTGCATCTTTACAGTTCCGATGGGATAATCTGTCCCTCACCCTGACACAGGTTGGAGAGGCACACTGGTGGCTCACCCCTGTCCTGGCAGAGGGGCTCCTGGCTCTTGTCAGGAGTCCTTGGGAGCCCCTGGTCTGTGAGGAACAGCCTGGTCAGAGCTATGTCCCCGCAGGCAGCACTTGCCACAGACCCTGGTTCAGTCCAGAGAAAGTGTTCCACTTTTTTGTTGTAATGTTTCCTAATGTTTCACTCAACAACTCATACATTTCACCAGGACAAGCACACAGAGGTCTGGTTTAAGGAAAAGAGGACAAATTGCCCAACTCTGTAACTCTGCAGTGACAGGCCTTATAGAAACTCCTGACAAACTGCAAAGCGACACTGTGTGAGCACAGGACCACCACCACGGACAGGGCTTCCCTGCCCACTGTGGGTCAGGGTCTTTGCTCCCCATCATCGGCTCCCCTAGACCTGCCTCTTCCACCCAGGGCACGGAATGGGGCTGAGTCCTCCACCTGCACTGGTGCTGTGCTTGGATCACACACATCCCAGGGACAGTCAGGGCAGTGCAAACATGACACTGGTGCTCCAGAGGAGCTTTCCAAGAGAAAGCAGAACCCAGTGTGATGCTGGGGCAGGCAAATGATGACACCCTCTCTTATCAGCTAAATTTAGATTTCTCTCAACAATTATTTTAAAAGCAAGGAGAAGAACCTTGATGAATGTGACTGATTGCACTGATCACTGACCACACTCCATGAACTCAGGTCTTTGTTGCCACCAAAGCAGTTCTTGCACCTTTTGCATGCATGGATCTTATGGATTTATACTAAATGCTCTTCAGTCTTGTTAGCAATAGCCAGTGAGACAATCAGCACATGCTAAAGTTCTGCTCTGACATGCAGTCAATTAAATATCAAGCAGTTAATCAGTACAGAGGATACACACAATGCCATCATGGCCAGTTTCTAATCCTGGATATTTCATGCCAGTTACACATATGCATCTTGATGGGAACATCTTTTTGTGAGGGAGTTTCAGACTGGGATGTCCAGCCTGTGGGGCAGAGCTAGGCCAGCGCTTCCAGGGCTTTCCTACAGCCACTCATGACCACAGCTAGAGTTCCCTTCCTCCACATCTCCTGTGTTTGCACCTTTTGCTGTGCTCATTTTCAGCCAGAAAATTGCAGAGAACTTGGAGAAAAACATGTTCAAAAACTTAGGAATTTGCTTCTGAAAAGGAAGAAACTAAATTTGCCATGGAAGCTGTCCCAAATTCCCCTCTCAGCTGTGGTGAGAGGACAGATGCCAAATCTTAGTGTCCTACACCTTGCTTAAAGAGTTCTGCCTCTAGAACATTCCTTGTTCTTCCTGCCTTTCTCCTTCACTCTGTGAGTGTTCAAACTAGGACATCGCCCCATCTGTGTCCTTTCGCCCTATGAACCCCCGAATACTTGTCCCAGTAAAGCCAGGACAGGTGGCCCCAAAGACCTTTTCACCTCGGGCATGTCCTGCCTATGCCTTAACCTGATTTAGATGTGTCTGTGATGTGAGTGATACACCTACTCAGAGTCTGAGACCTCCAGAAGCCACTGCTTGTTTCCATAGACCCCCATAAATGGATAACTGGCTCTTTTAATCTTGTTACTAAATTGTAATAGAATTATCCCTCTAATCCTTTGGAGCAAAAGCAGAACTCAGCCACCAATATAAAATAAAATAAAATAAAAAAACCCTACAGTAATCATAGATTTTAGAAGTATTTATTTTGTGCTGCTCTCAGATAGGCTGTATATAAAATTTTATTTCAGAGGAATAATGTCACATAGTACACATTGTGGCTGCTCTGTGATTAAGTCCTTTTTAATCTGCCGTGTGTGTGGAGGTGCAGCGCTTTCCCAGCACAGCTCCCTCCCTGCCAGACTCCCCATTAATAGTGTTACTGGCTTATCGGAAAGAGGCAGAATTACCCAGCTACAGGAGGTTTTTGCTCTGATCTGCTTAGCAGCCCAGGCCATTCCAGGGCAGGAGGACTCAGGGACATAAGCCTGTTTCCTTCTCAGGACCATGTGCTCCTCACAGCTCTATTTTCTCACAAGGAACTTTCTAGCTGGTAAATCTGTTTAGAGTGATTGGCTCCTGCTGCTGCTCTGTCTGTCTGTCTGTCTGTCTGACTGGCTCCCTGTGGGCAGGAACTGCCAGGCTGGGCAGCTGGCACTGCTGACAGTGGGATGGAAGGCAAAGATGGAGCCAGCAGATGGGGCAGCAATGCCGATAGTTGGCTCTGCCCAGGCGTGGTCACAGTGAACACAGCAAAAGTGTGTTTGATGCAGAAACCATTGGCAATACAACAAGGAAGTGCAGTTGTTTCTGGAGGCCAGGGTACCTGATGCCACCAGCAAAAGGCAGCTGATGCCACCATGGTCAGTGCATGGAGCCATCCTGCTGTCACCCTCACAGCGCCACGTCCTCACCAAGACTGTGCAGTAACAGGTCCTGCTCATTCATGTCCAACCATGGCTCCCAAACCTCAACTCCAAGTGGGAGTGGTGATGCAAGGGAGGGTACTGGGGCAGAAGAGGCTGTGGCCAGGACAGGCAGGGCACAGGGAGAAGGACTTTGCTTCCTGCAGCACAACCTCAATGGCATGGTTGCACAAAGGAAATAATTTGACTGATGCAGGAGCATCCTCTGGAAACACACAGGGTGTGGCCAGAAAGGTGTCCCCAGCGTGGGGACTCGCAGTGGCATTCATGCAGTGTGAAGGAGGAAACGTCGGGAGGAGGGAGCTTCGGTCCCGGTTTGCTCTGCGCCTGGCACGTGGGAGAGACGGGGAGCGGGAGAGGAGCGGGTTAGGGATGTGCCAGCATCCTGTCACAAAGAATTTGCTGACCTTTCCATAAATATTTCTCAGAAAGGCTAAGTGCCCGGGTCAGTTCAGAGGGTGCCGTGCTGTGCTCGGTGCTTTGCCTGGGGCCACGGCCACGGCTGCTTTGACAAATAGCAGCTGACCCGAGCGCTGCGGGCGCGGGGCGAGCGTGGCCGGGCTGTGGTGCCTGTGCTGCTGATGGCTGGGCAGGTGATGCTTTAGGGAAACGAATGCGATTTTGCCCTGAAAAACTGAGCTGCAGAACTCAAGATATTTACCAAACACTGCTTCTCACCTGATGGCTTTGCCTGGATTTCTAACTCCAAATTAAAGAGGCCTTATCTCTTCCCATTTCAAACACTGCATATGAAGCAGAAAGAGTTTAGTAGAAGGTCACATCATCTGACTTGAAATAACATTACATGAAGGGAAAAAAAGGCCTTCACAGGGATGATTTTAAATGTGAAATTTCTTCCCCTTTTTTGTCATTTGATGGCAGAAATTGCAACATGGAAATGAAAGCTTGGAGATCCATACAGTAAATATCATAGCCCAGAGCCCTGAAAATACTGTGCTGCTACATACAGTCATTCTACAAGCACTGTCCATTGTCAGGACATATTGTGTCTGGCATGGCATTTTACCAGTTCTACCAATCTCCAAAAATCTGGTGGTTTCTTACATCAGTTTAACTCCGTGTCACAGTGGACCAGCTTGCATTGGTGAAAATGAAGCTAGTGAGTTTGTACCTGGTGTCAAAGCTACATGAGAGCATTTGAGCACAGGAGGCTGTACTAGCTGAGCTGGGCTGGAACGAAGTATCTGGACACACTGGCCTGGGTCCTTGCACACTGCCCTAGGCACATCTATGAGCAAGCAGTGCATGGGGAGGAAGGCAAGGGAGGACCTCACTGCACAGAGAACCTTTAGCATGTTTTTCTTTTCATGCCAAATACATGGCATGCCAGTGCTTTCCAGAGCTCTTTTCTGTTCCCACTTTGACCCAAATGCTGTCTGTGGCTGTGCGTGGTTGCTCCTGGTTCACCTCCGGCAGTCACTGCGCCGTCATCCCCCTCCTGCTTCCCAGAGATGCTGGCACAGAGATGGGATTTGCCAAAGGTGGTGTCAGAAGTTCAACAGCCCCATGGGATCCAGACCACTCAAGAAATGCTCAGGAGGCTGGCACGTGCGTCAGGGACTCGGCGTGCCCCTGCACTGACACACGTTCTGGCACTGGCTTGCACAGGGCTGTTCCATTACGTGTGAGTGCAGGAATGCATGTGCATGTGTGCGTGGGAATGCCTTAGGCCCCAGCCTGCAGAGATTTATGTATGTGCTTAACTCTTAGCAGATGAGAAATCCCACTGAGACTATGCATGTGCTACAGGTTAAAGACAGGCATAAAGCTTTGAAGAGTCTAAATCTTGGATTATAAAGATTATAAATTTTCAGAGGACAAGGACAGCCTCTGTCTGCATGGCAGCAGGGTCGTGCAGACAGGGACACCTCCTGCCTGCAGCTGCACCACATCACCTTCATCCCCTGGTGGGTACCTGTGCAGCACGACTGCCCCAGCATGCAGCCCCTGTGGGTGCCCAGCTGGGCAGACTGGTGGTCAAGGTGTAGTGTCAGGGGGTGCATTTCTCAGAGCACTGGCTTCAGCAACTCAGAGGCAGGGAATGCATGAGAAACAGATGATACATCCATTCCTCTTTTGGCCCTGGAGCTCCTACACTCATACCCAGGACCATGGAGTAAGTAGAAGGCAGCTGGTGATGCTGCCCGGGAGAGCCCATGGGTCCAGGGCTCCATGTGAGCATTGGCCCTTTGCCTGCTGCTGTAGCAAGACTGTGGGGAGCTGATGCAGCAAGAACTGAATACAAAAAGTAAGGATGTGCCAGAGTTTTGCAAGAGCAGCCATGCTTAGGCGGGGCTGGTGCCAGGTGGCAGAGCCCATGGCGCAGGTCGAGGGGTCCAGAGCCCCAGCTGGGTCCCAGTGACCCACCTCTGTCCCAGGGAACACCACATCGTGAGGGTGCCACCAGCCATCCGGCTTTGCTTGGTACAGTTTCCAAAAGACAGGGTAAGAGGAAATTATTTCCTGTTACTCTGTATTTTTAATTCATATTTCACAGCTCTGCCTGTCCTAAATCCCAAGCAGATGGTGCAACTCAGCCCAGCATCTCAGCAGGATGATCCCCAGGGCCTCCCTGCACAGTGTACATTTCAAAGGGTAATTCCTCGAGCACTTCTTACCCTTACCCAGAGCCTTCTAAGCATCCATGTACTTCATCCTTCCTCACAAAGCCCTGCCCTTCCTCACACCAGCTCCCACAGGGGTTCCCTTTTCCTTTTAAAAGGTCGGCAGAGTCACAGGCTCTTATGGCCTTTGAAGCAAAGGGAGCTCTGAAATGCAAGAACCAAAAGGAAAGTAAAAAGAGAAAAGGAGGAAAATCCCTGTATGACTTCCCTAATTTATCCTGCAGAAACGGGGGCTGCCCCCACCTCCAAGTGGGGTGAGCTATCCCCCAGCCTCAGGTGACATGGGGCCACTTTTTACCCTTTGCAGAGCAGCCCCTTTGTGCTCGAGGAGTATTTCTGTACTAACAAACCGTGTTTGATAATTGTGTTGCAAAAGCCTCAGTCTGAATATTTAATAGAATTATTGCTAGTTATCAGCACGGATAGGTGATAAATCACTGCTGCCTTTGCCCACCACCAGCCAGAGCCATTAGAGGGTTTCAATCAAGGTTCCCAACCCACCCCTGGGCCAGGATGACCACGAATTAAAGAGAAAAACAAACAAACAAGCTGCCTCCCCTTCCCCAGGCTTCATCCCTCTGAGAAATAAAAGCTAAAACAGTGCTGCCAGGCTCTGGGCTGGGCCCTGCTGCCGCTCAGCACCGCACGCCCCAGCTCCTGCTGCCCTCGCCCCCCGCTCTGCCCTCTCCATGCAGGAACGAGGTGATCTTTTAGCTGCCCTTTGTCTTGGAAAAAAATTAATTCTCATTTGCATTACCTCGACTAAATGTCACCCACCGATATTTTGTTAGACATTAGCAATGCTGGCAGAGAGGGGCACGGGATAATTGCGTTCTGCCTAGCACTGGGATTTACATAATTTCAGACAGCAATTAAAGAATCCCTGGGAATTTTTTTTCCCTTCCAACCTCTCCTACAAAGAAAATGTTCGTTTACATTAAGCGCTCAGCTCCTCGCTGTTCATTTGCATAAAATTAAAGGTTTTTGTGTTCTGGAACAGCAGGGTAACATTTAAAATTCTGTTTCAAAAAGCTCACCTTAGAATAATAAAATGTTAATATCATTTCACGGGCTCGAGAAGGTTGCCAGCTGCCTTTCAATTCAAACTTTTACCCAATACTAACTGTTAGGGTGAGTAATATTTTTTAAAATTTAAAAAAAAAATTAAACAATATTTTTAATTTGGTTAAGATATAAACTTTGTTGAAAAAGTGGAGAGCTGTGAATGTGCCTCCGGATGGGTCTCTGCAGGGCTACTCCAGAGCAGAGTGTTTGTTTACTCCATAGTTTTTTAATTAAAAAATCATGCAAAAGACCAGCAGCAGAATATTACAGGTTTTAATGTGCCGTCATACTCCAGACTAGGAGAGGAAATGCAATTTGGATCAAACCCCGTTCATTTGCGTTCATGGAGACGGAAGTGGCACTCCAGCACTGGTCAGGAACACCAGTAACTTCTGCTCTGAGGCTGCAGTGCTGTGGCCAGAGCAGGGCCCGTGGCTGGCATGGGCAGGGGTCCGGGCAGGATGGGGGCTCCAAGGGGTGAGCCCATCACCTGGGAAGAGACCTGCGAGCTGGGGGTGAGTTGCCTGAGCTGGAGCTCCCCCAGTCATCAGCTGCCTTCATTCTAAGCGCTCTGTCAGCTCTGAATAATAAAAAATGACATTTCTATTTGGGGATGACACTGTTGAAGTCCCTGGATGACCTTTCTTGTATCACCAGGGTCTCTCATGCCTGGGAAGTTGTCAGCAGTACTGCCCATCCCACGCACTGCGGGCAGAGCCCCCAGAGAAGCAGGTCAGACCAGGGAGGGGATGGTGGGTCCCCCAATGCCCCCAGGTGTGGCCAGGTGAGCCATCCCACAGGGCTGGCACCCGCCAGCAGGTCCTGCACGACTGCCTGGGAGGCTGACAGCCAAACCTGGGAGCAGGGATTCCCCTTTTTTTTAGGCAGAGTGTCACCAACACTCTTAAGCCTCTTAAGCCCCTTCAGCCTCTGCCTGACCTGGCAGGCATCAGCCTGGGTGCAGGACCCCTGTGGGCAGAGGGCAAGAGAGCAGACAGCCCTGCCCTGCCCTGCCACACACGTCAGGGGGTCCTCCACGCACCCACACTCACTTCCCCCTTCATCAGCCTCATTCTCTTGCCACCTGCCAGCACTGACACTGCTCTTCCACAGCCGCCGTGGGCTGCCAGCCCTCGCCCCTGCCCAGTGCCCCTCCTCACCGACCTGTCCCCACTGCTCCCCATGGCTGTCTTGGGGTGTTTCCCTCACAGAGGACCTTGGGAAGCTGCCGAGGAGGGAGCAGATCTTCCACCTGGCGTCCTCTTGTCTGCCACCATTTGGGGCTGCTGTAGGATTGTTGCAAAAAGTGTTTCATTAAAAATGGATCCGAATCCCAGCCGCTGTGTTACCGGCTGCTTCACGACCAGGAGAACATCAAGCACAGACTGCAGTCCCAGGTGCCCATGTTGGATTCCTGCTTTAGTCTCCGGGCCTCCAAAATTTCCCCCTGCCTGCCAGCAGTACCGTGGTTATTTAATGATTTGCACAGGAAAGTAGCACCTTTGCAGTCGCATCAGCCACGGGCACAGCGCAGGCTCACAGGCACACAGCTCACCAGCAACTTGCTATGAGTGTTTTGTGTTTCTGGGAGGTGGGAATTATCATTGCATTTCTGTAAAAATGAATATAACTCGGAGTCAGCATGCTGCACACTTGTTCACAAGTGAACCACGTGCCAGTCTGTGTCAGCCGGTGCCATTGTCACCCGTGTCGCCTCATGTGCCGGGACACATCCCCATGCTTCAGGTTTCTGTGCTTCCCAAATGCTCCTCCTGGAAAGCTTTAAAAGCCAACACCAAACCCAGCTGCTGTGGGGGAACAAAGCAACAAGCAGGCAGAAAAGCTGAGAATGAGGAATGAAAGATTTTACTCTGGGGACAAGTGGAGTAGTCCAATGAAAAAACTTTTTAAAAATGGAAAGTAAAAATATTTGCCTGGGCATTTCTCTCAGGAAAAGTCATGAATTCCTTCTAAAAACTTCCATTTCAAAATTTGTTTTCATTACTTTTACATTATTTTATGATATCAGAAGTCGTGCATAATGTGACCCATCATATCATATCGAGTCATGTCATAATATGCATAAGAGTAGAGAAGTGCATTATATTACATTACATGTCATATTGACATAATCAGAATGTTCTATTATTATTGACTTTGTCAAAGTAATTTCAGAAAAGACATGAAATACTTTACTGTAGAAAATAAGATTAGGAAGGTGCAATCTACAAAAAAAAAAATTAGTTGCTTTGCAACCATATTTTTAAGGTATTTTCAAGGTAATTGTATGAAAATATTTATGCTAGCATATTACATTGTGTTATACACTGCTATATGTAATTTCACAGAACAATGGAATAAGATAAATTAAAACAGTCCAAATCAAGTTTTCTGTTTAAAATTATTTCAGATTGTCATAATAGACAATTCTCATAACAAAAATTAGCAAATTCTAATATAAATGTAACCTAAAAGTTCCCCTTATAAAGCCCCTACCTGAGAGCAGCAGCTGTAAACAAGACTCCATGTGCCCAGAGAAGGGAATGGAGCTGGAGAAGGATCTGAAGCACGAGGCACAGCTGAGGAAGCTGAGTGGGCTTAGTCTGGAGAAAAAGAGGCTCAGTGGGCTTCTCACTCTCTACAACTCCCTGACAGCAGAGTGGAGCCAGACAGGATTGGTCTCTGCTCCCACGTAAAAAGTGACAGGACAAGAGGAAACGGCCTCACATTGTGCCAGGGGAGGTTTTGGGTGGATATTTGGAACAATTTCTCCAGGGAAAGGGTGGTCAGGCACTAGCACAGGCTGTCCAGGGCAGTGGCAGAGTCTCCATCCCTGGAGGGATTTAAAAGCTGTGTGGTTGTGGCATCTGGGGACATGGGTTAGTGGTGGCCTTGGCAGTCCTGGGGGAACAGTTGGACTTGATGATCTCAGAGTTTTTCCAACTTCAGTGACTCCATGACTCTACATGGATCAATGTTTTATCCTTGCTGCCAGCTCTGCAGTGCTGGTGGAGGGGCAGTGCCAGCAGGGCTGTCCTGCAGAGTCTGAGGTGCCACACTGCAAGGGGCTGTGCCACAGCCGTGCCCCAGTGTGCTCACACCCACTGGCATGTGCACGGCTGGACCTGCTCCTCCAGGCCCCCTGTGCTGGGCTGGCTCTGCGTCCCCTGGGATTTCTAATTGACTTGACATGTTATAAATTGCCAGACTTGGTTGTGATTGCTGTGAAGAATGGTACTTTAAAGGACTCAATATCTGTATATCTCCCTTTGATAAACATTGGCTTACTGAGTTTAGATCTTATTTATTTACCCTTGGAGCAGGTTCATTACTATGTATTAGGTAGATATGACATATTTATGGAAATATGGGGACTCTTTGTGGAATATATTAAGATTAAATAAATCATTGACTATGTGGTCAAGAACTACAGCAATACTGATGAATGATTCTATAATTTATTTTTTTTTTAATCCTTGTATAATTTTAAGAGCCATCCCCTTTGTGTTCCTGGTCTCCTGCAGAACTTCCTGCATCACCCTAACACACTGGGAAATGCAGGATGTTCACTTTCCCTGGGAGAAAGCTCCAGGTCTCAGGTGGCCTATGGGGAAAGCACCTGGGAGCCCCTGAGATACTGAAACCCACCCCTGGGAACCTGCTTAGCAAGCTGAGAAATGGTTCTGATTTGGTTGCCATGTCATCCCATGCACTGTGATCTGCCACATGCATCCATTAGCCAATAAATTTACATATCTAATGGCACATTTTGCCAAATTAGTGATAATTACATTTAAAACAGCTATTTTGATACAAACCAATGAGACCCATGGCTAATGACATAAACATGATTTCCTGTGTCCCCTCTTGCATCAGTACAAACATCGGAGACTGGCAGAGCACAACCCATGGTGCCAGAGCTCCTGGGCTGCTTGCTGGGTCACGTCTACAGAGAACCTCCTGCATGAGGTACATTTGTTTTTCAGCACCTTTGCTGCCATTGAATACCTGCTGCCTGCTGTGCCCTTCCAAGCTGCTGGCATCCCATGGGGACACTGGGCATTGGGCATAGGCTGAGCATGGCAGCAGCTGGGCACCTCAGCAGGGCATGTGCCACACATGCCTTTTGGCCCAGGACAGCTAATGAATGCCTGTAAATGCTGGGGGATTCTTAAGGATAGTTAAGTAGCAAACTATCTGTTGATAATAAAATTTGCTTGCTTCTCACAGATATCCAATTTGCCTACTATCCAAAGAAAGAAATTGGGTGTCTGCTTCCTAAGTTGTTTTAATCTCTGGCAAAGAGTGCTTCTGGCAGAGTCCCTCAGCTGGAAAATAGGAAATGAGTTAGAAAAAACAGACAAATGTGAATAATGCAGAGCTTAAGATATCTGATCATGGTCTCGAGGAGAGAAGTTTAGACAGATTCCTCAATCCACCTGCCTGTGACCCCCCCTGAGAAGAAGTGTGCCCTTCCTGTGGGAAATGCCAGGCTGGATCTGGTGGTGCCATGTGCTCCCACCCCCCGTGCGGGGCGAGCAGGGACGTGGCTTCCTTACGCAGAGGTGACACGGTTCCACCTTGTCAGCCCAGGCAGATGCCCTTGGCAGTGGGCACTGACACGGCACCGTGGCTCCAGCAACTTGCCCAGGCTTTAACATGAGTTATCTTGTTTCTTAATCTCCCCTTGAGGCCATTCAGGCACGTCCCACTGCTCCGACCCCCCAGACGCCAGCCACATACCGTGTTGCCAGTGAGGGGTGGCGGGTGCTGTTGCACCCCTGGCATGCCCACCTGGGTTCAGGTGTCACTCTCCTCTGCACCTTTCTGCCTGTGCCCCTGCCCCCTGCACGTCCCTGCTGTCAGGCTGCATCTTTGCTTCAGCTTTACAAATAATTCTCTCAATAGATCTTCAGACATTTGTCCACAATAGTCCGAAAGGATTTCAAGAAATCTTAAGATCCTGGGGAAAAACCAAACCTCCTGCTCTCCTCCCAGTGAGAGGTTCTCTCTTCTGTAGCCCTGCTGGTCACATTCGCCTCTTTGTGGCGCTACTTGAACTTTTCCATACAAAGAGGCTCCCGGGAGTGCAGGTATCCTGGGATAGCCCCTACAGCAGCCTCTTCCCCAGGCTGGACCCATCCTGCACCCCACGCTCAGGTGCTTATGGAGTCAGCACCAAAACCCTATGCAGCTTGCCCCCAAAATCTGCCCTGCAGCCTCTCCTGCCACAGGGCAGCAGGACCCTCCAGAACCAACAGGATGCTCTTGGAATGGATTCTGCTTTTTTTCTCCTCACAATCCCCACACTTTCCACAAGGACAGAGCTCTCAGCGTCACATGCACAGCAGGAGCTGCCCTGAACACTGAAGGAAACGCTCCTTCCCATTGTGCTAAGTGAAACAATTCAAACTGGGAAAATCTTGATAAAAGTTTAATTAGGAAAACGGACTCCATCTGTAACATATCCCTGTTCTCCCCATGTATTAACCCTTTTGCCATAAATCTGCCACCCTTGAAGAAACCTGCCTTCCTCACAAAACCTACTCAGGGTTCACATTATTTTAATCAGTTAGAGGGGTTTAATACATTATTGATTTTTAGGAGAATTGAAAAAGCTCCCGTATTAAGTCCAGGTTGCTTATTCTTTCTGTATATGACATTCAGGTACTTGTGAAAAATTATACCAATTATGAAATCAGCCATTTACTGCTTCAAAGTGCAATCAGTTGTCACACTGGAAAGCACTTGCTCCTGAATATTATTAGTTGGGCTATGTGCACAGGAAAGTGCTGAGAGGAAAGACTTTAACCAAAGGGCAATTGCATGAAATTTACTTAGAAATAGCTATTTATCACCCTTGGATTTCCTACTGTTCAAATCCACTGCAGACACTTTATGGAATGAAACAGCCATCTCACCAGCGTAACTCAGCCAACTGAGGGGTTTTTTCCTCACTGACATTAAATGAAAAATTTAGAAGTCATTGTAACAGCTTAAAGATGCATTATCCTTTTTGATGTGCAATTTTAGCTTCATATCAAAAGCCATATAAAATAACCCCCGCACAAACACAAAAAAGGAACTTTTTAAAGTTTTATGACATGTAGTTCATCTTACCTTTTATGCATTTACCAGGCACTGCTTCTCCTGCTGTTCTCGGAGACCATTGCATGATTTCCACGATGGGGGAGAAAATATTGCCATAGCAGCAGCAGAGCCAGGCAAAGGAAGCAGTAGTCTCTGGAACCTGGGAAACAGGGAGGGAGAAGCTGAGCCCCACCACGCCAGCAAACGCTGCCGAAGTCAGCACACGGCGGAGTCGCAGGAGAGCTGCCCGTTAGAGGAGCCTTTGGTTGTGTCACAAACTGCCACCATTAATGGGCTTGGCTGCAGGCAATGAAGTGAGCGGGAACATAAATTAGAGAGGGGACATTCAAGAGGAATTTCTAGCTCAGCAAAGATGTCTTGTCTGCTTGTTTTCCAAAGCAGACAAGAATTTTGGAAGGCAAAGTCAGATTCTGAAAGAAGGAATAAAGCTGGTCAGCCTTGGAGCACTGGCACAGCACCAGTAACATGCAGGATCGACAGTATTTCATTACTGAGTGGTGTGACCACTGGCCCAGTCCATCTCCCCCACTGCATGTGAGGCAACCCTTCTTCCTCTTCTAATTCCTCCAGGTGAAATAAGTAACAGGAATGGAACCACTGGTCAAGTTCTGTGTTGAAAGCACCCTCAGGTGACAGTGGCAAGCCTGGACACAGCACCAGCCACCATGGGATTGCACACAGTGCTCCCATAGGAAAATGGGAAAGCAGCTCCTGACCTTCTAGGTCTTGAAGACCTAAACCAGGAGCAAAGTGCAGCCCCCATACCTTGGGATACAGTTGGCTTCTCCACAGGAACAGTGCCCAAACCGGCCTAAGGGTTTGGAGATGACACAAGATACTTCCCACCTGCAGGTCTCTCCCAGTTCTGCTCTGGAGAGGGTCAGATCTGGGAATGAAGGAAGTACAAAAATGGTCTCATCCTCCTCTATGCAGCAAGTGGATCTCCTGTCAGGTGGATCAGGTCCCATAGGTGAGGGCTGGGCACCCACCTCTTGTTCCATGAGGTGCACTGGATGAGCCAAGGGACCACAGGTGTCAGCACACATCACCTTGCTGTGGCTTGCAAAGGCACTTCCAAAGGGGTCACTCCTGGATGGGCAGGGCTCACTCTGTATGCTGTAAAGGCAGCTGAACTTGGTTCCGAAACCATCCATCCTGCCTCTTACAGGGCCTGCACTGAAGAAGCCAAACATAGAACATCATCAAGGTTTGTGTGATTTGCCACAGTGAAACTCTGTACTCCAGGAAACAGGCAACTTCAAAATTACTGTTCTAGAATTTCAGGTCCCAGTGAAGAAGGGGAGAGGACATGCCCAGGGCAGCTGCCACTGTGCCACTGGCAGAGTGCATGGGCACCCCGGTGTCAGACACGGTGTGTTACAAACTGCACCAACAATAGTCTTAACAGGTGACGTCAACTGAGCCCCAACAGCAGGCATTATAGCATAGAAATAATGCAAAACCAGAACACTTACGATATTTTAACTTAGCAAAAGGATTGTTATAAAACCATTTAATTTAATAAATAGTAAAGTATTTATAAACGAACTATTTCATAGAGTGTTACCAATTTCTCATACACAATAATATGATTCGCACAAACGTTTGTCCTTGAGGCAATAGAAATTTTCTTTGCAAATCAATCCTTACAGGGATTGTAATTAGTATCCGCTAAGGCAGCTCGTGGTACCTGTAGCTGTTTCTCCTATAAAAGCCCTGATTGCTGCAAGCTCTCACACAAAGCTAACGACACAGAAGGAAAATGCACACATTGTCTAGACTATTCATTTTAATCAGGCAAGAGTGATTTTTTGTGGCCCATTTGATATGACTTTTACACAAGATACAACCTCGCTCCACAGGGGCTGGCAGAAAAGGTCAACACTGCTGTATAAAAATACATTTAAAGAAGGAGTTTAGAAAAGCGAAAACTGCAGCCAAGGGCCAACACTGCTCAGGCAGTGCTGCAGGTGTTGTGTCTATCTAAGGATTTCTGAGAAATGTATAAATCTACCAGTTTGCATTAAATGCACAAAAATTTAAGAAAATGGGAACATATTTTCTGCCCAGGACCCAGAGGGACAAAAGCCACCATCCAGAGGTCTCTGCTCTGGGACATCCCACCTGTGGGTGCCAATATCTTCTCTGGTGGCTGTCACAGAACACTGGCATCCCTGGACACAGCCACAGCCACACTGGTGGTAGCTCTGCACCAAGCTGGATATGGGAACAGGAGCCCTCTGATCCCTTGAACACAGTGTGAGTCAAGGGTGTCCATCTGTTTGAGGGTTCACACGGAGCACCCCACTGCCTTTGGTTGCACTCTCAGTGCCCCAAGATAGCACAGCAGGAGCTGGATTATTCTGTGAATAGGGTCTAAAATTCCAGCAGCAGGTCTGAGTTCCAGCATTAATCATGCCATTCATCATCATTACCCACACTCACTCCACTTGCTGCCCCAAAGGCAGTGGCAGGGGCTGACACTCTCTGTCCCTTTCTGTCTCCAAAGGAGGAGAGGCCAGGCATCAGTAAGATCATTGATCTGGAGCATTCCTGTCCTCCTGAGCAAGAAGAAGGTTAATTTATCACAAGATGGAGAAAACTGAGTCTTTAAATTCTCTGTTTGCTCTTAATTAAACAAAAAACGACTGTGTTTGCAAAGCCACGCTCCAAGGACCCAACTGCCTTGTTTCTGCAGCTGAGTGCAGGTGGCCTGTCCTTCAGGCAAAGACCAACCTCAGGTGACTGAACTGACCCCTGTCCCATGTCTGCTGCAAAAACACCAGGGACAGGTGCAACTGGATCTGCCTGGACATGTGGCTCCAGCCTCATGGCAGATTGGCTTCTGGACCCTCATGTTACCCAAAATGCGTTAGTCGGCATGGAACACGTATGGGGAGATGGTGCTTCAGAAATGGCATCTCTTCTGTCTCCAGAGGAAATGCCAGCCCTGCATCCACAACCTGCTGCAGCCACAGGTGCTGCCACCCCTGGTGCTCAGAGAGCCAGAACAGCCAAATCCACGCAAACCTGGCTGCAAGGCTGCCTGGAGATCTCAGCATGCTCCAAGGTGTGAGGGAGAGATTAATCTTAATAATTACTGTCCTCATCTTGCATGGCCCTATCCAGGCTCCTGCCTTCCCCGGACGTGTGCAGGTGTCCCTGTGCCACAGCCTGCCCCACGCAGGGCAGCCCAGCCTGCAGAGAGACCCTGCATCCCAGCTACCAGGCCCAGCAGTGCCTCCAGGCTTCTCCCCTCCTGTCCATGAAGTAAATGAAGTGGGGAGAGCAATACAGTGTGCGCTTGCTGAGACTGACAAGCCTGAGCCTCTCCTGGAGCCGCTGTGCTGGTATTAAACAGACAAGACAAGCTTGCAGTCAGTTATCGGCCAAAAAAATAATGAAGGAACAAGTTGGCAGAGCAAAGCCAAGTCACCCGGACCAGCCAAGTGGAGAATTTAATTTCTCACAGGTTCCCCAGCAGCAGAGTGTCTCAGTGCTGTGGCCCCGCGTGCTCTGACAGCTCCAGCCCAGCGGCCACAGCCTCTCCATCACCCTCTGGGCTGGGGGAGTGGGTGCACCCCGAGGCTGGGAGTGCCAGCAGGGAAGGGACTGCCCCGTTCTCATTGCTTAGAGCAGGGCTGGGTTATCACGGGAGGCAGCTCTGCCTGGTTCGGGGTGGCAGAGGGGGCCATTCACTGTGCTGAGCATGGATTAGTGCAGGACAGCCAGGCTCTGGGAGCGCTCCCAGCCCCAAATCACCGAGGGCAGGCAGAGCCCTGCACCCACCACAGCTCAGAGGGGCTCCAGCAGCGAGGATCCCACAGGACAGTGACCAGGTTGGGTCAGGGACCTGTGGGCCCTGTGCCCCAGGCAGAGAAAACCAGTGTCCTGGTCCTGAGACCACCAGCATTCCTCCAGTTTGAAAAGGGGATGAGAGTTTGTGGGCAGTCAAAGCCGTCCTGATGCCGACAGAGCTGCCTGAACCAATTCTGGGCTCTTTCTATTGGAGTCCCCTATCCATCCTTCTGCTTTCAAAAACACTTTTGGGAACTCATCCCCAGTGTCGGTGTCACATATAGGTCTGGAAAAACAGCCAATGGTCTGGGACAGCCCCCGCAACAAAACAATCAGAGAAGCAGAGGGGATAAATCAGTTGCCAGGGAGAGTCTGCTAACTGCTGATGCAGGTCAGTGTGGGGTTACCCATCCCAGAGCAGAAATATAGGGCTGAGCTGGAAACCAGCTGGAAACTGGCTTTGGTTTCTCCCTGGTCCAGCATGTGCAAGGGAATTTATTTTCTGGAGGGTTTTTTTGTGCTTGTTTCGGGATGTTTGTTTGTTTGTGTGGTTTGGTTTTCCCCTCTCCCTACCACAGTGGTTAGCAGGAAATCTACAAAACTCCTTGTCATGCAGGGATCATTAAGGTATCACAACTTGGCCAAATGCACATCTCTGGACTGATGCACAAATTTCAGACCTATTTCCGGAAGCATTTTAAAGTTCAATTTTGAGAAAGGGGAAGAGGTAAGATGCTCCAAGCATAATACATATTTCACAAAAAGGTGGCTGAGGACTGTTAAACTGAAGCTTGTACCAATTCAGCTAACAAAAGTCAAGACTCCCATGGCTGGCAGCCCATCAGCTGCCCAGCATCACTGCCATATGCCCAAAGGGTCCCATAGTCCTGCACCCCAGCACCTGCACAGGGTCTTGCAGCAGCAGGACACCCCAGCAGCCGTTCCCCCTGCTCTGCCAAGCTGGACAGAGCCAGAGGGTGAGTTTCTCCTGGCAGTCCCCATCCCTACAGCCCAGTGGACAGGGGCTCACGGGTGCTGGCACCGGGACAGAGCTCCCCATGCCAGCGCTGCTGCCAGCACCTGACAATGGTGACATGGGAACAAACAAACTGACCAGCCAGTTTCTGCCTGGGAGAAATCATGCAACAATTTTCAGCTCCACACAAACATTTCCAGCCAAGTTATAAACTCCCGGAAAATGCTGACAGACCCTTCGCTCCAGCAGCGCGAGCAGGTGCCCCATAATGAATGTGCTGAATGACCTCCCTGGAAAAGTTGTCGAGGCAAAAAGCACCACGGTCATTCGACAAACAATTAGTGAGTGTCCTGGTGGAGACAGCATACTAACAAGGGAAGGAGCCTGTAAGAGCTGAGCAAGCATCCTGCCTTCCCCCCAAATTCCTCCTCTTTCCAACCCAGGCTCTGATCTATAGCGTGACTCACTAGAGCTCCAATAAAGCTTTGGAGATTGTTATGCTAAATGAGAAAAAAAGTAATTGCCTTTCCCCCATCTAGAACTCCAGATATATAACTTGGAGAAATATAATTAGCTGCTAACTTCAAAGATGCATTGGAATTTTTGTAATGGGCATTGAGACCCTGTATTAAAAAAACCTATAAGAAAAATGATACAGTCCTCCTTGTAAATGGAATAAGACTTGAAGGTTTTAATTAAGATTCACTGTGCATGTGCGGCCAGGAAAACAGGAGGAATACCCTGGTAGTATCTTCCTGCTTGAAAAACACGTGTCGGGTGAGGAGTTTTCTGCAAAAATAATTGAGTGGCAGGGTTTTGCTTTATGAACAATAACCATCTATTATTAAACTGTTCTTTTTACTGTACTTAAAATGATTCCAGAAAAAGGGAGATCTTTGCAACAGGGACCTGGAGCTCCTGACTGTTTGGCATGGGAATGGGTGCACCATCACCCAGCACAGCCAGGCCAGCTCCAAGGAGAACATGGAACATTCTGCACTACAAGGAAATGTAGCTGCCTGCAGCGTCCTTTGCGTCCCCTGAGACTGCAGGGTGGGTGCCCAGGGGATGCTCAGAATCTCTCGCTTAGCCCTGCAGCCCCCAAATCAATAGTCCTTTTCCTAGAAAATCATTTGTGTGCCACAGAGCCAGGTGCTCCCAGTAGAGCCCCAGGAAAGGGCTAAGGGACCCCTCATTCTCCTTGATGAGAAAGCAGCAGAAGCCCCACAAAGGGCTCCCCACGGTGCTCTCAGGGCATGGCTCGACTGCTCAGGGGCCAGAGGGAAGCTACAAGGCTGAAGGGAACACACCAGGCACCCGCTATGATGGCCCGGGAGGTGCAGGGACAGTGTGGAGGCAGCTCATACCCGGGGGCAGCCCCTCGCAGTGTGGCACAGCCTTGGGGGCTGGGATGCTCCTGACCGCTCTTCCCACCTGGGTGTGGAGCAGCACAGGCTGTTTTCTGTGCTAGCCGGTTTCTGTTCAGGGGTTGGTGCTTGTTGAATAGATCTGCATCTGTTTCCTCCACTAACCAGGGTCTGGCAGCACGAGCACATGCTGGAGTGTGAGTGGGTGGTGGGGAGGGACAAGCTGGCGCAAGGGCTCTGCTCCCCGGGGCCGGTAGAGCCTTGGCTTTTAACACTTATATATGGTATTTACTGCTTTTGTTTGTATTGATCTTAACTGCACATGATTAACGCTTTGACCCCTTTTCTCATGATTCCTGATCTCATTACCTGTCTGGAGGGCCTGGAGCTGGGGTGAGCAGGGCAGGAGCCTGTGGCTGCTGCTGCTCTGGTTGCAGTCAGACTCCTCTGATCAGTATGAGGATCGAAGTCAGCAGAAGGACCCAGTTTCCTCCACCTAGTCCCCACCCTGTCCTATAATTTCCTCTGCCCGATGGATCCCTACTGGAACTGGGTGAAGCGAGGAGGGGTGTGTGAGGCATTGGTGATGCTGCAGGGTGGTGATGCCTTGGGCTGGCCCATGTCTGGTGACATGGACACCAACTGCTGCTCGGGACCCTGCAGAGCACCCCAGAAATGACTGCCAGCTGAGGCAGCTCCTGCCCAGCCCCTTGAGCTGGGTGCTCCCCCAAGAGAGGCTCACAGCATCACAGCTGGTCCCGGCAGTGCTGGGGAGGAGCTGCCGCCCACCGTGTGCTGTGCGCGGCGTGCACGATACTGAGCGCTGCTAATACAATTTATTTCCACTAGTGAGTGAATTGCCCATAATTCATGACAAGTAGAGCCTCGAGTGATGATGAAGGTCAGCCCATCAGATCTGGAAATAAATTGTATCCTATTCCAGCCTCCTATTAGGGGTCTATTTATAGCAGAGGATTGCAAACTCCTGGAAGTTGGGAGGGGTTTTGTGGGTTTTTTGCTTTCTTCTTGGCTAGGGAGGGTATGAGGACATGAAAAACTGATATAAACAACCTGTGCTGCTGACACAAACCAGTACTTGTGGCAGAGCAGCCTGCTTGCTGCAGAGGGATGCTGGATCTGGAGCTGAGAGGTGGATTGGGGGTCCCTTATGGCTGGAGGCACAGCAAAGGGACTGGGGAAACCTGCATGGAAAATGCAGGAAAAAGCATGGAAACTTGGCTCCTTTGAGGAGGCTGATCTAGAAAATGCCGTTACACTTTTATACTGGCAGCATGGTTTATTTCTGCCAAGAGCAGAGCAGTGCCTCTCTTCTGTATTTACCCCTCTATTTACCGTGCCACTGTAATCCCCAGGTGATAGATAATGTGCAGGATGTGGTTTGCCATGGAAACAGAGCCCTGGTTCTTTACATTTTTAAAAAGATTAATATTTCTCGGCTTGGTTTCATTATTCTGATATTAAAAACCATCAGTTATGTACCATTTCACAGCCCTCTAAGGCTGTGATGTGCCCTTTTGGGCGCCAGTTCTCCTGTGGGCAGGACACCAGAGCCTTGGGATGTGGAAAAGCACCTGGTGGCACCGTGGCTACAGGTTCTTCTTTCCCCAGCACCTCTGTCTGTCACACCAGAAGTGTGACACATTGGTGTATTGACAATGCTCCACGTGAGGAAAATGGAGCTGCTGCTAAAATGCCACAGATAAGCATGTCAGTTCCTTCCTCTCCTGCATACCAGAGCTGGAGGTAGTGAGCTGCAAAGGGCATCTCAAAGCCCATTAGATGCATTACACCCCAGCAAAGGAAAGATGCTAGACTTGCATGTTGTCCTCTATGTCCTTGAAAAATATTCGACTTTTCAAAGGAATTAGGACAGAGGGAAAATGCTGTGAGTTAAATTGCCTTATTCTATTGAAGGACATAGTTTGGGGCAAAAGAAGTGGGCCCCCAGGAAGGAGGAAGTGCAGCAGCTGTTGTTTCACCAAGGGATTGCCCTGACCATAGCATTGCTGGAAGGGCAGGTATTGGACTGAATGGGAGCTCCCGGTCTGTGCACAGAGGCAGGCATAGCCCTGACTTGTTGACCTGCTCAGGTTAAAGGGGATCACTCATGCTGAAAAATGGTTGGAAGTTTAGTTCCTTATATGCAAAGAAATTAGAAAAACAGCTGTCTTTTAAACCTCGTAAATCTGTACAGTAAAAGGTTTGTGAAAAACCATATTTTATTGGTTTTGCTGTCAGAAACAAAGAATTAAGGGCCATGTGACTCTATAATTGCTGTGGACTTTTTTCTGACAATAAACATTAAACTTAAAACTGTATTAAAATCATTTGACAATTTTTATGCTTTAACATCTGAGAGTGAATAATGTTTTTTGCATATAAAACATTTTCTCTTGTCAGCCTATAAAACTGTCAGAAATAAATTCATCAAAAAAGATTATATAATTAAAAGTCACTTCTTTTCTTTCTCTAGTTTAGTTGGAATTATTTGTTTGTCACTTTTTCAGGACTAAATTATGGCATTCGGAGACAACTTTCTTTGTTCAGACTATTATGAAACGTATGATTCTTACAAAAGGAGTCCAACTTTCTCCTCTAATGTATCAATTCAATATCACTTCTCAGAAAATACTTTGAAATAGTTCTCTTTCTGAAAAGCTATTTTATTCTGCAGATGAACAGGACCAGTAATGGAAAGCTTCCAAATGTAGAAATGGTATTTTTATTGTTGAGCTGCATAAAATTTATGGGAAATTGCTGAATTAATTTTTTAGCAAAGTAAATTGTTAGCACTTCAAATTGCAAGTTATCTCTTAGAGTGAGAGCCGTGCAGGTGTTTAAAAGCTAAAGTAGCAATATTGATTTTTATCTTATAGTAATCAGGAGAGGCTGTTGGGCTCTCGTGGCCAAGCTGGTGTGTGACCTGGCGTGGGCCACTGCCATGACCTGGGGAGGACCTGGATGCACGGCAGTGGTGGGGGAGCCCTGAGGGCACAGGGCTCTGCAGAGGGGAGCCCTCACAGCGTGATCTTTAGCATTCACCCACCATGGATGGGGTGCCAAGAACACCAGACCCTGCCTTCTGGGGAGACCTGATCTCTTCTGGGAGAGGTGAGGGTGGGCCTCTTCATGCAGGAGGAGATGTTTTGGCAGCCAGACTCTTAACAAACTGTCTTGGCTCCTTGTAATGAGAAACCATGAGCTTGTCAGAGCTGGGTGGGTTTGGGGTGACTGGGTTTTCAAGGCTGGAGGGTGGTAATGGTTTATTGATCTGTTGTTAACTTATTGGAGCCTAAATGGAGGTGATAAACCAATAGTGCCCGTTGCTGTCATGTGGCTGCATCAGCTGGGAGAGTAACAAAGCCTCCCTGACATACAAAAGGAGGCTGGTAGTGGCCAGCTTCATGGTGACCCCAGACCCAGTGAGCTTTTTACCTTGAGGAGGCAAAGGTGCTGCTGTGAGCGGGAGCAGAAGGTTAAAAGGGTTCTGAATACTGCACACAACTGGGGTTTGCTAGCTTGGCACTTTTTCTGAACTGATAAATCATGAAATCCAGAATTATTGTGAGTGATGATTTAATAAATGCAGAGGTGGAGGTTCATGCTGGGATGCACTGCAACTGCTGCTTCCCCTGGTTTGGACAGGTCCTGTTTCTGTTCAGGAGCTGAGACGTGAAGCTCAGTTGCTGAAGTATTATCTCTTGGTATGGTAATTACTATCTGTGATTAATCCTGCTCATGCTGAAGAGCTGTGCAAGCCTTTTTCAGAGGGTTCATCTTCATGTTTGCTTCTGCTATTCCTGCATAATGCAAATTGACATGAGCTATTGTTGAAGTGGGATAGGCGGAGGTGTCTGTGCCACAGAGGCTTCTAATGACAGGTTGGAACAACTGGAAATGTCCCGGCAGGAGTCAAACCCCCATGAGGCTGGGAGTCAGGCTGTGTTCAGGCTGGGTAATTCAGAGGCTTTCAGGGTACTGGTGCTGGTGCTGATGTGCAATCAGGGTTAATGAAGTCCAGTTTTCCTTCCCCTTCATCCATCTGCTCACCCAGCACTCACACCCCAAGAACGGCCTGTGTATCATGGGCACAGCCTGAGAAACTGCCAGCCACTGCTTCAGAGTTCAGCCCAGAGCTGGGAGCTTCTCCCGGCCACCATCCATGGCCAACTAGGAAATCCTTCTGCTGGCAAGACATGAATATTTATTTGTGAAAAGCTAGAAATACATAGAAAATTTGCTGGACCCTCAATAGCTCTATAGTCATCATTTAAGCAAGTTCATGCTCCATTAAAAGCAGTTATTTAATACAATAATCATTCAATTAAAAACCTCTTGAAGCAGCTGCCAAAACCTATTTGTATCAATACAATATTTTAATTGTAAATAGCAAAGTATGGACTTGCCAACTGTGATTGTCAAGGACATGTTACCAAAATGAGTGCTCAGTCTCAGGGAGGCTCTGGCAATAGAACAAGACCTGGGCAAGAATTGGGGACAGCTGGCCTGGATGAGGAACATTCTTTGAGCCCACTCTCTTGCACCTTTGGGCAGGGCAACCTGGCCCCTGTCCCTGTCCAGCCTTCTGTGCTTCCTCAGAGGTAATGGCTGCTTCTTCCAGGCGTGAAAGTGCCAAGCTTCAAAATAACTCTGCTTTGAGACATAGGAGGAGGGAGGAAGGAAGAATCTGCCCAAATCTCTGCTGTAGGGCTCTCTGCATGATGGACTCCACCACTGCTCCCTGATGGCACTGATCATGGACTCAGCTGGCTGGGGAGCTCAGTGCAGCAGGGCAGAAAAGCTGGAAACCCTGCATGGGATTCCTGCTGCCATGTTCCTAGTTCCACACCCTGCATTTTACCTCATTGCATAGGTGCCATCACATAAATATTCCAGTCACTATCGCTTACTGTCAGACCCAATTTAGAAAAGTACCTGTCTGTTACAAATATTTTATAGTACTTGAATATGCAATTTATGTAACGTGCCCAGCAAAAGAAATCCATTATACAGTTTTGTCTGATTGAAATTCTGGCATCGTAACAGTAGGAAAAAATTAAATTATTCTAGAAAGTTGCAGTCTATTATGAAGACCTAACTGTGCTTCTCTGAAAAAGCTCTGCTCCCTCAGCAGTGCCATCACTGTGATATGAGCCCTGTGTGCCCTGGCTTCATTCCCACATTGCCCAGGGAAAACTGGGCTTCCCTGAGCAAATGGGGCATTCTGTTTCTTCCCATGGCTGCTTCCTGCAGCCCCTCAGCCCCAGGGCTGCCCAGAGTCTGTCTCTGTTCCAGCAGGAAGATGGAGCTCGCAGCACTTGGGGCCAGGCTCGATCAGCACAGAGTGTCTGGGCCAGTGAGTTCTTCCCTGCCTCTGGCCTTCCCACTAATCCTGACTCTCTAATAACCACCAGATGTGGGCAGCTTCTCTTTCCCATCTGGAGTTCAGAATGGCCTTAACCAGTTTCCTTCTGCACTTTCAGAGGCACTGGGACTTGTACAGGGAGGAGAAAAGTCCCAGCAGGTGGGTACCCCCACGTGCTGGGGTGTGCAGAGCAGCAGCGGGTCCCCGGGGCAGGGCAGAGCTGCTTTTCACCCCCAGGCTGAGCATCCTGCTGCTACAGCTTTGCAAGAGGAACAAGCCTGTTCTTCTCCCGCTTTTCCTCTATTCCAAGTGGCTTGAACTGGGGACAGCTCATGGTTCTGCTGCTCTGGCACCAGCTGCCATTGAATTCCCATTACTTTTGTCTCTGGCCTCAGGTTCATTTACATTTTGCAAAGTTGCCTCTCTTTTACCTTGCACTGATTAGGTTTGTCTGAAGTAAATTACTGAGGTCATTGATCTGAACAGTTTTATTTCAATGGGGTGAAGCACATCCAGCGTGTTGCCTTGGCAGCACCTCTGTCTCCAGTGCCCCAACGCCTGAGTGCAGCCCCATGGTGTGGCCTTAAGCATCTCCCCAGCCATGAGGAGGGGCAGTGCTGCAGGAAGGTATTTCAAATTGATGTCCACTCCTGCAGTGAAACACGTCTTCAAGTGTGTTTTGGGAGGAAAAACCAGGTCAGAGTAGAGTGGAGAGTATTTATTTCCTCTGGGACTTTGTGTGTTACTTGTGGTATATTTTATGGATAGAGTCGGCCCCATATGTCTTGGGGAAGGCATTTGGCTCAGCAATGTGTTAACAGTTAGTGTGCTAAGGAGCCCTTGTTTGGGTACTTTAGTTTTGACATTTAAATGCATTTTTCAAATACAGTGAGATGAATGTGATGTCACCAGGGAGTCACGAAGGACTCTCAAGCATAAAAACAGACGGCTGGGTTTTAATCTTTAACAGCGCACCGGCCTCTTATCCCTGAAGGTCCCTCAGCAGAAGCTTTGTTGGGCTTTAGGTACCCACAATATCAGGTGCTTTATCCACTTATGACACTCTATATGAAAGAAAAATGTGTGTAATGCAAAAGTGATATTTAATGCCACTCAGACCTTATTTTGTTTGACCATGGGAAATCTAGAGGCTAAAGATCTTTGTGAGCTTTGGCAACAGGCAATGGGACAGACACAAACGGATCTGGACTCAGATGTTTATTTTTTTGATATATGACTTCTGCAAAATGCAAGCATTTTATGTGTTGACTCTGCAAAACATTAACTGGTAGAATGTGAGTACCCAAGAAGGAAAGTTGTGAGGAAACAGTGCACTATTTCTCTAATTGCACAAGCACTGAGCTGGAGCATCCTTCCCCTTCAGGAGGGGCCAAGTAACTCCTAAATCCACAATGCAATCCCTTACACTGTGCCTTTGGAATAGGCTTCTTAGTTAAGGCAGACAATTTTTAGTCTTGACTCCGCCTTTTAGAGCCATGGTGCATTTTTGGTGTGTAAGGGCTGGAGAGAACAACCCCTGATTTCTCTCACAGGCAGGACAGACCACCTGATCTGTTGCCCTCCTGGGTGCTGGTTGCTCATACTGTAAGATCTACTAAGAAATTTCTGTGAACCAAGGAGCCTTGTACCCCAGGGAAGCCAGAGAAGTCCCCCCTGAGGGCTGTTGTGCAGGCACGGGAACGCATGGGAACCTTGTAACATATTTAAGTGTTAGTAAAGAAAAACATTAAGGTTAGGTTTATAAATATTTAGAAGTTATTTGTTACAACCGTTTAAAACATTGTATTTTGCATTCCCGTGCACTCAGGAGGTGTCTCTGGCTGTCCCCAGCCTGCAGAGAGCAGTGTCAGGGACAGGGCTGACAGGAAGGGGACAGGCAGGAGGACGTTCCCAGATACTCTGTCAGATAAAGGCTGGCTTTTATTTTCCAGCAGGAGAAGAAGTCCCCCACAAGCGACCTGGGCTCTGATGCCGGTGTGGGCAGGCAGAACTGTCTGGAACAACTCAAGGGCAGGCACTTACCTGCACTGAATCACTGAGGAAATACCTGTGAGCAAACTGCTCTGAAGGACTGGTCTGGGACTACTGAGTGAGGACAATGCTGGAACCGGCCCGTGAGCCTGGTCCTGGCCCTCAGTTTTGATCAGCAGTAGGAAATGGAGAATCTCATCTTTGGTGTAACTCAGTGGGGTTTGATTGTTACCCTGGAGACTGATCTGTCCTTGTGTCTCGTTTTCCCCTGGGAGTACCCTATGCTTGCCTTCTTAAATATTGGTGAAGATCAGGAATTATTCCACTGGGGAGAATTCACTGTGAAAATGTAGAAGAATCTCCAAAAGCTGACCCTCTGACCACCTCAGATGCCGCTGTTCACGTATCCACTCGGGCAGGGATACGTTTGTGAATGTTCCAGGGATTTTCCTGGGTGAACAGAGCTTGAGTTAACTCTGTGTTGCGTGAGCTCCTGAGGGGGAATGAGCCTGGACTGGGGGTTCCCAGGGCTGACCCCCCTGGGTAGGCTGGCCCTGCTCAGGGCAGGGGGATGGTAAATGCCCTGAGCCCACGCCAGCCCAGAGCAGCCGGGCGTCCCCTGCCCGACCGCGCCCGCAGCTCCCCGGGCAGACAGCAGCTCCAAGGTAAGTGTGGGCTCACTCACCTGATTCTGGGACCCCACACAGATGACAACGTTTTGATTTCAATATGTTTCTTTACATTTACACTTTTTCCATTTTGGAAACATCTGTAGCCTGTGGTTTTCACAGGGTTTTATCTTTGAGGAAACATTGCAGATAAGCATGAACAGGCTTTTAATTACAAGATACTGATTGTTGGTTTGCACAGCAATATTTATTCAGTAAATTGCTAATTAATGCAAAGAAAACATCATGTGACATCAAATATTTGCTTCCATTTACACTACAAAATTTTATTTATCACAATGATGACAATAAATGAGATTTGTGAGGACAGGCACTAGAGGGATAGAATCATAGAGTTGCTTAGGTCGGAAAAGCCCTCTGAGATCAGCAGGTCCAACCATTAACACAGCACTGCCCAGGCCACCACTAACCCATGTCCCCAGGTGCCACATCTACCTGTCTTTTAAATGCCTCCTGAGATGGAGACTTCACCACTGCCCTGGGCAGCCTGTGGTAAATGTTCAGGAATAAGGAAGTGCTGCTAGATGAGCCCTTTCCAACAGCCGTGTTCGATGGTGCAGATAGACACAAAGTGGTCCCAAAGCGTGGGAGAAATTCAATGGTAGCAGCCCCAGCCAGAATTCCACAGGTTTATCTGGCTTTGCTGGAGTGACCTATTGTCCTGTTGATGTGGAGTAATATATAGACTTGCTGAAAAAGCTAGATTTATGCCCTGATCATAGGAGAGAAATACTAGTACATAAAGTTGGTAGTACCTTTTGCAGGATATACCTAAATCTTTAATTTTTATAGCAGCTAAGATAAAAACAAGCTTGCATACAGTACACATGGCTGTAAATCTTGGCCCTGTGGAGGGCCCTGGTGAGGAGCTGCTGATCCCCACTCCAGACTGTTGGCAGAGGTGCTGGAGCTGATGGCTCTTGCCTTGAGTCAGAGCTGGAGCCACTGGATTTCTCCTGGTTCTCCTTGATCAAGATGAAAAACTGGAAATGATGAAAAATGGGAAACAGAGCCTTGGTTTGAGATCATCCTAGAATGTCTTGTTTGGTTGAGCAGGAGTTGTTGGGTCTCTGAGGATCTGCAAAATGTTTGTCTCTACCTTTTTTAGGATAAACTGCAAATGAAAAATGTCCGTTTTCAAACTAAGTCAAATTTAACTGTCAAAAGGAAATTAAACTTTTTCAGTGCTTTAACTCCTTTTTAAGGAAGAAATTATTGACTAAGTTCGGGTCTTCTTGACCAGTGTCAATCCTTCTGACTCATCAGTAAATTCCTCATTTGTTGAAGGAATTAGCTAAATGACATAAATATCCAGGCCATCTGGCTGGCTACTCACCCTCACTGCAGCCTGAGCCTGGCAGCAGGAAAAGATCCAACTGCTTTCAAGAGTCTTCAGAGCTGGGGATTGGGCTGTAGTAGCTTGTGCAGATTGTGTTAGACCTCAAATACTTTAAAAAAAAAGTCCAGATAACTTTCAGATGCCAAGAGAGCTGCTGAGTGTGAAGAATTGAATGAGGAAAGGGGAAAATGAAAATTAATTCAAAAAACAGTGAATGTTTCAAACAGATTTGGGTTATTTTCTTCCTTCTTTTCTGCGATCCTTCCTGGTTCTTGGCTGTTGCAGGAAGCAGCTGCCAGGCTCCATGCCCCCAGGCCCATGGGCAGCCGTGCTCCCAGTGCTGCTCCTCAGCTGTGGTGGAGCTGTGCTGGCTGTAAACCAAACCGGCACTGAGCCTTTGGCTTCAGGGAAGCACTTTCCAAGGAAATTCAAGAAACATTTGGAATGCCTCTGTCTATTAAAGAGTGACATTTAGTGTTGTACTTTGAAATATGTTTGAAGTACCACACAGCATAAAGGCCCTAAGGGGACCCATGAGCCAAATGAGATTTCCATGTCAGCACCAGTCACGACCTTTCCTTTACTGCATCTGCTTAAATACAGAAAACATGGTTTTGTTGTAAAGTCAAGTCAAACCAGGGATTCAGAGTAAAATTATATTATACACTTAGGGCTGCCCTCAGGGACCTTTTTAACAGTTTCATATAAAACAATATTCTGTTTACAGTAAGATATCCCTCTGCCGAGCACACCCTGCCCTGGTCTCAGTGCTCAGAGGCTCCTGGCAAGGTCTCCATCGGCAGCTGCCCAGTGCAGCTCTCCAGCAGCCCCTCTGCCTGTGGCAGCTGGGGCCACGGGGTGGGAACCCACTGCCTTGGTTGTGGATCTGGTTTTGTGCCTGGCTTTATCTTTAAATTCCTGTGGTTGCCAGGGGCATCAGGAAGGTCAGCAGGGTGGACAGCTCTGCGCCTGGGGGGCTGAAAAGGGTCTCCTTGCAATGCCAGCCCGACACTGGGGCGGGCGCTGGGTCTGTCTGCTGGCACAATGGGGTGCAATTCCACCGGGGGCTCATGGAAAACATCTGCAAGCCCAAAGTGTAAAGGTGGCCGCTGCCCACAGTGCTGCCTTGGGGCCTCTGTAGGTGGTTTAGGAGCAGCATGGCTTGGCAGCATCCCTGCCCGGGGGACTCTTGCCACCCCCTGCATCTGCAGTGATTTTTGCTGCTCAAAAATACCCCAGAGAATCGTTTTGGGGGAAAGACTTGCCTTTCTGTAGTGGGAGTTTGTCAGCCATGAGGGCAGGTCAGTGCTAAGGCCCTGCCTCTCACCAACTCAAGCAAACAAAGTGCTAATTGTGGAGTGTTTGAGCTTGGTATCCATAAAATTACTTAGTAAGCACTTCGCCTGAGGCACAAAAGACTGGCACAAAGTCTGTTCCAGGCCATTGAATTCCTGTCAAAAGCAATCCCCCACCCATTAATTACTGTGTGACAGGTGCAGGCGCCAAAACCCACGAACCGGCCACCGGCTCCTCCGCGATTAATGCCACCGACACTGTCACGGCGTGGGCATCGTGGGCGCAGGCAGAGCCCGGCTCTGCCACCCCGAGCCAGCCTGGCTGGCACCCCGGCACCGCCGCGGCTGGCGGGACACGGGACCCCGCAGCAGGAAAGCTTCTCTGGGTGTGTAAAGACTGGTTGTCTGCAGAGCAACACCAGGGCAGCCTTCCCTCCCCAGCACCTGCTGCGCCCGCAGCGCACCCGTCCGTGAGTGCCAGGAGGAGGATGGCAGGAGTCTGTCTGGCTCCTACACTGAGAAGTCAACCTGAGGGATACAGGTGCAGAAAGAGAAGCCACGTGTGTTAACAGATAGAGTAGTTTTTTTCTGCAGTTTCAGAGGTCGCTGCCACCTGCCCCAGCATTAGGTATTCCAGCAGCTGCTGGGTGCTCAAAAGTGTTTGTGATGCCTCCCAATTAAAAAATATTTTAGTGGAATGACTAGTTGTCAACAGACTTGTACCTGCTATGCGTTATTCAGCATTATCTTGTTTAGAAGAGAAGTCTTGCAGGCAGAGAGAAGTGACACTGTGTCAGGAGGGAATGCTCGCATGTGGCACACTGTAAAGGGCAGCCCTGCCCGGAGGGGAACGAGTAGGAATGCTGGGACCTCTCCAGGTTTCCAGAGCAGTGTTCCTGAAGCTCCACAAACACCAGTTATAGCTCCCTGGACTTTACTCTCTCAGGAAGTGCCTGGAAAGCCAGGGTGTGCTGCTCCATGAGATTTTATGGAAATGTTAATACTGAAAATGGCCATGGATTTGCTGTCCCTGCTAGTGATACTGCAGTGCCTGAGTCCTGCCAATCTCTTTACTCCACTGATCACCCAACCTGTCTGTGGAGATGCACAAAGACTCTAAAGCCAGCCAGTTAGAGGTGGGGATGTTATGAAAGGTGATGAAGTTCAGTAAACGATGCATTTAGCCACATGGACTTTATACATCATGAATGATTTATTCATTTATAAATACTCCAAACTCTACATACATATAGTTCTGGTCGTTTAGTTTCTTGTAATTTATTGGGTCATTATTATTTAATATGCAAGTTATGTCATCCAAGAAGTTAAAAAAATGTATTTTCCATCTGCTTTGTTCACACTCTTTGAAGAACAGAGGGAATAGAGACTCGGAGGAGGTCCAGGCAGCCCAGGGTTTCTCCACCTCACTGATGGGAGGGCACAGCACATGCCATGGGTTTTCCAAGTGCCCCTGGACCTGTCAAAGGAAAACATGCCAGGGGCAGGAACAGCTGTGGTGAGGCTCATCTGTTTCATTTTCCTAGTAAATCTTTGCTTTCTGTCCACTTAGAAATGGTCAGGAGCACTCAGAATCATCTGAGCACAAGTCAGGTGACAAAAGCACCACAATACGTGCTTGTGACAGGAAGGTGGGAGGGGAGGAGGCCGAGCTTGGATGCTGTGTTCCCCAGCCCAGTGTCCTGGCTGGCGCTGCTGGGACAGGACTGCCCTGCCATCACTGCTGCAGCCAAGTGGAGGGGAACCGACACTGGCAATTCTTTCATGTACTGTTAGTGAGCAGCCATCAGAAGACATTGACACTAACTGTGGGCCTTTTAAGAGTGTAATGTATTAGCAACTTGTCTCCTTGAAAGCTAATGACAAATGCCTTGTTTAAAAGGAAGATCAAAACATCAAGAAAAATTAGATTAAATGGTTATGAAACTCCCAGTGGAGGACGCATTTCTCAGAAGTATTCCCTGTTGAACCTTGGAAATCTGTAATTATTTCCCCTGCTTACTGCACTAGGGCTGGGAAGTGTTTGCATTGCTTCAGCCCGGAGCTGTATTCACACGTATATGGCCCAGAGAGCCCTGGCCCAGGTGGCTGGAGGAGTGGCACATGGGCAGTGGGGCTCCTTGTGTGGGTTGACTGGATTTCCAGAGGTTCAGGCTGTTCCCAAGCGGGGCTGCCCAGATTTCTGCTGGCAGTGATGCAGCATGTGCATCCACAGCAGCATTTTTCTGGGGGCAGAAATGTGGCCGGGACTGCTGAAGTCTTTATTTCAAAGCAGGCAGAGCATGAGCAAAGTTTGTCAGAAATCCCCCTTTGCAAGAGCAAAGAAAATAGAAAAGGCACATTTCAACCCACATCCAAAGAAGATAATTTATATGTGTTTAATGAATTTTACTGTTGACACACGGACATCACACCTCACTTGCAGTAATGTGCAATTAAGAGTGCCCAACCAAATCTCAAAGGATTGGCCATTCATCTCACCAGTTACAAATTATTTTACTATTTAAGTAAATGAAACAGTTCTAATTTCTGGTTAAATAAGCACCTGTGTAGTTTTCTGCTGCAAGTAACTGCTATAGCTCTGTAGCTTAATGCTGAACTCTTGCACAGAAGTTTGGTTGGTGTTGAAATGGGATGTGAAGTCCTTTCCCATGCCATGGAGGGCTGGGGTGAGGGTACCTCTTGCTGAGTGCTGTTGGTCTGCTCCGGGATGGAGAGCTCTGCACTGGCTGGTGTGTTTGTAATCAAAGCCAGCTGAATTAGGCTCTTTCCTGTTTCTATGTACCAATTTGAAGAGTTCAGATGAAAAGTGTTGCATTACACCAGCATCAATAAGTCACACTATCTGTGTTGTGACACACAGAATGTTATTAATTGTCAATCACAAACCACCAGGCTTGTCAAGATGTTCTCTTCTGAACAGGCTGCTTTAGACCTGAAGTGATTTTTAATCAAATGTTAATAACACAGCATCTGTCAGTGGACCATTGGCATCATACAATAATAAAAAGTTAACATATGACATGGCAAATTCTAATGTTTTCATTTTTACTTCTTTCCAATTATCTGTGGAATTTCTGCCAGAATGAGAAGTGTGCTGACATTATTACATGCAAAACACACTGCTGAAAGATGAACATGTCTATTAAAGCCTGCATTCCCCATCTCAGCAGCTCCCCAAAGCACCTTTTAATCTCTGCTCCTGGGGCCTCACTGCCAGAGCTTGCCCATGCCTGGAGCAGGGGCTGTCGGTCACTGCTGCTCCAGTTCCTGAGCCATCTGAAGGGCTCCCTGCCTGACTCTCACCTCCAAGCATGGGCACCCTGGGACGTGAAGCCACAGGTCCCCTCTTGGCTCTGGCGTGATTGCAGCAAGCCCAAAGGGAGACCAGCAGGAGCAGGTGAGAATCTCCCCTTCTCCCTCTTTGCTCAGGCCAGGGATGCTCCCAGATGTCATGGTAGCACCTCTGCCACCTCCTCATCACACTCCCACAGGGCCTGGGATTTGGGTAAACACTTCACCTATGTCCACCCTGGTCTGTGGGGTGGGCATCTGGGCAGGGCTGGTGTGGAGGTCCTGGGCAGCCTTCGCTCTGCCTGCAGCCACAGAGCGAGGGGGAGCTGGGGCAGGAGCACCCCAGCCCTGTCCTGCTGTCCGTGCTCATCCCGCACAGTGTGTCATTAATGCCAATAACTGATGGCAGTGGGTTAGTGCTGCCTGAGATCACATACTGATGAAGCATCAGGGCTCACTGCAGTCAGTGGGGTGCCTCCCCCAGCTCCAGCACTGCAGGGGGAGGATGGAGTGTGTCAGCAGGCGGGACAGTTTGGCTGTGGAGTGGCGAGGGATGAAAAATTCCACTCGGCAGGGCTGGGGCTGAGGTGGAGGATGGAGGTCCTGGGGTGCAGGCCTGGGAGCCCCTGGCTGCCCACAGAGCTGAGATGCTGCCCAGGAGGGAGCAGGATCCGTGCTGGGCTGGACCAGCTCTTGCAGTCCTCACCCACCTGCAGCCACATCCTTCTGGGGTATGTGGAGTTGCAGAAGCTTTGAAACCTTAACAAGAGAGCTCAGTGCGGCAGGAGTGTGATTGTTATTAATGGTTTGTGTTACAGGATAAGCGGTGCATAACAGATCTGCTGCAATATCAAGTCTTCCATCAGAAATTCATCATTTTGAGGACTTCGTCAAAAGTAGGCTGTGTATGCAGTGTACACAAATCTGCAGGAGCATAAAGCGATATGGAAGTTCCAAGCACCTGTATATTTAAAATACACTCAATTTCCTTTCTTAAATGCATTGTTTTCACTTGAATACTTCATAGCATTCAATGGATTGCAGTTGCTTTGTCTATAGATTCAATTTGTGTCTCTGGACAGAGTTTGAATGGATTTATTATATTGAAATGCAATTTTGCAGACATAACCTTATATCTGACCCGTCATTACTTATAATGCTAAACTTTGATATGTTAATTCTGCCTTATGTTTTTATATATTTTACAACACTTGGCTTAAACATTTTTAATCTACATATTGGTTTATGTCCACCTAAATTATTGTTGCTTCTGGGGACAATGTGCACACAAGATCTGGCAATTCATTATGCTGGCCCTGCTTAAATGAATTTCAAATATTTAATAAAGTTCTCCCCCTCCTTCCATTGTGTCCAACGCTCCAGCATAAACACCAGTCCAGTGTTATCAAATCACAGAAGAAGAATAAGGTTAACCTCAAACAGCCCAGCCATGCTGCAGACCTCAAGAAATGTCACCTCTGATTAACGCTCCCCTCTAAAGCTCCGTGTGCCTCCTCAGCTGCTGCCTGTGTTGCTGCTTGCAGGGCTACGAAACTGCTCCCAGGCTGACCCTCCTGTGCCATCCTCCCACTGCCAGGGCACCCCAGCGTGTCACTGTGGAGGAGCCCGAGCAGCACAGCCACGATGCCACGAGGTCTGTGCTGGTACCGAGGGCTGAGACAGGAAGGGAGGGACACCAGCAATGGTCAGCCACCAGTGAGAGAGGCCACGGCAGTGGCACTGCTGGCAGGGATGCTGTGCCGTGACCTGGCCCCGGAGCAGAGGGAAGATGCTGCTGCCTGTGCAGGGAAGAGCAGCCGTGACTGCCAGCGGAGGCCACTGCTCACCACCTCCAGCCCTTAACTCAGCAGTTCTGGAGAGGAGAGCACCCGAGGGTGACACAGCAGGCTCAGCACTGGCTCTGCTGGAGGGATTTCTGGCAGAGCTTGGGACTACCCATCCCTGTCCCCAGCTGTGCCCATCCCCTGCCCAGCACCCACAATGTCATGAATTTTTCATCCTTGATGAACTTCAAAGTCTTTTAATGACTCTTCATGAAAAAACAGAAGGGCCAAAAGTTGAGCAAAGGGAGATGATTAAAGGACCTTATTAAAAGCAACCTTGTAGAATTCACCACATGAAAGAGAGCGCCATTATGAGGGCTTATCCTTATAAATGACACTTCGCTTTTGCGAACATGCCGAAACCTGATTAGAGTGACAAGCACTGAGTGATACTGCAAACCTGTTAATAACATGAAAATTAGAAGAGGCTCATGCAAAGAAGGGAGATTAATTTAGCCCGAGTACATCTCGCGCAAATTGCAAAGTTGTGAATATGTTCTCAGATAATGAGCCTTCGCAGTCATCAGCTCACTTGTCATTTTCTGTAATTAATGTTAAGGAAGACTCCTTCCTGATGGTTCGTATTACTCATATACCAAGAAAATTTCTTCAGAGAAATAATTTACATTTATTATCATCGGTCTGTTTGTGTGGTTTATTTCACTGCGGAGTAATTTATTGCAGCACCGTTTCACTTGCCTTGATTAGTCGCTCGTCAGCCTGAAATGTAATTTTTTTTTCCTGATGGCAATGTTGGAAAATTGACAGTGGTGCAATACTCTTTCTAATCTGAGGATGTGTTTTCTTAAGTTGAATAAACTTTTGAGCTGGAAACTGAAGCTACTTCACAAGTTGAAATACTGTTAGAAATTCAAAGATCTTTGCTTTCTTTGAAGGTTTCTGGGATGCACACTGGACTCACCAGCTCTCCTGCAGGTGCTCGGCTATGTGAATATATTACAGACAAAGTACTTTGCTCCAAGAACAAGCTCATTATTGGTTTATTGCTTCAATGAGCCTGAAGTCATGTGTAACATGCTCCTTACCAGGACTCTCGGATTTCAGTCTGGATCTGAAGCCAAAAAAAGCCATATCAAATCTTATAACTGTTTTCCCTGGCTCTCAACTCCTATTCTTAGCTTTTCCTTATCTTAAAAAACAAACAAACAAACAAAACAAAACACTTCAGTTGCCTGACAGAAGCAGCAGTTGTATTTTGCACCATATCCTCTTGACCCCTCCTTGGCTGTACCAGAGCCCCTTCAGCAGTACTTCTCCAGCTCCAGCAACCATCTGAGAAGTAAAACTGAGAACTCTTTTCCTCCCAAACATCACAAACACAGATGCAGTAAAAGTGAATTACTGACCTCTGAGCTGCAAATGAACCAAACGTTACTGATTAGCGTTTTTAGGCAGAGATAATGATTTTTTTTATTGGAGGCCTTCATTCCCAACAAGCCTCACAAAACACTCTGTAGGCAGCAACTGCCTGTGCCAGTTAATGGTAATCCATATTTATAAAACTATAGTCCATCAAAGTGGGATGAATATTTTAAAAGCCACGGACAAATCAAATTGTCTTTGTCAAATTGCACACTCTCCACATCGAATATATTTTATGATTCTTTCTCATACATGAGCCAACGGGGTCCCTGCACCAGCTGAAAGCTGCCTGCCTAATTTTTGCTTCTGTAAACAGACAAGTCTCCACTGTTTTAAAGAACTCAATGAGCTGTGGAGATTGACATTTAAGCCATAAAATTGTACTTTATTTGATGAAGTTAACAAATAATGTATGAAGTAGATTTATTTGATGTCTCTGTGAAAACTAGTTGGTTCATCCCTATAGGAACAAATTGACTATATTTGAAGGACTTTTTGAAGCTGTGGGCAGCACACTGGGGAGGGGAGCCATGGCTCCTTGGGAATATCACTGAGAGGAGGATGAGCTGAAGGGCCTTGGGCGCTGGCAGAGCTGTGCCTCGTGGTACCACCATGGAGAGGAGAGGAACAAATCCAGGCAAGTAAAAGAGTACACTGCTCAGGGTGTAATTCCTGCTGAGCATCCATCAGGCTTCTGTCATCCTCCACATGGTCTAAACCTCGTACAACACCCATAGGCACGAGCTCTTCCTGTACCTGCAGTCATGGCTTTTAAACGCCAATGAATCAGAAACGTTAAAAAACTTAGAAACATTCTGAGAAACATTTCTAAAGCAGTCCACTTTGCTGGAATTAGTGCTCCAAGTGCCCACACAGCTCCATGAGATGGGATGTCCCTTCTGCCAGCACTTGACAACAAAGGCCTTTGTAGGGGGAATGGCAGCAAGTGAGAGATGGGGAGGTTGGTGCCCAGCCCGGTGCTTTAATACACATCAGAACAGCAACACCAACACCAGCAGCAGCCACAAATCCCACTGCACACAGAGGTGAGTGCCAAGTGTGGCACAGGGTAACAAATCTAGGACAGAGCAGCGAGGTAAAGCAGGAGCATGTGAGGGTCACCATGGTGATGAGATTCTGGGAATGATCGTATTGGAAGTGTCATCCCAGGAAATAAAATGCTGGTGTCGAGGCAGACCTCACCTCTTCTGTCTGAATTTAACGGCAAAAAGTTTTGCCACATCTATCTTGTGATGTCAGAGAGACAGGCTGATAGCATGGAGACAGCTGAGACAGCATGAGGGTTAGCAGACAAATAAATTTGAGGATCATCTGCATAGAAATGGAAAGCTACTCCATGCTGATGAATAATATAACCCAGTGGCAGCGTATAAACACAAAATAACAATGGGACCAATATAGAGCCCTGGGGAACCTTGGAAACAACTTCACTAATGGAAGATGAAAAATCACCCATCGAAACAAAATGCTGTCTATTTGATAAATAAGATTTGAACCGACTGAGAACAGCATCAGATAAGCCAAGCAAGCTGCTCATGGATGATCCGAGAGGATACCTTGAGCCTCAACATCAAGTGACAAAGACCCAATAGTATGAGAAGAGATCCCAAGTCAGGGCTAAAATATGAGTCTCTTGGGGTCCCTCCTGTTGGACCACACTGTCCCAGCTGGACTTGTCTGCTTCTCACTCAGCCATCCTTGCTGGACTGGAGGACGGGAGGACATTGCAGATGGCACTGGCAACAGTCCCAGCACTGGGAGCCAGGGCCCCTCTGCCCAGGTGGCACGGCTGCTGTGGGCATGGAGGAGCTCCCGTGCTGGGGAACACCGTGACTGTGGGAGCACTGCTGAACTTTCAGCTTGGAGAGGCACAGAGGGAGTGCATCCAGAAGAACCCCAGAACACAGCCAGCCCATTGCTGCTGGCCCAAACAGCCAACAGGAACTTTCATGCTGCAAAAGAGAAACTTTCTTTGGCCACAGATGCTTCTGCTTCTCATTAGTCTGGACGTTCTGTGTTACAGGAAGAAATGTGGTGCTGATCAGGGATCTCTTTTTGCTCATTTGGCTTTCAAATTTGAAATTACTCACTCCAATTTTGTGAAAATACAAATTAATACTAAGCACAGGTGGGAGCCCTCAAACTGCAAAAGCAGCAAGTGAAACGCTCTAGGAAACCTTTGCAGGCACGTTCTGAGCAGTGATGCAGAGGATGTCACTGCATGCCTGCAGCATTCTGGGGAACCATGGAGGAGAAAAGCAAATGAGTCACCCCAAGCTCCCACGTTCCTGCTGCTGGGGAGAGTCTGACAGCTCTGGGCTTCCTGGGGCTGCCCTGCTTGCCGCCTCTGTTCCAGTCCCTGCCTGGCACTTCATGCCTGTCATGACTTTGGGGTTGCTTTTAGTGTTTGTTATTAAAAAAAAAAAAAGAAAAAAAAAGAAAAAGAGTTGCAAATTTAATGAACAAAACAGTCACTGGATTGGTCCAGTCCTCAAGTTTGCCACTGCATCCCTGCTGCCATGGTCCCTGGCCCAGTGATGTGGACTGCATATAAACAATTATTGTTTGGAAATGCATTAATAATTCTGTCAGCTGCTCTAATATTGGCCATTGGTCTCTAACAAAGTGACACCTTTTTAGCTGAAAGAAATCCTTATTAGTTTTCATTTCGATGGCTTTTCCTGGAATAACTATAAATGATGTTTATTTCACATAATTCCTCCTGTCAGTAGTTATAAATAACTGATTCATATAAAAGTTGTGATTCTGGCTTGTATATGTGTGTACCTAAAACCCAGCACTGCAGCAGTGAGGAGCAATGGATTGTCCAAGTTTCCATTGATAGACCTTTCTAATTTAAAGAGTGACTAAAAATGCATTTGCCTCAGTTATCCTATCTTGGGTTTTACCACTTCAAATACCAACAGCTCTATTGTATCAGTCACTTTTATACAGCATTTTTCATACGGTGTATCTCAAAGCACTTTACAGGGCAGTTAATGACCTGGAGGAGAGTGAGGGGCTGCAGGCAGCAGTGAGGCCACTCTGCAGCGTCTCGCGCTTGGCGCTGCACGGCTGGCGTTGCATTGCTGGTGGTATCAACGGGGAGAGCAGGGCGTGGAGGAGGAGAAGGGCCACGTCCAGCTGCCTTGTGCCCACTGCTCCACAGCAGTGCCACTGCAGCTCCAGCGAGGAGGAGGGCAGAGCAGGGGGCTCAGCACGGGGGACCCCGCTGCGGTGAGGAGGCTGCAGAGCAGGCACAGACCCCCACCCCTGACCACTGAGGGTGTGCTGCCAGTTGGCAAGGCTCAGGTTCCTCCATCAGTGGGGGCAGTTCTGATGGTGCCCATTTCTTTCTCAAAATCAGAACAAAGCGAAACATTTCTGAGCCTCTCTACACAATGAAAGTGGTGCTTTGGTTTTGCTGGAGTGATGAAACTCTTCTATTTTCCTTTTGGAGCACAGTTTCCCCATTGTTATTATAAGCATATAAAATATAAGTAATTTAACAATTGCATTAGAGAACCCTCAACATCGAGATCTGCAATTTTAATGTAAATATTTTTGATCTGAGTCAACTCATTGTTTGGTGACTTTCCTTCAAAGTTTTAAAAACAAAGAAAAAGACTATTTGAACAACAAAATTTAAAACTTTTCAGATCCTGCATAGCAATATGTAACTATAGGCATAATATAGCTAAAAAATATGGTTTAAGAATAATTCTTGACATTCTTAACTACCTTCAAAGCAAGACTTTTGCTTAAAAAAAAAAAAAAAAAAGACCATAACTTTGCATATTCACAAACATAAGCTTGGCCAAACCCATTTTTGTATGTAGGAAACATACCCTGAAATTGGTGCTCCCCCAATTCTTTTCAGTGCCCTCTCCTGCCACTTCAGCCCCAATTAGCCAAGTTGCATAAAATGCCTCCAATCAATATCAGCATCACTCACATTTTAAAACATTGGAGGAGTTTCTTGCAATTTCTGTCCATATGTTTTCATTACAGTTGACTGGATAATTCATAACAAATTGTTTAGACAACACAATTCATCTGGTTTCTTCCCCCCTCACATCTCCTGTCTCCAACTCGGCAATGTGATCCTTCATTCTTTGTTTTTTTAACTCCAGGATTTCTCCAGAAAAGAATTCTCTCTGAATCAAAAGTGTCATGGTCCTGATGATCAAGGCAAAGGCTAACCTCTCCTTTATTTGCTAGCTGACTAGTAAAAGGTAAACTTGCTTTTGGGCACATCCTGACCTGATGAGCAGATCATGTCTCCAAAGCTTTGCCAGCAACACCATTTGGTTTCAGACCTCTCACTTCAGGCTTTGCTTTTTAGGATTGAAAATGACATTTTTACAAAGAGACCACCTAAAATTCCATTTCAGTAGGTATTTTTTTTATAGTCAAGCTTCAATTATTCTTTTTGAATATAGAAAACTCTAAACAAGTGGAATCAAACAACTTTTGTGTTGAAATCAGGAAGCTTTCTGTACCAAATTTGTCCAGAAACCCATTCATTTCATCTTCTGGACTTTGCTGGCTTCCTGAGGCTGTCTGTCATGAGGTGATGAGATCTTTCCGAGGGAGGGAGGAAAATTGTGCAGACAGATGACCAGGACACCCCAGCCTGCTCACGTGCCTGATTGGAGACTCGTTCAGTGGGGGTCCCCAGCAGAGTGAGCACCCCAGGGCCTCTGGGATAGCTGAGCTCCTGCATTCAAACTGGCTGTTGACAGCCAAGCGTGTGGGCTCAGCATGCAGCAGCATTTCCACTGTCCTGATCTCTCTCTGAAGCACCAGCTGTTGTTTCATCTATCTTTGTGGCCAGCAATCTGCTCCATGGGTTGATAGATACCATACTCTAAAAATAGCAACAGCAGGTTTCAACTCGTCCATGGTAGGAAAACGGTGCAGGTAATAAAAGTGTCCCACCAGCAGCCGAGTGGGCGGCTGAGCCCGGGCACCCCAAGCACAGCCACCCTGTCACCCTGCTGGGAGAGGAGCCTCAAGGTTGCCTCGTTTGCTGAGGACTCATTGGAACACTTGGCTGATACAGAACCTTTACAGCTCCTGCCCTCTGCCCCGTGGCTGCCACCGCTGCGGCTGCGCGTCTCAGGGCCGGTTGAGAAACCAGAGGTGGAAACGGCTCTGGAGGTTTGAAAGCTGTCACTTGTTGGCTTGTGCCGTGTTACCTGTCATGTGCGCTGACCTGGCTTCTCACAACCACCTAAGCAGAGGGAAATGCAAGAAGGATGCCCCCAGTAGTAGCCTGGGGACCAGTTGTCCCTTGCCCGTGGTATGTCACCTGCTCCTGTCCCAAAGCAGAAACGCTGCTCAGCTGCCGGCACAGCCCGATCAGAGAAACCGGGACTGTCTGAACAGGCCGTGCTGACACACAGCACAGAGACCCTCCGGCACACAGGGAGCCCTCCCAGCCTGCCAGACACCCGAGCCAGCCCTTGTGTCCCTGCACAGGTGCCCCGGGACGGGCTCCCACGGTTTCCCCATTGACGTGATCTCCCTGACAGACCCGCTCTGGCTCCTGCTCCACATGGAGAGCTCGGATGGAAATCTGCAGTGGGCGGAAAACAAAGGGATCCTGCACTTGGAGCCATATGGATCACACGTATATCTGATACACAATAAACAACACATCTTTCAGTCTGGGTCTGTTTGAAACCTTCCGACATATGTTCTGCTAACAGTTTAACAAATTGATTGCTAATGTTATCCTGCTCGGAAATCTGGCAGAATGTGCAGGAGAGGAAAAAACCAAAACAAAAGCATTCATACCTCAACAGAAATTCACAAGAAAAGCTATTAGAAAAGGCTTCAGGATGCCTGACAGGAGAGAATTTCATGCCAATTTGTGTACTTGTTGGAAAAATCATTTATTAAAAAGAAGATATACCTTCATGTTAGTGAGATGAGGGTGTAAAACTGAGCTGGGTCTCCCACTGCTTCAGCTCTATAACTCAAGTTATATTCATCAGAGGCATATATTTAAATCATAGCTTACTTTGCTTTGTGTTCTGAAATTTATTAGCCTACTACTTAAATGTTTTATTCATTAGGCCATGTAAATAATGCATGGTTGTTTCCATGGCAATTTAACCCCTTCTCTCCAGGCTGTCCACCAATCCCTGTCTCCTTTCCTACTTAATTGCCACCATCAGATTTGCCATTTTCCCCACGTTGAGGCCATGGCCATTTTTCTCCTTTTTGTGGCAAATTCATTAGGAGTAAACTTTTCCATAGACAAATGAGATGTATTCAGGAATGATGAGGGAAGGGAAGGCACCATTTGCAGGTCATTCAGCAGAGTTTAGGCATAGCTAATGATGCCAGATTCTGCTCTTCTTGGATCCACACAGGGAGGAAAGGCTTAAACTGTCTAATTCCTGTGTCCTTTGGCTTTCATTGCCCAGCTGTAACCTGTCCTCTGGAACCTCTTATGCTAAACAGAACATCCTCTCTGGTTTGCAGTGATAAAAGGTCCCCACGGTTGTCTCTGGAGTGGTGCACTTGCAGTTACACAGACCTCTTTATAGGCAGCAGTAACAGGCTGAGTTAATTTACACTGGCAATACACTTGGAGCCTGTTCTTCCCCTTCCCTCTACCTTTCCCTGGCCATGCTGTGCCTATAAAGCCTCTCCCACAGTGGAGAATGCTGCATCCCTGAATCTGCTGCACTGCCTGCAAGCCTGCATCCCTGCATCCCCTACATCCCTGCATCCCTGAATCCCCTGCATCCCTGCANATCCCTGCATTCCTGCATCCCCTGCATCCCCTGCATCCCCTGCATCCCCTGCATCCCCTGCATCCCTGCATCCCCTGCATCCCCTGCATCCTCTGCATCCCTGACACTCCCACAGCACAGCAGGCACCCACTCTGCAAGCAGTGTCTCCAATCCACCAGCCCCATGCTCAAGGATTAGGTGACACCTGTCCAGTGTCTGCCTAAGGAGTCCCCAGGAGCAGCTCATGTGGCTGCCCAGGCCTCCAGTCTTCCTTCTGAGCCAGACCCTGCAGGTGACCAAGCAAAGAAGTTTGGGAGCATTTCAGAAGCAGGAGCAGAATTTAAACTCCTTCCCGTGTGACTGGCTATAGTCTGAAACCAATGAGGTGCAATTTGATAGAGACAAGCCCAGAGTAGTTCTACATGTGACAGGGAAAATCACACACAAATGCAGTGTGGATTTCTGCTTGAGTCAGCAGAAGCTGGGGAGGATCCATGGTCTGCAATAACCACAGCATCTGTCAGGAATGTGATGCTCTGATAGGATGCAGGGAAAACATGTCCCATATTTCTATCCTGAGAGAAAATTCAACTTTGGTCCTTCCAGGGGCAAGCTCAGTTTTTGCTTTTGAGGGAAACAGGAAATGGAAAAGAATCCAGAGGCAACATAAGCCCAGCAGTTTTAGAAAATGCACATCCTGGTAATGGAAACTGGTGGGGCTGGAATTACTTAGTCTGAAGCAGAGGAGCTCTGGACTTTAAAGGCTTTGAAGATACAAAAGTTTGGGACAAAAAGGATGGTTGTTCTTTTTTCTTGATTAATGGGAAGGACAAAAATACCGTGCTGACCTTTCAGGAAGGAAAATCTAGATGGGATAAGGCAGCAACTTCCAAACCATAAGTAGGTTATACTCTAGAGCAGATATAGGCTGTGGACGGTCACTGGAGGGTTTTACTCACTGGGTAGTGAAACATCTGCAAGGAGTCTGTGATTCTGCCTCACCAAGGAGAGAGAGATTAGGTGATCTTTTGAGATCAGTTCCAGGCCCACATGTCTGTAATTGTTTGCATAAAAATGCTAATGAGTTGTCCCCAGCTCAGGGAGACAGCTCCTTCATGTCCTACAAATGAGGCAGGAAGCAGAGGCCTTTCAGCCCAGCAGCTCAGCCAGGGAGCATGGGATAACCATGGGCAACTCTGATATTTGTGCTGGAGCTACAGCAGCAAATGGATTCAGTCCCATTGTTGCAGATCCAATAACCCTCCTACAAGAATCCTTTCCATATAAAATAACAGCAGAAACCAGGTAGAGGTTGAGAGAAATTGTTGAGCTCCACAGGTCTCAAGAGCCGAGATCAATCACCATGAGCCATGGAGACAAGATTTGGGACGTCTCCACACAGGCCCGTGGGTCTGCCCAGCTGTGCTCTCATCCATGATGGATGGTAGAAGACATCTATTTTTCCTCAGAACTGGCTTTGACTTAATTCACCTATGGCTTGGAGGGAGGAAACCAAAGGATGACCAAGCAGATTTCCCATTTAGCACCTGGCTCTTCATTGCTGAGCTGCTCCAGGGGTCGTGGCCGCGCTGCTGCAGCCGCTGCGATCCTGGTGCTGGGGCAGGAGGGGCTGCTGACCTGTGGGATGTGCACCCAGAGCCCTCCTGGTGCTCTGTCCTTATCACCTCCCCTGAGGCACCATGAGGAAATCACCATCCCGCTTTGCCAGCATCCCAAGCATTTTCTCTCTTGATAGCTTCAGGAGGGGTTCACACTTGCCACCCTTTGGCGTGCTCACAGGAGTTACCAAGCTGGTGGCTTCCCTGCCCCAGAGCTGGCCTTCTTCCTAACACAGGTTGCCCAGAACCCCATTTATCTCTGTCTCTTGTTTCCCTCCAAATGCTGCTAATTTTTGTTGGTCCTCCACAAGCTTCCTCCCACCACCAGCAGGTCCTGCAGTGCCTCAGTGCTGGGGGAGCTGGTCCCAAGGGTGCCAGTGCTGGGAGGCAGAAACCTCAGTGTCCCTTTGGTGGGATGTCAGGCTGTCACTGCACTGAGAGGGAGGTGAGCTGTGTGTCATCACAAAGCCAGGCAAGTTCATTGATCTTCCTCAGAACATCAATCTGTCTCTCTAATACCACAATCAGGTGTCTTGCAGAACAATTTGCTGAGTGACAACAGTCACAAAAATGTGTTCACTTCACCCCAGTTTCCCACAGCCCGAAATGCCCTCAGAGCTTGGGATCTCCTTCGGCTCAGGGTGTGAAGGTTTAATGCCGGGGGAGTCACTGGCCTCTGCTCTGTGTCGAACAGGTCCTGGTGGGAAGCACCAGTGGGGAGGAGATGTTGTGACAGTGACTGATGCCACCTGCGAGAGAGCGAGGGTCCCACTGCCTCTCTTGCGGGTGCTGGGCACGTGTCATGCAAGAGCATTTGCACATGCTGGCCTCCAGCCAGGCTTCCACGGAACGTGGTAGGCTAAATACAACTCAGGAGAAGTGCCAGCCGAGTTTATTATATTGCCACGTCTGCTCCTGCAGTCTGTCATTTACATCTTATCCGCTATTTTCCGTAGCAGTAAGCATGCATTAAATTTGCAGGACACAACAAACCCAGTGATGCCAGGCTGCCAAGGCTGTTATTAGCTGGAGAACTCCAGCAGCACACAGTGCAATTCACGGCTTTCAAATGGATGTATTTTATTAACAAGGCCGTGCTGATTGCCCGTTAAGTAGCTCTATGTTAATAGCCCGCTGCAGATGCCCTTCTCCAGAAGCCATGTTGTAGCTCCACAGCTGCTCCATCAAGCTCCAGCACCCAAAGTTACCATCTCCCTGCTCTCACATGTGCCTTGAGACCCCTCTAGTGCTCCCCAAGCCTGCCCTGCCTTGGGCTGAGCTCTTCCACCACCGGGTCTGTTGTGGGATTGGAGCCATTCCTTTCCTGCACTGTGAGGTGCCGGGCACAAGCCTGGAGGAAGGCAGAAAAGCAGGAGTGTCACTTCTTTGCTTCAGAGGCCCCTGCCCTGAATCCTCTGCCTGAACTGTGCAATAGCAGCATCTCTTTCTTCTGCTCCTCTCTAAATGACAATGGCACCTGGAGCCCACAGCCGAGGCTGGGAGCTGGGGTCCTCACATGAGCTGTGTGTGCTTGGTTCCCGTCCTCCGCGGCAGGAGCTGAAACCTTCCTGTGGGATTTCATTGCTCCTGCCAGAACAGAGCATCCGCTCCTGCTTCCTTAATCTGTTCACACATTTGGCTCCCTTTGAATGCTGCTGGCAGGCTCACAACCCTCCTGTTTGTACTGAACCTGCCTTGGGAGGGCATGAGAGGGGCTGTGCAGTTTTTGTGTGCTGCTGGTCAATAGAATCTTTGTGGTAGAGCCTGTCCAGTGCTCTTCAGTTGGATTTTCTGGGCTTGCTCTGACAGGACAAAGGGCTGTGTTGCTGTGTTGCTGGGACAGTCTCCATCCCCATGTGATATCCCTCATTGGGGAGGGGTGGAACAGGATTTCCACCCTCTCCATAGTGCCCAAGGCAGGCAGTGGCAGGTTTTCCTCCCCAGCTGAGCACCCTGGGGAGCCACTCACTGCTGAACCGTTCTTCAGGGGGTTTGAAAAACAAGCAGCCATGTAAAGGGTTAACAGTTTATTATATTTTTTCTGAGTGATTTTATCACTGTCGTTAGAACATTCATTGAACTAAGTGAGAAATCCATCAAGACGTGACAGCAATGTGCAGACTAATGGCTGTTAGATGGTAATAATTTTTAATATGATTTTTATTTCACTTAATTTCATATGTGCTTGACAAAAGGTCCCGTGTCACTAGGGAGCTGTGTGGAACTGGGAATACACTGATGTGAAGGTCTATTAAACCAAGTGTTTGAAGTATTTTTAAGTCCCAACTTCAGAATTCCACAGAAAACTCAGGCATGTTAACCTTTTTTGGCAAGAAGTCAACGAGACAGCAGGGAAACACTGCGTGCCAGCTCCACAGGGCGGATCAGCCGTATGCATACGCTGTGTGTGTCTCAGCTCAGGCTCATTTCTCCAGGGCTCCTCTGATATGCCTGAGGCAAAGCCCAGTTGACTCCTGCGCCCCAGTGGCTCCTCTCGCCCAGACATCAGCAGGAGTTTGTTTGTGTTTGGGGTTAGGAAGCGTGGGACAGGACCAGCCCGAGGAAGAAAGATTTGCCAAACCCTGGAGGCAGCTCTGCCCGTGGTCATCTCATGCCTTGTAGAACACAGATGTAGAACACAATGTTTGCAAAGAAGTTCGTGACTGGCTGCTGGTAGGCACTCCTGCAAATTAATAATTAGTATGACTGCTAATAAATCCTGTCATTAGAAATAGAAAAGACCACTCTGGAAGTGTCATCCTCTACAGCTGCAGCAGAGATCCAACGTCAGCCTCTCACAGCTGTAACCCAAAGAGAGCAGAACCACCCAGCTTCTGTCGCATGTCTCAATGTGTCTTTACCTTGTCCATCTCAAATGTCAGGAATTTGAAATAAACCCTGACAACCTTCTCTTGACAAAGTGTTTTGTTGTCTAGTAAATATGAAGCTGGACTTTTCTTTTGAGCATTTATTGCTGCCACCTGGTAAAGTCAAAATATCCTTGAGCAGCTGAAGGCAAAGCCATGGCCTCCTTTATTTTTAAAATAAATATCTAAAAAAAAAATTGGTTTGTCAAGGTCTAAATCCCTCCTCCAAGGATCTGAGCATTGAATCCTCAAAGGTTTTACATTAATATGCTTTGGTATCTTGTTCTAACATCTCTCCCAAGGATGAGATCTCCCACACATAGGGAGCCACACAGAACCACTTGCGTACCCTGAACAGGCCAAACCCAGCATATCAGAGCTCCAGAAAATCCCAATTCATCTGCTTTCCTCAACAGAATCTTCCCCTGGTTGCTGTGAATTTAGAAAATCCTCTCATCCATCTTCTTAATCCTGGACACTGGGTTTCAAAACAGGGAGCCCAGACCCAGGAAGGCTTTTCCCCACAGATGATGTTATAATTAATGCTGGAAGACCTGTGAGCAACTTGCATGATGGCAGAGCCTCTCGATATTAATTGCAAGGACTCAAAAATATTGCTGTGCCTTTAACACATAAGGAGGGTGATGTGTGTGTGTGTGTCCACGCGTACTTAAGTATATAATATATAATATTTGTAGGAAGAGTCAAGTATGGAAGCTATACATTCCCCTGATAAATGGGAGACTTAATAGAAAATCCTGAGATAGAGAGATTTTACACAACCTGACACTGGTTTAAGGAAGCAATATCAACCATTGTTTAATGTAATAAAAAGCCAGAGGTGTAAGAAATGATGGTAATTCTATTGTAACTGAACTCGAAGATCCCTGTCAAATATGAGTGTGAATGTGGCAGTTATTTTAGGTATGTTTGTAATCTTTGCAGGCGTTTTGTCAAGGAGGCACGGTGATATTAGTAAGAGTGCACAAAGGCTCGGCAATGGTGTCATGCACAATTAATGTCCCCAGGTAGCAACTCCATTAGTCTTATGAAGTGAGCTCACAAATGGGAATACTAATGGGGACGCGCCTTGGGGCATTTGCTGAGCTCACTGCAAGTTTATTTCATACCCTTTATGCTCAACACCAAATTTACCTAGCCTGGATTTAAAACGTGTCTCATTACACAAGCAGCATCCTTATACTTCAGTACTTCCCTTTTAACATGCAAGATTTGCAATTCTAATCATATCAAACCCTGACTACTCTTGCTAAAAGGGAAAAAAAGGGCTAAATAAATGGAAAAAACAATCTTATGATAAAGACTGTCTGGAGTTTTAATCTTCCCTGACAGGTTTTTTCCATATGTACATACCGTATAGCATGTATTCCTGTTGGGGGGACTTGGAGTTGCATGTGGTGTAGCTGGGGAGGGGGGTGGATTTGGGACACAGGGCAGGGACTCCAGTGCCAGGGTCCACATTGGCACCAGCCAAGGAAGGTCTCTGTGCCACCCCAGCTCTGAGCTGCTGAAGCTGATGAGGGAACCAGCAGCTCCTGGCTGGAACTGCCTGGGAAGATGCTCCACATCAGTGGAGCCACTGCAGGTGGCCAGGGGATCACAGGGGGTGTCTGGGCAGTCCTGCCTGGGGTCAAGGTCCGTGTCCCATGGAGACATGCTGCACCAGGGGAGTCTGTGCCATTACCTTCACAAGGACTGTGATTTCTGTCTTGCTCATTGGCCTCCTGAGATCTTGTGAGGAGCCATAGGGGACCAGTTTGAGAGCTGTCACTGCCTGCATGCAGAAACAGAACAGCTCGTTTATTTCAAAGGAAGTAAGCTTTTCAGCAAAGAAGTTTCCTGGAAAATAATCTGGAGGGACACCAGAATGGTGAAACCAACTCCTTGTCCCTCTCCTGGCTCACTTCCTACTCCTCTCCTTGACCAGGTACCAGCCAGGAGCACCCCTGTTATCACCATCCCAGAAGGACAGGGTGAGACTGAGCCCTCAGGTCTATGTGCCTATTCGCAGAGAGGGGCCCAGCTCATAAAGCTCCTGTTCCAGAAGATGAGCTGCCATCCCTGCTTTCAGAGAAGAAACTGAAATAGTGAGAAATAACAACCTTTCATAAAAAATTTCCAAAGAGTTGAGGTTTAAGTCCTGGTCTGACAAACATCCACCTGTCCTTTCCCTGCATCCCTCTGCCCATGGGAAAGGAGAGCATCATGCTCCCTGCCCCCGTGCTCAGCAGCCTCCCCTGCTCAAAGCACCCTCCCAGGAAGGAGCATCTCCTGCTCTGGCAGAAAAGCTGCCATGTCACCGAGTCACCAGTCGAGTGCCACAAGCCTTGTGGAGCAATGGACTCTGGCGGGGTCAGAACAGCTTTGAAATCTGTGCCCCCACACAGTCACTACTTGGAAAGGTGCTCTACAGTCACCACCGACCCACCTGGGCCCTGTCCCCAAAACTGAATGCCCCTGATCAATGAGTGAGTGGAACCAGCTGTGGTCATACCCCGTGGCTGTGCACCCCCTGTGCCCCTGCAGCTGGGCAGAGCAGCCCACAGCTGGGCAGAGCAGCGCTCAGCTGGGCAGAGCAGCGCTCAGCTGGGCAGAGCAGCGCTCAGCTGGGCAGAGCAGCGCTCAGCTGGGCAGAGCAGCGCTCAGCTGGGCAGAGCAGCGCTCAGCTGGGCAGAGCAGCGCTCAGCTGGGCAGAGCAGCGCTCAGCTGGGCAGAGCAGCGCTCAGCTGGGCAGAGCAGCGCTCAGCTGGGCAGAGCAGCGCTCAGCTGGGCAGAGCAGCGCTCAGCTGGGCAGAGCAGCGCTCAGCTGGGCAGAGCAGCCCACAGCTGGACAGAGCGGCACACAGCTGGACAGTGCAGCANCTGGACAGTGCAGCCCTCAGCTGGGCAGAGCAGCCCACAGCTGGGCAGTGCAGCACACAGTTGGGCAGAGCAGCACACAGCTGGACAGTGCAGCCCTCAGCTGGGCAGAGCAGCACACAGCTGGGCAGAGCAGCCCACAGCTGGACAGTGCAGCCCTCAGATGGGCAGTGCAGCACACAGCTGGGCAGAGCAGCCCACAGCTGGACAGTGCAGCCCTCAGATGGGCAGAGCAGCACACAGCTGGGCAGAGCAGCCCTCAGCTGGGCTGAAGGAGCAGCGCCTGACGCCTTCTCTCCCAGCACCAAAATGCCAGATGAGCCTCAGACAGATTTATTTCCAAATCCTGACTGAATCACAGCACTGGATTTGTAATCACAGGCTCCAATTTTAGTGGAATAAATATACTAACAAAACTAATAGTTTGTTAGCTGCAAGGTAGGGACAATCAAAGTGTCTGCAGTGAAATACATGGCTCCTTGGGAGAAACCCCTACATGATAAAGATATTTGGAGTTTTATTTTTTAAAATAAATATACAGTGAGGTGTCAAGCTGTTCCCAGTGCATGCCACTCGCTCACACTGCATGTGTGTGTGCCCTCGAAGGGGGAGGGTTTGGAAAGTTCACCAGTGTGTAACTGTCTCCAGCCACAGCACAAGCTGCACTGGGAAAGGACATAAACCAAAATGACTCCTCAGGAACCCAGAGGAGAAGCAGGAACTGTTTGGTGGAGAATTATAGCTATGGGTGAAATTAGATGTACTCAGAGCCCCAAGGCTGAGAGAAATAAAAAGCATTTTAAATGGAGTGTAGAATTCATATTCCTCAGTCACTTCCAATAAATAAATCCTTGACAATTTTTTCTGTAAACACTGGTTACACTTTGCTCTATTGTCTCCATGTTGCATATTCCAGATGGGACTGTGGGCTCTGCAGTTGGGATGCACTCACCCACCTCTGCCTGTGGACCAAGAGGAGCTGGTGACTCCACATTGTGCAAGGTGGGTCTGGGGACTCAGTGTGGAGGTTGTGGCATCAGACCCCACTAGTGCCATAACACACACATTTCTAGTGTCTCCTAAAACCTGAATCCTCATGACCTCTCCTTTGCCCTTCAAACCCTTGGGGCAGGGACGTGCCTGGAGCAGTTCCATGATAAGGCATCGCCCCAAGCAGCGAGATGATGCCCATCCCAGCAATGGCTACAAGGCAGTGCGAGGGCCCTCTCTGGCCATTCAAATTTCCATTTCATGAACAAATGAAGCATTTTATACTTTATGACTTCCCTGCAACAGCAGTCATCCCATTCCACCTGTCTGAAACAAGAGATGATGGAGAACAAGAGTGCTGGGCTATTGGCAGCCAGTGCTGAGTGCACGGGAGGACACGTTCACATTCACTTAAATGGCATCTTTTACTAAGAATAGTAATAACTCTTAGGGCTGTAACAACAAACCTTCTCTTTTGGGACTGTGAAAACAGGATACAAACTGGGAATGCTCTTGTCACAAAGTGGGGAATACCCAAATGTTCTTTAGCTGCTGCTGAGCCCCCCATATTTGACATATTTGGGGACATTGCTGTATGCTTATTAGAGACCATGATTAGCAAAAGAAGATGAAGAACTCAAGGTGTGGAGACAACAGATTCAGCCCCATGCCCATTCATTTGTTTTTGACTAATTAGAAGTGTAAGACTTTTCTCTTTACTATGTACTATTTGCCAAGTTCATTATTTGCTCACCTATAAATCATCTTCACTAGCCACAGGTAAATTCCCTCTCTGTGGTGAGGCTGCTGTTAGTTTGTGTCACAACCCCCTCCCATCTACAGCACTGCTTTTTACATTGCTGCCACAGGAACAACCAGACACCCAGGACCTTGGGGATTCTGCAGGAATCAGAGAAAGAACATGCAAAGCACTGCTCTTCTCCCACCTTGGCCTGCATCTTCCAGCCTTTCTGAAGTTGGCTGGATCTCAGCATCCCTCCCCACATTGCTCAGGAATCACGCGTTCTCCCCAGCTCTGCTCCTCATTCCCACACTGCTACCCACAGCACATGCAGGTGAAGGTGCTGAGATGCCCAGTCTTGGAGACACCCAGTTTGGAGAATAGCTGAGAGTGGAGCAGGAGAGTTCCCTGCAGAGTGGGGATGATGGGCAGATTCACTTCCACCTTGTCCTGGCTTCTAACAAATCCACTCGATAGGAAAACCCAAGGGAAAAAAAGTACCAGAGGAAACATGACAAGCATCAGAATCACCTTAGTCTTCCTCTACAAATGACTCCCAGAAGCATCAGCAGAGCTTTAAATCCCCCAAAGGGTTGGACAGATGTCAGTCTGCAGCAACCTCTCTGCCTCTCTCCTTCTTTCAGGGCCTTTTCCCACAAAGCTATTTACCATCCACCGGGAATCAGGAAGCAAGAGAGACGTGAAGAGCTTTTGCCTTCAGTTATGGAATCCCCATTTGGGAAACCCAAAGGAGTTCTGCCCCAGAAGCAGTGAGGAATATCTGCTTTGTCCCTGTAACATCATTCCTTGACACTGAAGCCTTCCTTCAGGCTGACATGGTGCCAACAAATTTACCAAACTTTTTGTAACTAGCAAGTTATTGAGTGCCACTTTCGTACAGTGTGTGTGGAAAACGCATGGAAGGTGCCAAGAATGCTGCATAGTCTTTAACTATTACATTAAGCATCTGCTGCTGCCATTTATGGATCAGATAGCATTTTACTCTTGAGATATTTGATTTTATTACCTTCTAGGGAGAGAGCCAAACAAGTGTTCTTATTGATTTGCACATTAAATATATTAGTAATAAAACAACATCTCTGTAAACGAATTGTAAAATCAATATTAATTGGTACCAAAATATCACAAGTAGTTGAATTACAATTAAAAAGGGTAGCTTCAAAGTCTTCTCCCAACCCAGAAGTAGTGTATCTGACAGAGAGAGTGGCACCAAATCTGAGCAGAACAACAATGTTCAGAGCAGTTAAAAGCTGTTATAAGTGAAACAGGAAGGGACACTCAGATTTGTTTGAGGAGAGCAAGGGTTGTCGGGATTCAGTTCATGGAAAGCAGCTCGCTTGGACTGTGAGCCACCACATGTTCAGCTGATTAAACCTTGTGGAAACAGATCCAAACCTCACTTCTGGTTTTGTCTGCAGGACAGCACTGGGGTCTGTAAGGTCAGGTTGGGCAGACAGGTTGGGGCTGTGGGGTTGTGGTTCTGATCCAGGGTCCCAAAGCCTAAACCAGAGCTCAAAGAGCATGAGCAGTGGGAGCAGAGAGCTGCTCCGGGAGTACAGAGCCTGAGGAACATCCTCTGCACCCAGTGGTGAAAGTCTCACCTGAGATAATTGTGTCCAGGCATCACCCAGGCCAGCATTTGTGGGGCCAGTGCCCATGTTGCCCACCTGAGACATGCATGAAAGATTTGGGATTTCAGTGCAAATGCTGGGCAGTGTCCTGCCCTTGGGAGAGGACAAAGGAACACCTCCTGTGAGTGTCAGAGGCATTTGACAATGATGATGCAAGGATCATGGGGGTCAGTCTGCTGGAGTTCCTTCAGCAGTTACCAGCTGGGGACCTAGTCCATACTTGCTGTGGGGGCAGAAAATCCTGTCTAGAAAGGCAAACACTTCTTTGGCACTCACAGGGCAGGGCTGGTCTCACTGTTGAGTACTCTGTCTGTGTGATGGAGTAACACCTGCATGGGCATAAGCACCCACCAGTCA
>VXAU01004997.1:368093-390593 GCA_013399695.1 Formicarius rufipectus | reverse complement strand
ATGAGCTGTTCTCCTATTAACACTGCCATGCCCCCATCCCCTCCCTCTGTTACCCAGGCATTAACCAAACCACTACATCCACAGGAAGTTAAAGGCCTCAGCTTTACTCACAAGAAAACAAGATAAACAATCTGCAGGTGGATTTTTCTGTGATGCTCCAGCATGGTAAGGGATGAAAATATGGATATCACAGCTCTTGGAGAGGGCATGTGGTGTGGACACGCCCCTGGGCTCCTGCACAAGCACTGGGATCACCCAATCTCTCCAACTCTCATGCAGAAGTGGGTCTCCATCATCTGGAGTTCATTTAAACCATATTTTCAAATGCAGAAATAATTCTAGCCCCTACCCAAGACAATGCCTGAGTTAAAATGTCCCCACTTTTGCGGGTCTGCAGTGGTGAAACTGCACATTCCTTGTGGAATATCATATGGAAATGCACAATTTCCTGCCTTACATAACTCAAATCCAGAGCTGTTCCACACAACTTGCCTTTGCCCTGCAAAAAACAAAGCTGCTGGTACCTGCCAGGCTGTTACATAGGGATCGTGTCACTGCCAAGACTGATTGTGTTCACACACAGCATCTCCCCAGTATTTATCTGTTTTATGTGGCTTATCAGGTGCCAGTGAAACCTCTGTTCCTGACGGGGTAATGCAGGCTTGAAGGCAAGAGAAGCCCTCTGGCTTATACCACATCCGTTACTAATCCACTGAGACACAGCACATCAATAAATGCTGGGAAGGAGCAGAGCTGCCTTACAGCGCCTTCCCTTGCACACACACTCAAGCCGCTGAGCTTCAGGTGCTCCCAGAACAGGAATTGGTGGATGAAACTCCAGTTTGGGTGGGAAAAGGGACGTTCTGTACTCCACGAGGGTCTGTGCTTGGCAGAAGGAAGCCAATGGGGAGGGAATCAACCCACTTGGACCCTTATCTGCTTTAACAACCCAACCTCTAACCATACTTTTATGTGAGAGCTGCTGCCTTTACTGTTCCCTTGGTGCACCTCGGCTGGAGCTGTGCTGCAGCAGCAAAGAGCCTCTTCTTCATTATTTGGCTGAAGACTGGCATTATATCAGCATTTTAATGTGCTTCTTCCTGGGAGGGAGATGTGGGACAAGCCATACCTGCTGCTATGTGACAGCCTCAGTAGCTGCTCTGGGAGTCGGGCAGCCGTGTGGCTGGGGGACAACCAAAGACCCCTGGCCCTTGCTGATATCCCCCAGCCTCTGTCCATAGCCCTCTCTTCCTGTGCTGAACTCATGGGGAGCCCTGCAAGCTGCTGGCACCCCTAAAACCTTTCTGCCTGCAGTACAGAGGACTCCAGCACTCAGGCTTTTAGGAAAATGTGTAGGGATGAGAAAATTGGTGACACTTGCCTGTGCAAGGAAAGCAGGTGAGAGGAGCTGCCCTGTGTCCCTGGACACCTGGGAAGCAGGGTACACCCAAAAGCTCCCCATGTGAAAATTACACCCTGCCCAAAGCATTTGTCATTAACTTCCATTTAAGAGAAGAAGGAAGCTGTGCAAACCATTAGGAAGATAATTGGTCTCTGCTCTGTATTTCAATAAAAGCAAGGGACAAAATACCATGTATGTGAAATAAGTACTTTAGGATAACAGCACCCGTCACCTTGACAACTTGGTCAGAGGTCTCAGTGTGGCAGTGCCTGCTCAGTGAGGTGTGAGGAATAGAGGACACCGGGGACAGGGGGAAGATACTCGTCTGACCAGTGGAGATGTGAGGACCACAAGAGGCTGTTAGCTGCAGGATTTCTAAACAGCCAGCAGCTTTCACAAGAAAACATTACAAAAACAGCCCCTGCAGAGCCAGGGGAGCAGCAGTGGGAGCAGTCCTGGTGCCAGTGCTGGCTTGGTTGTGACATGTGATAGCAGGAGAGCCCAAAGCCTCTGCCAGCACAGGACCAAGGGGGTGCCAGCGGCTGAGACGGGGGTTCAGCTCATCCTGGTGCAGTGGATTCCCCTCTGCTCCCACTGCAGTGAGTGCAGCAAGTGCATGAGGTGCCCCTTTCCCTCCCTGCCCGGCCAGGGCCAGGAGCAGCTGCAGGTCCTGGGCTCAGCCAGGTGAGCACCTTGCAGGGACGTGTCTCCACCAAGCACTCCCAAACACACCAACACGTAAGCAACATAATATTGCAAACAAAAGCTGACAAGGTAACATACTAATATAAACAGACACAAAATCAATAGGAATTTCTATTTAGGTAGGAAATCAATAGGAATTTCAAAGTAGGAAAAAAGGAAATTACTTAACTTTAATTTGAACTCTCTTCAAGTCTGGCTCTCCATAGACAGACAGTGGGGCTGCCGGGGCTGGGGCAGTAGGAGTCCCGTGGGGATGATGGCAGGGGCACCTCCTTGACCACAGTCATGTCACCCCACCAAGGTCCCTGCACTGCCCCACGTGAGTAGAGGTGAGTTCTTGGGCTGAACCCACCCAGCAGTCCTTGGCATCTCTGCCTGGAGCAGGACAGGGCTCTGCTGAGCGAGGCGGCCGTGGAGAGCAGCAGGTGCTGCACTGACCACAGAGGGAGCACCCACAGTGAGGGGGCCCAGGTGCCTGAGCAGGTGCAGTGGCAGCTCAGAGCTTCAATTTCTGGTGTCCTCATCCACAGCCCTGACATTCCCAGGGCAGTGTTTACAAGAGGCCATTTTTGGGAAGAAAAAGTCAGTGCAAGGTGCCTGGGATGTGACGGCTCAGCCCTTACCCTGCAGGACAATCATGAAAATGGACTCACTGGTCCATGCAGAGCCCTTCTGAGTCCAGCACACCTTGGCTGACACTGCCAGCTCCGGCTGCATGATACTCGTAAAAAGATGGGGACCTCAGTTTGAGACCTTTTGAATCAAAAGATGTTATGTAAGTGAGAGGTTGCCTTTTTGTTAAAAGTAGAACTAGATGCACCTCGAACTCTGCCCCTTCACTCACTTAAAATTAAATGATTTTTAGAATTAAGTATTAGTTCTCCACAGAGGATCCCCACATCACCTCCTGATGTGGTTGAAGGTGGAAACAATTTTAAGCCACTGTTCGCAGCTATATTTGAATGCAGCACCAAAGTCCAGTGTACCAGCATTTTGTGTTTCATTCATCTGTGAGTGCTAAAATTGTCTGATGCATTTTAATTTACACAGAATTGGAGGGAAGCTTTGGTAAAAAGTGGGCAAGATAAGCCTTTGCCAGGCAAATGCAGAGCCTTAAATGCAGATGTCTCTGGCTGTAGAGGCAGCAGACAGCATGCTGGAACTCCAGCTTTGTGCCTTTGGCTGTCCTAAGTTCCATTGTGACATCAAAAGGTGCATTTCTCCTGCTCCCGGCCGGGATCAGGTTCCACACAGCTGGGCGGTGCCTCCTCGGCAGCCCCCACCACCACAGTCAGAGCACAGTAAGAGCAAAGTCTGACTGGCTCAGGATATTAATCTTGGGTTGTGTCTCCACTTTTCTGCCATCATGGGCTGCCTGAAATGCACATTTTCCGTAGGTATAACAGCATTGATCGGAGTCATTAACAAGGAGAGATATTTTCAACACAATATGAACAAGAAAGGGACATTAACAATGTACAAAGGATTTTCTTGGCAGTTCTCTTGTCCCTTTTGCCAAAAGTCCATATGATGCTCTGTCCCACCGTGGAGGTGTTGGAGACCGCCTGAGAGGATGGTGTCTGGCAAAGGGAAGGAAGCAGTGGTGGAGGGCAGGTTTGCAGCACAGCCTGGCAGTGTCCCAGCTTGGACCTTCGTGAAAACCAGCAACAAATCAGCTCCACTTGCCGAGGACACTAAAACGAGGTGAGTGCCGAATGAGCTTGCAACAGCACAACAAAAATCCAAAGGATTTTATCATCTTTGTAGCAGAAGGGACATATGGTAAATAAAATTTAATGCTGCCAAATGGGAAGAGATGCAAAATGGCCTAAGAATCATAAAGCAAAGAGCAGCATGAATGGAGGTGAACTGGTGCAAAAGGAAGGATAGTGAAGATAAGGAAAAAACTGAAATCATTACAAAAGCATTGAATGCATTTATGGATATTTACCCTGGTTCCAAAGTATTCCCAGCCCTGACAGAGCCACCTGGTCCAGTGCCACATGGATACTGGCTCCTGCCAGGGACTGATAGTCCCTGTCCCTTTGTCTCTCTCTCTCTTTTGGTTCTTGGAGCTCCATTCCCTCCTAACACCCTTCCCTGGGGACTGGAAGAGCTGATCTGACATGTCATCTCCTCCATTAAGACACGTTGGAGTTGAATGCCCTACACATGAGACAGTCTCCTGTATGAAGGTCAGGACTTTCCCCAGATATCTTGGTTTTAGTCTGGACTTTCCATTCCTCTCTTCTGGCTCCTTAACACAATCCAGTCCTTAACTGCCTTGTGCTCCTGGGGCAGCAAGGCCACTTCCTGAGCCCAAACTGTGCTTGATTCAGAAGCAGGCACAAGGTTTATGGGCCTGCTTCACCTTTAATGAATAACACCTTTTTTTTCCTACCATGAAAACTGCAGCCACCTTCACATTTCCCTGCAACACCATGCTTGTGCCTAATTAAGCTCTATTAATACTAATGAACAGACTCACCATAGCCCATCGCTTTAGTTCTTAATCTAATGCCATGTTGTGACACTTGTTCAATGATGATTTCAGACCATGAATCAAATCATTGTAGTTCAGCCCATATGCCCAGCTCCCTTCTCACGGAGAGGAGAGAAATCTAGGGCAGTGAACAGCAAAACCGGTTAAGGAGTTGCTAATTAAATAAAAAGTCAGACACAAGGCCAGGCTGTCCCAGTGAGGGGCAGCAGCTGTGGGCAGGGACAGAGGTCCCGTGTGTGGTGCTCCAACCCAAGCAGATTCTCACTCCAAAGTTCATGTGCAGAAGCCAAAAAGGCACCCGAAAGGAGCAAAGAGTGACCTTGTGAGGGTAGGCATCACTAATGAGGAAGCCCCAACAGTCCCTTCCTTCTTTTTCCTGCCACCACCACATCCCAGAGATGAACTGAACCCATTTTTCTGGGAGGAGAGGCACTGAGTACTGGCTCCAGGGCTGAATGGTTTGTGTAAGATTTGCAATTCTGAAAAAAACCTGACTCCCCTTTAATCCCCAAAATTTCATGAAAACAGAAAGCCTCATTATTCCTCATGTGTTCCTATTGCCTGTCACTTAGTTTTGCAGAGTGATATAGAATTTAATTCTCTCCATACCTGCATTCCCAAACTTCTTTCATCAAGTACTGGTTTCCCATTGCAGTGGACCACAAAGCAGCATGTCTGTGCTGAGTGCTGGACCAAGACCTTAATTCTGTGCTCTCTTTGGTGCTGCTGAATTATTCAGGTGGGAGAATCCACTGGATACACAGGTTCAAATAAGAAACATTAAAGTTAGAAACTCCCAGGTTTTCAGAAGTACTAGAACTGGGAAAAAAAAAAGTAAAATATTTCAGCAAGGTTGATTTATCTTTAAAATACTAAAATATACTGCTGCACTGATCTCTTTGAATTGTGCTGTCATGTTGGGTGGCAGAAAGAGATGAGATTTTTCAATATGTTAAAATGTAAATGTTGTTAAAAACACAGTATTAGGAGATTAAGATGCTGACCCTTTACGTTCCAATGATCGTAAAAATCAGACTTGCAGCCCATTACAGAACAGCTTGCAGAGGCATCACACTGAATCACTCCACCACCAGGATGCTATAACCCTGCTCGAGCTTATTCATAGGCATCTGCTGATGTGGCATCTACATCAAACTGTGAATGCAAATGCAAGTTGGAGGGCTTGGATGTGTTGTAATAAACCCTGCCAGGTTCCCCCTCCTGATCTCAGAGCTGTGGGGAAGAAAGTGGCTCCCGGCAGCAGTGGGATGTGGCAGACTCTGTGGCCATGCAGTGACACCCTGTCAGAGCTCCGGCCACACACCATCCACCACAGCTCTTCCTCTTTTTCACTCATTCTAAATTAACCTCACTGTATACTGGCTGCAGAAAGCAGCCCAAATCTAGACAACTCCATGGAGAAAGCCCCATTGATTACAGTTAATTAGGCTTCTCTTTTCAGAAGACCATAAGACAAGTAGCTGCTCTGCTGTGTATGTGGAGCTGTGTCCCCCTGTGTTGTCAGTGTGGGGACTGCTGGCTCCCTCGGGCACCGAGGCCAGGAAATTATCATTTCCATCTCAATATTTAGATCCTCAGCCTGCCCGATGGGGAAGAGATGCCTGCCCAAGACCTTCCAGGTCCAGGACCTGTCTGTCCCGCTCAGTCAGGGGCTGGTCCCCCAGTGTCACCACTGGGCTCATGTCCCACCAGGAGGCTCAGGGACAGGCAGGGCCACTGGCTGTGGGTTCAGCCTCTGATCTTTCCAGCAATGGCAATTATTCAATGTAATGAGAAGGATCCAAGCACTGGAATTTTTCAGAGAGATTTAATGTTTTATGACAGACCAAAATTGTGTGATGAAAAAGCTTGATTTTGTGTGTGGGAGGATACTTAGAAATAAAACGTGTACTGGTGCCTGGGAGGCTGAGGCAGATGAGGACTGGAGCCTTCTCCCAGCTCAACATTCCTCCCAGCCACCCTCCTCCAGCAGGACAGCACTTCTCACCTGTCCCACCATTTCCATTGGCAGGACACAGTGCTGGCAGTGACACCACAGGGACACACGGATGGTAGAACAGCTCACCAGCCAGGCTGAACCCCCAGTGCCCACCTTATGGGCAGCCAGCATTTGGCACAGAAACATGGAGATTCTGGCTTTTATTTGAGGCAGGTTTGAAAGAGCAGTGAAGGTTATTGAAAACATAACGAAAGCTCCTCCTTATTTCATTAAATACAAATGTGAGTGGGGTCATCAGTTTTTATAGGGGCTCGTAAAGCATCCCTCTTGTTCAAATAGCCTATCAAATCACCCAGGGCTCCTCTCTGTGAGGAGTGCAATAAACCCAGAGTTTCTTCTTTAAGAAACTCATCTCAACATCATAATAAAATAACCTTAAATAATACAGTATGGAACAGGTTTTCAATAACATAATTATGGGCTTCCATTTTTTTCCTGGCAGGTCATTTCTTGGTATCTATTTTGGATGCCATGTTGCAGAGGAAGGGGGTAGGGAAGGAAGCAAGGGTGGATTTTGAAGCATGTCCTCAGGTCACAGCAGATTACCTTGCCTTTCCTTTGTGCAATGAAAGTACCATGAGGCTCTGGGGTAGCTGGGCAGAGCTGCAGCCTGTGGAGATGGGACAGCAGAAGTGAAGGTCAGCTCATATCATGCTTCCAAGCATCAGATTCTGTGACAAACCCTCCTCTGAGCAAGCTGGCCAGCACTGGGATGGTCAAGGTTTTAGATTAATTTCTGTCTGTGGAGGATAGAGGAGGAACATCCTTTGATGGGGCAAACATGGATGGGGCAGGAGTTGGTTTTATTCAAAGCCTTTACAATCATCTGGAAAAAAATCCCCCATGTCTTTCCTTTCTTTCTTGATCATAATACTCATTCAGAAAGTATTTTAGATTAAGAAGCTGCATGGAATAAAATCTTTGTAAAAATCAAAGGAGCTGTATTTATTACCCCAAGGTTCAGTCTTGCTTTTGAGCAGGGAGGAGGAACAGTCACACAGAGCATTCAACCCTTTTCATATTCCCCACCACCCATCCATGGGATGAACTGAGCAGGAGAGCATCCCCACAGTTCATTTCCCCTGGAGCTCCCCACAGTCTCCTAGTCAAGCACTAGAAGCCAAGTGCCATGCAAGATTTCCTCAGAGATAAGAAGGAACCATCTTGTCTTGGTGGCCCCAGCCCCATGGTGCTTCTGCTGCAGCATGGCCAAAGGTACATGGTATGTCTTGCAGCTGCTGGGTTAATGGTCGGACTTTGTGATCTTAAAGATCATTTCCAACCAAAACAATTCTATGACTCTATGATTCTCTCTTTGTCCTCTCTTCTAGGTGATGCAAAGCCTGGGGACTATCCAGAGAGCACAGCATTCCCATTCCTCCACCTTGGTACAATAGAGTTCCTGCAGGAGCATGCACATTTTGCAAACAGATTCAAACCTTTAGCAGTGTATCTGTTTTCCTTTCTTTGTGCAATCGGTGGCTGACCCACCTGTGCCATGGTGTGTCATCAGTACCTGGGAATTGGACTGGTGGGCAGGACTGGGTGGGCTGGCCAAGGGCACTGCAAATGGTGTTTATGTTCTAGACTTGACATATAAAGGATTTTTAACCCTCTGCTTGTTTGCCCAAGCTCTATCTCCCCTTTATTTGGAGCAGCAGGCTGATTTTTAGTGTGTGGGTGTCCACAGGATGCCACTGATTCCACTTGGGCATTCTCAGTCTGGTTTGAGGGAAGGTGTGTTGTTTTTGGCACGCTTACATTTGAAGCTTTATTCACAAATAATAATAATTAGCAGATGTTTGCAATATGCTCTGAGTGACTTCAGTGCAAAAACCTCAAACTAGGGTCATGTAACTGCAGAATCATCTCCTGTGTACAAGTCACGTGCCCAAGTATGCACACACACCCTATCCCACACACTCGTGTAAAAAATCAATTCACATACATCATCTGCACGTTTGCAGATAATACAAAGTTGTGTTAAAAAAAAAAAAAAAAAAGAACGAAAGAAAAGCCTCAAGTGGCAGAGCAGTTAAGGAACTCCTAGGTGTTTTTAATAACATTGATCAACCCAAATGAAAAAAGCTAGAGCAGTGGGAGACAGGAGCAGGCAGCAGATGCTGACATTCTATCACAGCAGACACATATTGACTAGCGGTCTGAACAAGTCACTCACTCATCAGCGGCCGGCCTGATTGAGTTGCCTGCAGCCAGTAAATGAGCCTTCCATCCACTGTGGGTCGAAATGAACTGCAATCTTTTCAGACCTCGTTGTTGGCCAAATGAGAGATTTAAAACCCCGGAGGACTCCAAATGAATTTACCAAGGAGCCACAGTGACTAACAAAGCTCCAATACATCAGCGCCGGGGCACTGGGTATTACACTCACTGCTGGGTGATCAGCACTGGGTATTACGCCGGCCGTGCAGTGATCAGCTGCACCGAGCAATGCAGAGGTAACCAGATTAACCAGTGTGAGGTGTGTAAACCTTTTATGGGTTCTTTAAGGATTTAAAGATTTTTATGAGAAAACACTACAAGTTTCCCGGGGGAAATTTGCTGTTATTGATTTAATGTTTGCTTGCATGCTGCCTGTCAATTTTCCAAGAGCTTCAGCAACAAAATTCGTATTTGATATTTGACAGATCCCTTCCTAGTTTGCATGAGTACAGCAGCAGAATGCTTTCAAAAGGAGCTCCTTTTGAAAATGAAAAAGAGGGAAGGGTGCATGTGGACACGGTGAACATGGTCGTGATGGAAGAGGGATTTCATTGACTCTTCCTCCTCACTTAGATTAGGAAGTTCAGGTTTGTCAGGTCTGTTTGGGCATGCTGAAAGTGTGTTTGGTGTACTGAGATTAGGGATGTGAGGGGAGCACACAACCCTGCTGGGTTCAACCGAAGTCATTAGAGAACCTCCAGGAGGTCAAATGTTGAGTGCACGAATCCAGTGCAAGATCGTGGAGGGTAGGAACCAAGAAAGGAACCCTCCCTCCATGTTCCCTGCGGGTACAAGGAGGGGTTTCTTGAGGTTTCTCCAGTTTGAAGTACCCAGTGTGCCTGGGAGGAAGAGAGAGCCCTACTCTACCAGCATCTACCTTCTGCAGCCCAGTGCTTCTCCCCCAGGCAGTGACTGTTCAATTGCTAGCATTTCCATGATAATAAATTGTTCACAAGCTGAAGAGACAAATGCAATGCTCCTTCCCTCTTACAGCTAATTCCTCCCCCTGTCCAGGTGCTGACCTGCTGCCTTCCTCACTTGAGCAGAGCTCTGTGTGCAATGATTCAGGCTAGGTTTCACTCCTTGCTCTCCCTGGGTACTCTCTCCCAATCAGTGCGCCCCCAGCACCACATGGTTCTATTTGAGGGTTACTTCATTCCAGCTAAATGTAGTAAAATGATTTGTCATCTCCATTTTTTTTGCTGTAGTGTCCTGGAGGAATATGCTCCAGAATGCTTTCAGCAAGAGCCTCAAATCTGGAAGAGTCATTTCTCCCTCTGCCTCTCACAGTACAGGAGCAATGCAGTGGCTGCTGGCTGGAAAATTAGCCCAGGGAACTCTCTGCTCTGTCTATCTCTCACCTCATTAGACTAGTGAGAAAATATAATTGTGAGTCTCTCAGGCTTACTCCTCACCGGCTGGTGGGGGATGGCGCTTCACAAGGGCTGGGGAAGGCAAAGCTGCACCCCAGCAGTTGGCACTGCACTTCAACTGAGCTGCCCACAGGGTGCCAACCATGGGCAAAGTGCAGGTGGGTCCCCCTGTGCCCCACCGGGGCTGCCCCTCCTGCCTAGGGCAGCTGTCCCTGTGCCACCTCTCATCCTTCGGCTGGGATCCACCAAGGCAGGGCAGATGGTGCTGGGCACATGGGGCTGGGCTGACCCTGCACAGCCCACCAGCAGACAGAGACCACCACCTGGCCACAGTGCCCCCAGACAAAGCCTTGGTGGTTGTCACGTCTGAGCAGGGACAGCGTGGGGATGGCCACATTCTGCAGCCCTGGTGCCAGCCCTCTGGCCACCTGGGGCACAGCATGCCTGCGTGTGGGGTTCTGCTGGGGAGGACATGGAACATGGTGCATTGCCCACGTTAGTCATGGCTGGGCAGAGGCATCTCCACAGGCAGAGGCTGCTGGTGCCACCACGCTCCTCCAGGCACAGCCAGTGCAGGGCTCACAGGGAAACCAGCTCCTCAAACCTTGAATCCCAGTCTGCAGCACAGTCCCAGCCTCCTCTGGTTTTTGTAACTGTATGTGCTTTAGTTTGGCTGTCCCACTCCAGATTAATTTCCTTGCCTGCTTTACCAGCCCTGGGTTTTCTAAGTGGAAGCACCAAACTTTTGCTAGGAGATAAAGCCACAGGTCTGAATGAAATGGAAAGTCTCAGCCAGTGAGTTCCAAAATAGAGAGGGATGTTATCGTACCAGCTCCTGATTCACACACATGTTGGTGTGTATTTGGCAAGGTTAACAAAGATTCATACACAGAGACTGTTTTTGGTGTAGGATGGGAAATGCTGAAGCTGAGTCCAACCAGCTCAGCAATCACATGTCTGCTGTGTGTTTTAAGGCAGGAAGCAACGCCTCAGCTGAAATCACTTGAACAAAAAGATTGCAGTGAGGGGCATAATGCAAGAAAGTAATAAGGTTTAAAACAGGTCAGAGCCCTTTCCCTGCTCCACTGCTCCTGAGTGAGATGCATTATTTAATGGTCTTTGGTCACCGCTGATATACTGTTGATGAAATAGATGATTTTGTTCAAAAGAGCATTAGAGAAGAAATATACAATACTGCATTACACTCCAGCACAGTTCCCTCTCTGGTAAAAGCCAATAGATTGAAGGTTTTTCCTCTTGACATGAAAGCAAAGCATTTGAAATGAAAAGTCTTATGAAATGGCAAATACAAATGGTAATAATGCCACCATATTCAAAATTAAATTGCTGTAAATTTAGTTTCTGAGTATGGCAAAGTAATATAATATTCAGAACAGGCCTGGAGAGCAAAACCCCTTGGCAATAATGACGGTGCCTCATAAGCTAACCAAACCATCTTTTATAAAAATGGGTCTCTCCATCAGCCACAGGAGCTGTTGTGTTGTGGTACCCTAGACATGAAGCATGTGGGCTGCAGTGCTGTGCTCAGCTGAAGGAGGTCTCTCCTGAAAGGAAAAGATGCTTTAACTGTCCAGATGTGTTGTATTAGGGATCCGATTGATGACAATCTGCAGCCAGATCTCAGTGGTATCAGGACAGAAGAGCTGTCTTGCCCTTTGTGCTCAGCCTGGTTATTTCCAGTCATGGCTGCAGGACTTTGGCATAGTGCTGGTGGCAAAGGAGCACTGCTGGCACCCCTGGGGCAAAGGGCACTGCTGGCGAGCCCCATGGGCAAGCAGGGCTGAACTGGTGCAGGTCCACCAGGTGTCTGCTCATGAGTTTGCTGTGCAAGGAGCATCACTGTTCCTGTAGCAAGTGGGCAAGTGTCTGCCTCTCCCACTCCTCCTGCCTCTCCAAGCCCTGCAAATAGCTTTCAGTATTGAATCTGTGGATTGCAACTGCTCCATGTTTGAATAGCCTGCTGACCTTTCCCAGTAATGCCTCTTTTATAACCTTCATCTTCTGCAGGGGTTCACGCCATCCCTGTACTTACAGACCAGGAATCCAATGTGTAATGATAACATGGAGCCAGGCACTCCAGCCATGCAATTATTCTCCCTGCATCCCTGTTTACGCTGTGACTTTCATCGCGGTTAAATGCTGCTATTTTCTTTTGCCAGGCCCTGGGAGAGACTCGAGTTTGCCCTCGACAGGTTCAAGTCTCTTCTGCCAACAGAAAGATATTTCGATGCATATAAATTGTGGGTCTGTCTGAGCGCAGGCTGGGCAGGCTCTTCACTGCATGGAGCTGCAGAGGGGCAGGACGGGGTGCAGGGCATGCCAGCCCCTCCTGTGACACGGGGCAGGTTTGTGGCTGTGCTGCACCTGCCAGGGTCTGCTGGGCACAGGGCTCTGTCCCTTGGGGAGCAGTAGGCACTGCAGAGCAGCGCCTGGGAACTTGCCAGGGAAATTCTGGAGTGACCCCAGGGGCAGAAGGAGCACCCTGAAACAGGTCTCACCCTGGCTCATCCTCTCTGTTGCTGTATCCCCAAATGGAGCCTCAGTAAAATCAGTGGGCACACAGAGCGCTGTGCCAGCCCTGTGCCAGCAGGGTTTGGGGCTGGCAGTGGAAGCCCCTTGGATGGGTGCTCCCCGCACTGGGCTCCCGGCTCCACGGGCAGCTGTGCCAGCCATCCATTACACAGTAATGGGGGGAATGCAGCAAAAACGGCAGTGAGGGAAAGGAATACATCACTGGTAATTATCTCTAACCAGAAATCTCCTCCACTGCTCCAAGCCCCATCATTCCAGTCCTATTCTAATAAAATGACACCTTTTTAATTATGGTAAGGACAAATCTGAAATTCCGGTAAGTAATTAGCAGGCATAATTTGCCATCTCTGACACAATGTGACTTTATCACAGGCTACCTCAGTGCAAGGCAGTAGTGCAAAGCTGCTGTATATCCTGTTTTAATTTTAGAGAAACCCAAACTGTCCATTTATTTTTATTACAATGTATTTCTCGAGTAGTTGAGTGGACAGCACTGAGAGTGCTCTGAGAGTGCAAATAAACAGCAGCAGCCTTGGAATGTTAAATTTAAGGGTTGTTTTCAAGAACAGGACACTTAATTTAACAATAAACTATGTTTTTATGTACCACCATGATACCCACTGTTATCGAGAGCACGAGCTAGCTGGACCCATTCCGAGGGGCGCGGGACCTACTGAGCCATTCAGCCTGGTTTATTTTCAATGAAAAGGAAATGCCCATCAAACCGGAAAACACTTTCACATTGCAATCCAATTATTTATTTGCCCTTCCAAAGGCTGCTTCCAGTTTTATTACCTTCCTCTGTTCTCCCCTGCTATTTGCATGTGTGCTCCAAGGGTGGTGCTTGGTTCTGCTAATGGGCAGAATATTAAATCCTGAAAACCATGGCTAAAAAAGATTTTTCTTGAAGAATCACAACCTTTTGCAGAGTCAATGCACAGTGTGGCAAGGTTCCTAGTTCCCTGTGACTCCTGGGGCTAATACTCTTACAGCTAATATATTTTTGAGAAATGTGTACTCTGGGCTAAATCACGAATATCTTAAGTTTGAGCCCTGCTGTCCAGTTGGGATCAGTCAGATGAGCTCTGTGGGTTTGTTTCTCCTTGACAAGGGGGCAAGTGCTCTGAACCTAAGTGTTTCTCTGTGAATGAAGGCTTTAAGATCTGGTGTACCAGGACATGCAAAATAGACTCAGTTGTTGGGGCTCCCTTCTGTGAATGGCCCAGCACAAATCCCCACCTTCCTCTGAGAGCTGCAGCAACTGGGGCAGCAGTAACTGTTCGGGGCAACAGAAACAAAGCTGGTACATCTGCCCCCATGAGTGGGAATGCTGGAGGTGACAGTTCAGAGCATAACTTAGGCATCAACACAGCTGTGTGGTGGGCAAACCCAGCCAGGCTTCACACACGACCAAGCCTTGGGACCGAGCTGTTCTCAGGCACCTCATGCAGAGTCAAAGTCAAATAACTACAAAGCAGTGCAGTGAGTGTGGCAGGAAAGGAGCTCTGAGATCAGCTGACAGTGAGCAGAAGGGTTTTGTGGTTAGAGATGTGCCCTGCTGCCCACTGCATGCAGACACAGCCATGGCCAGTAATGCTGCACTGCTCTTCCACTGTGAGTATTCATCAAGATCCAGTAAAAGGAGCCACCTTTGTCTGGCAACATCTGTTTGCATTAGTTGTAAATCTAGGATAAAACATCCCTCATAAATAATTAAGTCATTAGGGCACACTCACATCAAGAGTGAATTGTCCTGCAATGTGGCCCCAGAGGATGGGCTGCTCTGATGGCGAGGGGACCCTGGCCAGGGGTGTGTGCCCCTGCAGCAGCAACACTGGTGGGGAACACCACAGAGGCAGAGCCCAGCTCTGCCCTGGGTCTGCTGTGGGCTGTGCCCACACCAGCCTCTCCCCTGCCGTCACAAGGACTTCAAACTCAGTGACTTAAATAGCCCTTCAAGACAGACTGGATGTTTCTCATGCATAATGCTTCATTCAGCTAATGAGGACTTCAGCAGCCTCCCCAAACCCCTCAAATCCCAGGCTGGTAACCAATCAGGAAGAGGGAATGTCAGGAGCCTGAACCAGTCCTACCCATGACATAGGGTGCAGGCTGGGTTATACTGTGGTGCTGGTGGATGTGCGTGTTGGGTTCCTGTACCCTGGCTCCAGGGGGACAACAGCATCTGAACTTTTGTTTTGTACTGTGCAGCCTCCTGGGTGTGGGTCCCACACCCCCTCCCCAGTCCCACCGTGCACATGGGGCTCCATAGTTGTCTTTTCTTGTCCGCATTAGTGAGGGGAAGAGGCATCAATAAGGCAGGGAAACAGGGTCGGTGGCAGCCCTCGCTCTGCTTGGGGAGAAGTGATTGCTGTGCAGAGTGCTGGGAGGCAGGAGGATATAACCCTAATGTCTGCACCTCAGGACATGCCATTAAAAAGGCATCTGCACTGACACAGATCTGTTGTTTATCAATACCCTGACAAGCATTTCCCCTGCAGCACGGGAACACCTACATGACAGCGCAGACAGCGGACGGAGCGGTTCTCGCCGGCCGCCTGGCAGTGCCCGGCCTGTGCCAAGCTCTGCCAGCAGAGCTGCAGTGGCACCAGCACAGTGGCACCCGCACACGCGTGGGAGCAGGTGAGCTGGCAGCAAGTGTAAAGAGAACAGGGTGGGAGTGATGTAAAACGTGCCACTGCTACATCTTGACTATTTGCAGTTTGGTGTTTCTTTTAGGGAATTTTCTGGCATTTTACGTCAAAGAGAACTTTTATGTGCGAAAATTGACCTGGACCAAAACTGAAAGGTGGTGAATGCATCAAACCAAACACTTTCAGACTGACAAAAGCATGATTTTCTGTCTGGTTTTGTCCTTTTTCTTCATCCATCCTCATAATCACTTTTTTGTTTAATCCAAAGTGCTTCTTCCCAGTTTTCCAGCTTTATCCAAACTGCAGTATCATACTCACTGTCCCACTTCCTCCCATTCTCATACCACATTTCCTACAATGCAGAAATCCTCAAGGTAAGAACGGTAGCCACTTCACAAAGCCCAAATCCATTACCTCACCCCTTCCCAGTCCAGCTCCAACCTCCATCTCAGCACAGCACAAAAACACAGGCATTTCTTACCCTCACTTTGTAGGGTGGCTCCAACCCCTCATTCCCACGCCGGTGCCCCCAGCTCATTCTCTGTGCCTGCTGTGACTGGGGAGGGGTCACATGCCTTCTGTCCAGTGCATAAATGAATCAGCACTGCCTTCAAACTTCACATTACTTGTAGCTGTAGTTAATTAAATGTAAAATCATTGGAATAAAATTATCCTTTCATTAGAAATTAACTCAGTGCTTTAGACTTCAATAATTACTTTTTTCTCCCCAAACCACATACAAAACGGTCAGTTAAACAGTATGTTAAAAAAAGAGTTTAATGACCACAGAGCAATCAAGATTACTATTATTTAAGCACAAGCTATTAACATGTGCAATGAGGTATTAGTTAATAAATTATCTTTATAAAATTAAATTGTAATTTTATCACAAATTTTACAGAGGTTATGGGTTTTAATGGCTGTATTTAGCTGTGGCACTGAGCATGCCACTTTCCTTCATTACTTCATTAACACTTTGCATTTAGACTCTTTCTTCTTATTATTTAATTTAGTAACAGGCTTAATTGATTTATTTCTCACCTCAGTTGGAGGCATTTGGTCTCTGTCTCACTGCCCAAGGGCCAGGTGCCACCCTGGCTTGTGCCCTTGCTTGGCTTCCATGCAGAGATGAGCACTGGGATGCCACAGGGGATTCATCCTCAAATTTGGCACTCCAAACTGCAAGCTGCCCAGTGGCACAGGGAGCCTGGGATGGGTGTCCCTCTGGGATGTCCGTGCACTGCAGAAGCAGCCGGTTCTGCTTGTCCAGGTGCTGCAGGCTCTGAGCACAGGGAGGTCCGTGCCCCGAGTCCTCACCCGTGCCCCCCCGGCTGCACTGCACACCCGTGTTTATGGAGGAAGAAGCCATGAGGAGACGTTTCACACCACCTGCCAGCGTTGGAAAGTTTGGCAGGGCTCCCCCCTCTTCCCAGTGCTCCTGGCTCCACTTCATGGCCAGAACCACCACTCTGCTTCAGTGGAGCGGTGCCGGGAGCGGCGGCGTCTGCAGTACACACCAGTTATAAACTTCCTCTGAGTTCCCTGCAGACAGATATCCTTGAGACTCACCTCCATCTCCTGCTCAGGTCACAGGGAGATTTAGAGATGGGAAACTGTAGTTAAGGTCCAGATCTGCTATCTGAACTTGAGTGATGGAGGACACATTGCTGGGACATGTTTATTGTCACCCAGCGGCCCGCAATCCTGCTCTCAAAGAGCCACCTCCATTCCCCGTATAATTCATGGGCTGACTCCATGGTGGAGTGACTGATAAGGCCTTCACGCCGAGCTTGCTGGCCACATGTCTCAAGGAGACTCCAGAGGAGCTTCAACACAATATAAATGTGGCTCCGTGTCAGCCTCAAACCCCTGGAAAATTCCCCGTCTCGAGAGTGCAGCATTTTAAGTAATAAAACCATAGAGAGATTACAACAAAATGTGACAGGAATTTATAGCCCTTTGCATGAACCTTTTACCTTAAGATGGAACAAAGTTGAGAGAAAAAAATTGCGTGGTTCACTTAGGTAACCTTTCCAACCAGCTCTGCTCAGTTCCTGGCCCCACATTCCTCTTTGCTGATTTAATAGCAGAAAAAAAACCAGCCCTGCTGAAGGCAGGGAGCTGGAGAATAGGCAGGCACCGTGCTTTAACCCTCACTGCCTCCTCCCTGTCTGAGGCACCAGGATTTCAGAGCAAAAAGGAGCCCCAGGTTGTGCTGAGGGCTGGTTTTAGCCCCTGCTGCAGGCTGGGACACCGAGGCAGGCTGGGACACTGGGACATGCTGGCTCCCAGGGAGGGCTTTCTTCATCCTTTTATATTTTCCCTCGAGTGACATCAAAATTTCTACAGCATCTATAACACCTAATTAAAAGAAGGGCTAAGCACAGGCTCCTGTACATACCCTAATGGCACGGGCTCTGCCTCCAACTGCTCTGTCCCCCTGTGCTGGGAGGTGTTTTTATTGCCCGTGAAAGGGTCATGCAGCACAGCTAAGCAGATTCCTGACTCTCCCTGATGCTGGATTTACTGCCACTTTCAGCAGTAAACAGTGGAATTAATCCTGAGTTTACTAATCCAAAGAGTAAACAATATCCAGTGGAGACACTCAGGCAAGATAAATGCAAGGGAGTTAAAAGCAAACGGGGTGAAATCATTCTGCTCCCAGCTAAAGAGTCATTGGAGGAGCATGAAGCCTCCACATACAGTATTATCAAATTGTTAATAAACGTTTCTAAAGTCTGTAATATGGGGAAGCTTTTCTTTCCAATTCATCACAATTGGGGGTTTTATACATGACGCACACTCGATGCCCAGCAGTAAATTCCCACTGTACACTGTACAGTCAAGGAGGGATTGGGCAGAGCTGCTGGTTTAACAATTAGGAAACTAATTTCCTATTACATTTTAAAATTCTCTGATACAGTCATAGGAAATAAATTCTAAGGAAGTTTCTTCTCAAATATCCCAGCACTTTACAAAATATTAATACCAACATTTACAAAATTTACAGAAACAAGGGGAGACATGGCCACTGCCACAGTACATCTGCTCTTGAAGCAGCACCTCATCCTCAACAGCTCATAACCACTTCTGCAGGGGCCAGGCTGCATTTACTGATTTTCACTGACCTATCAAGTAACCAAGGGGCAAAGCACTAATGATAAAGAGAGAAGGGGCATATGGTCCTGTGAGGGACATGTCCCAAAGTATAACAAAATAAAATAAACAGTGCCACTGGTTCTGTAGAGAGGGAGCCTCTGTACCAGTGGAGCACGAGAGTGATGTCCTGCCTTATCCCAGGAAGGAGCTGTGGCCCCTCAGACACACGGCAAGGACAGAGCTGCAGCCACCTTAAATAAAGTGAGAACTTGTGTCTCCAGTGCAACAAACCCCACCTGCAACAGTGCTGCATTCCCGCGTAGTATTTTGGTACATATTTAGTATCATCTTGGGTCACTGCAGTGCTTGTTAAATAATTAAAGGCAGAGAATGTGTTATTTACTGTCCATTTAGTGCAGTAGGCCCAGAGCCTTGCTTTGATTTTTGGTCCAGAAGGAGCAGTGATATGGCCCCATGGAATTCTCCTGTGGCGCTAATTAACGTGGCACAGTGCAAACCTGCATTGCAGGCTTTATTTGTGAGTCAGAAATAATATTTGATTGTTAATTTCCTTGGTTAATAAATTTTTTAAATATTCTTTCATATTTTTGCAGACAGTGTTTTACAACTACCAGACATGCAGAGTAAAGTCCGATGGTTTCAGGGACCATTTTAGTAGCAACATCTACTTTCTGCATGTAAGTCAGCTGGAGAAATACAAGAACACCCCAAACCAGACTGGAGAAGGTTTCAGGGTGCAGCTGGTCAGTGCTTGGGGTGGACTTGTCCCTGACATCCCGCTGATGGCCCCTGTACTCTGTCATTTCAGGCTCTTGAGTCCCCAAACTGGGAATGTTTTGTTGCCTCACCTTTATCTATACCCCATAATCAGGATTGTCACTGATTTATTTTTGAACTTGAAAAGTGGCAGAAAATGGAAAAAAGTCCAGATGAATGAAAACTTCTTCCTATAAAAGAGTGTTTGAATTTGTCATCCTCAGACTAGAATAAGTTGGTTCAGTGAAGAAAATAGTACAAATTATCAGCCCTTCAAAGCTTTCCCATTTAACCACTTTATTGCAATACTACTGCCCATAACATTTGCTTTTAGAGCCCATGATGCTGAGTGTAGTTATTACATTGCATACATAAAAGATGTTTACAATTTTTTATATATATGTAAAATGTTGATCCCCTGGGCCACATCGATTTGTGCCGGCTTCACGGCTGGGTTGGTGCAGGAATTTCCCTAAGAGATGTGATTAGGCTGCAGGGAACTTTAATTCTTTTTTTCCTTTTTTAATCTCCTGCTTACCCATTTAACAAGCCTGTCTCTCCATTTATGTCAAAATTTTGGGGCAGTCTTGGGGTATTCTGAGCTCAGGAGTACATGGCACACACAGGCTCTGATGCTTCGCTTTCATGGCACACTCTGGCTGTTGTTGGAGCTGGGTTGATTTATTAGTTCTTGGTTGTTTCAGCAGTTGAAAACAGAATTGGGACAAATGCAGCAATTAGCACCCTGTGGTGGTGGGGTGGGCAGCAGGGCTCTGCAGTGCAGGGGGAAGGCAGAGCTGCGAGGGCATACTGGAGCTGCTCTTTGGGATTGTCTCAAAATTATCTCAACTCAGAAGTTGCCCTGGCATCTGCCTTAACTTCTCCCTTTGCCTGGCCCAGGAACACAACATCATCTCCGGCTGACACTCATGGCCCATGCTAGGAGGTGGCAGGCAGAGGTGTCCCACCAGAGTCAGCTCTGCCAGTGCGGTGCTGGAAGGAGCCTTGTCCCTGTGCTGGGAAGGGCCAAGCCTGCAGGGAGCTGTGTGACAAGTTCCATTTTCATAAGGCAGAGACATAAGCAACTGAAAGGACAAATAATTTCCCAGTAATTTGTTTTCTAACGAGCAGTGGGTTGCAATTAAGAAGGTATTCATTCTAAAGAAAGGAACTGTTCTCCAACAGAGAAGAAAAAAGTGGTTTATAGTTTCAATGTTCAAATTTTGACAAGTTAATCTGTAGAGTGAAGTAACAATGGAGGAATGTTAAAGATTTCTCATAAAAATCCATGGAAAAATGAATGAACTCCAAGGCAGTGGAAAGCACTAAAGTTTACATGGTGGCCCTGCAGAAGGGACCAGAGTCAATTGGTCTGGCGGGCAGGGAAGGCCACCTGCACTGCTTCCACCCTGGCAGTGCTTGGCTCCATCCCTGGCGTGGCAATCCATCTGGGATGGCAGTGTGTGTGCACATAGGAGAAGACAAATGTACAGTTTATTCACATATCCACTGTGTCTATCCTAGGGGTGATTTGAGAGGAAATAAAAGGCCAGATATTGAGATTTTTACTGCATTTAAGGGAAAACATGAATATGGCAGCAACATTTGCACTGTTTTCCCTTCCTGGAAAAAAAAAAAAAAGCCAGAGGGATTTTATCTGTGTACTATGCATTTTTAAAAGACTTTAAGTGTGTTCCAGGATATTAGACACTACTCAGCTTCACACAGGTATCTGGCAAAATGGTTTAAACATTTATTAAATATAGAATGATAAAATACCTTGAAGATCACATCCAATCAACACAGTTTCTGCTGTGGAAAATCATGTCTCATTAATCTGTTAGAATACTTTGAACCTACCAATATATAAATGGATAAAAGAGAATATCTTGACATATTTTTAGACTTTCAAAAGGCTTTTAATGAGGTCTTCCCACAGGATTTCTTAGGAAACAAGATAAAAATGGGAGTAAGAGATACGGTAACATTATGAAACAATAAGATGGACTAAGAGGACGGAAACAAAAGTGGGAGATAGTCTTTTATTAATCAATGTAAAGGGTCACTAGCAGTGTGCTACATGGTTACACACTCAGTCTAATGGTATTAGTATATTAATTACTGACCTGGAAAAGGAGACAGTGGTATAGATTAGTTAAATTCAGAAAAGATGAAAGAAATTCAGAGAAATTTGGCCAAAGCAGAAAGATGAGTGACACAACAGCTAGTGAAGGCTGATGTTGATAAATATGAGTGCTCTGAAACCCAGAACTTCCTCAGCATATAACGGACTAATCTGGAAAGCTGGTCATTGAGGAGACCTTGAACAACATGTGTCCAAAGCCAAATGGCAAATGAGATGTCAGGGGCTCAGGAGATGGGAATGAGAAGAGAAAATATTAAAATAGCTGGTGGGGCTCCTGTGGATACAGAGAATGCCTTTTGTGCTGGTGTGCAAAATGTGTCTCAAAAATGTACTATGGGGATGGACTGAACTGAGAGCAAAGAGGGTGCACAACGGAGGGTCTTGGGATCTTGATCTGAAGAGTGTGAAATGATGGTGGGTGTGATCAGGACAGGCAAACCAGGAGCTGCCCTCACTACCCTCCCCAGCATGAGAACCAGACACACTGATGGGAGTTTAAAGATGGAAATTCAAAATAAGGAATTATGTTTTCACATGAGGTGGAGAGGTGCTCCTTGCAGAGAGACCATGGGAGGCCTCAGCTAAATATTGGTGGCCAAAAGAAAACTGAGGGGAGAGAATCCTTGTATAGCTGGCAGTCAGAAATCCTTTCCCTGTTACCTGAGGGGATTGCTTTGGGTAAGGGGAGGCTGTGGCAATGATGCTGGAACACTGTAGCTCCAGGTATGCAAACCCAAACCCTAACTGCACAACAACAGCGTGGGAAATTTATCAACACATTTTAGGATTTATAAAGCTTAGTACTGCATGTTCAATTTTCTACATAGCTTCCCTTGCTGCCTTTCTTGAAATCCATTCCAATTAGACACAAATATTCAGGCTTCCAATCCAGGTAGTGGGATGCAGTGTGGAGAGGTGACATGGAGTGGTCCCACAGGTGCAGTCTTATCAACACGGCTCACCTCCACAGGCAGTTTATAAAAATCATACTTTTCATGAAGCTCCAGTTCCGCTGCCTTCAAATGAGATCTCAGCACTTAAAAAA
>VXAU01004997.1:303081-368023 GCA_013399695.1 Formicarius rufipectus | reverse complement strand
AAAAAAAAAAAAAAAAAAGGAGGAAAATCAATGCAAACTCCTTTCCTCCTGAACTGCTTTCTCCTTGTGCCCTGCTCCACCTACCCTCACCCATGATGCTGGGATGGAGACATGGGTGCTGCAGGGTTGGGTGCTGCAGAGGTGGGTGCTGCAGGGTTGGGTGCTGCAGAGCTGGGTGCTGCAGAGCTGGGTGCTGCAGGGTTGGGTGCTGCAGAGCTGGGTGCTGCAGAGCTGGGTGCTGCAGAGGTGGGTGCTGCAGAGGGGCAGCCTGGTGCAGGCAGGAGCCCCCCCGTCCCACCCCCGGCGCCTGCAGGGCAGCTCTGCAGGCCACTGCTGCACTCGGAGAGCTCGGGCAGCTTAATTGTCTTGTTAAATATAAATGGGCTGGTGATTTCTTAAAACTGGAAGAGTGTGGAAAGCCATTAGGAAGAGGATAATACCAGCAGTATTTAAAAATTAAAATTGGCTGTAGCCAATCCCAGCAGCAGCAGCTTTGTCCTTAGGAGCCTGACTTTGACAGTGGCTCACGGATGCTATAAACACAGGGCTGTGCTCACAGCCAGGCAATAAAGTGACTGGTGCATTTCTTTTTGCTTTATACACCACTGTATTGATTTTGTAGTTTATTTTTTCTTGAAGGAGAAACTAAAGTATTGCAATTTCATTTAGGTACTGCATTATAATTTCCCTGATGATTTTGTCAAATGTTCCTGGAGGAGAACACCTTCTCCTGGTGAGCAGGATTCAAAGACACCAAGCCGACTAATCCATACCTAATTGGATGAAATCGTTATGCACTTTCCCTCCTTTTGGAGTTTTTTTCAGAGTTCCTGGTTCCTTAGGGATCCTAAAAGCCACTGAAGAGGTTATTATAGTATGTCCTCAGGGATGTTTAATACCCTAGCCCTGTTCAGACATGCAAATAATCTAATTCAAAAGCCTCCTAATTAGCAAGCCAGCTACAGTTCTGGATAAGGGGGGAGAGAGAGAGAGAGAATCTAAAAGGACAGTGCTTTTTCCTTTTATAGGCTGCTATTGTGCAAGAGGCAGCATAATGGATAAGAAGTAATTGTTCTGATTTTAATTGCGATCCACTATTTATAGTTTTGTTCTGTCATCTGAATAATGAGGGGATTTTGTTCCTGCAGCTCTCTCTAAACACGATGCAACCGGCTCTATGCAGGATGCGGCGTGCGCCTGGCATCTCCTCTTGGAAGCACAATCTTGCCTAGCAGAGATGGTCCAAGTAAAAGATGTTGAGCTCGTTAATGAATTAGCCATTTAATTGACATAATTAAGGATAATTATTTTCTTTTAATCTATTACCAATTTTAGGACAATTAAACTAAACAATGGCGAAGCAGATCACAGAAGGTCCTGTGCAATCCAGTAAACTCTCTTGCCCTAAATGAAATGTTTTTAAATATTATGGATGTGCAGGTGGACAGAGCTGAGGGTGGCTCCTGGGTCACCTCCCTGGTCCTGATGAGGAGACTGAACAGCCTGTAGTCCTCACCTCTGGCAATGAGGTCCCTGGCCACTGCAAACAGCTTCTCCTCCAGGATGCAGAGCAGTGGATGGTCCCCACTGGAGCCAGCAGACCTTATTCCTGCTGCTGTGAGCCCTGCATCCAGGCTGGAGCTGCACTGCACTGTGCTGCCAAATTCAGGTGAAGATTAAATTTATAAAGACCTTCTCAGCTGGTGCGAAAGCACAGAGATACCTAGATTGGTGAGGAACAAAATACAGAGACATTTAAATGCAGGGCTGAGGCCAAGCCTGTGTCTGTGCAAGGCAGGAGCACCACAACAGCTGCCAGGGGGCTGCTGGGCACCTGCAGCACTGCCCTCAGACCGGGTGGGAGCAGGACACCCATGTCCCTGCCTTCCACTGCTGCTGCAGGAGAACAAGGGGCTTCAGGTGCAAGGTGTGCTTGGGGGAATGAGAGGGGGGTCTTGTATGAAGAGAGAGTGCTGAGCCTGGAGCAGCAGGAGGTAGGAGGTTGGCCACGGTTTTATACTGCCCAGAGCCACCATTGGGTGCCCGAGCTGGTGTCCAGTGCAGTGTAGGTGTCCACTGTGCTCCTCCTGGCCAGCCTGGGCCCACTTGCAGGGCGGGGAAATTTCTGCTGCTACACCAAAATATTTGTATTATGTGGCAACAATTATTTCTTTCCTGTTGTTGGTTTGTTCTCCTAATAGAAAAGCCACAACAAACAAAACCAAAGCAGGTGATTTGAATAACTCATGGCCAAATATTTGCAGATTTTTAACAGGCTGTAGTATGTAACCGACATGTTGACCTGACTACAAAATCTGTCTATAAGGTGCCTGAAGTTCAGTAGTTTCCAGTTGCCTCTAGTGCTTTCTTGGGAGCATTCTAAGTGGAGAAAAACAAAACAAAACCAAACAAAAAACAACCAACCAAACAAAACCCAAAGTGCTGGATGAACCTCAAGCATGAGGTTGGGCTAACGCCTTCCTCTACCTGCAGTGTTCAAGTGCAGCCACAGGACCAAGAAGACATCCCGTGCCCCAGAGGGATGTGCTGCTGCAGCAAAGGCCCAGGGGAGGGAATGCCTGGCCTGGCTCCAGCACCAGCAGGGAATATCACAGGTTTCTGTTGCTGAATCTCGCATCCCATATGCTGAATGCTAAACTGTGGCTCCCCATGCACCACAGGGCTAGTCCTGGCCCTCATCTTCCACTTCTCCCAAGATCTTTCCACTCCCAACGTGTGGTGCTGTGGAGGTGGGCAGCTACAGCACCCACCTTCCAGCCTCCCTTTCTGGCTCACACCCCCTGCCCCCCAAACTCCATTGGCCTGATTGCAGGTGGTGGCATTGAGAGGCAGGGGGTTTGGCTGAGTGCAGGGTTTGCCAAGCCCATCTCCCTGAGTGATGCTCACTCTCCTGCACGTGGCACAGCTCGTCACTTCATTATCCTATTAGAGACCCACACAGCACCTGCTCAATTGGAGCCTCGTGTGCTAGCAATTAATATGTTATGCCCTGATTAATTAGCAGGGTTAATTATGATTGCTGTTGCTTAAACCTATGTAGGGAGAGATGGCATCATGTTGCCGTGACTTGAAGCACTGAGGATGCACCCTTGGGAATTGGGTTCAGCAGGGGGGAGTAGGAGCTGACCCAGCAGGACACACATGCTGGCTCCTGCCCCACTGTAAGCTGGACAGTCCAGCCTCTGCTGGCCTTATTAGCAAGTCCTTTGAGGGTGGCACCTCCCAGCCCCTCAGAGATAGAACCAAACCCCAATAGCTGATCCTTCGGGCACTGAAGGAACTGTGGTCTGCTGTGAATTTCCTTATATTTTATTCAGTGTAACTTCAAAGTGGGATATTTAGAAATAACCAGCGCAATCACCAGACTGGTACCAACCCCAACCTCAACAGATACTCTGGCCTTTCCCAGTGTGCAAGAGTTTCTGGCCAGTTTTCCCAGGTGGGTGTCAGCGTCCACGGCCACGAGCTGCTCCAGCTCAGAGTGGAGAGCACTGGCAGAAGACAGAACAGCCACAGGTCCAGGGGCTCCTTGGGAGGGATTCCTTCAGCTCCACAGTCACAAAAGCTGGCTGAGAACCACAGGGCAGGCTCAGATCTGGCACACAGCTGAATACCTCCCATTTCCCATTAAGGTTTTGATTTGTCTGTGCATGAAATAGTGAGGCTTGGGGTCTTTTTGGCAGTTGTGAGTGAGAGATGACCACCCTTCTCATTGACTTATCCCTTTGAAGCTATCATCACTCATTTCTCTTGGGAAGAGAATGTGAGGCACTGGTAAATAATATAGGGTTGTGTATTTCTTTATCTCCCATAGTGTGTTGTCTCCTACATGCTGTTCTGTTCTAACAACATCCATCAAGACAAATGCATACCTGAGAACAGCCTTCCTCAAACCTCAGAAATCTGTTTCTGAGGTCAACAACTATACAGAAAAGACAAAGAAGAAACAAGAAGGAAATTGTACAAACAATTAAACATTTTTTTTCCTGGAGACAGAGAGGACTCCCCTTGTCTGCACAAGGCAAGCACCAAAATAAGAATGCCACATCTCAAACAGAAGGCAATCTATTATTCTCAGAGCAGTAACATGATACATTATCAGCCACCTTATCCTAGCAAAATGTATCATTACCTGCACTTTCTGCACTTTCCAGATCAATCCACTTTAAAAATGTAGTAATATAGAAGGGTATTAGGTACTAGAAAACTCATTATGAAAATGGCGCACTCAAATTCTTTAAAGGTGATATTTCATAAAATATACTATGCCTAGCTCTTGGCTCAATCATTCTTTTTAATAGCTCCATAGCAGCCAGAAAATAAAGTATTCATGAAGATTGAAGAAGATGATCCCATGAACTTCAATTTAATTGGTGCAAATTAAAACGATCCATCTTTTCACGCTGCCCGTCTATCTCCAATCATCAGTGCACCGCACGTCCAGCACCCTGATTACAATTATCTTTTAATAGGAAAACTTGTCACTTTTTGTGTGATTTACATAAGCTTGCACAAACTTACTGGTATCATTTAGGGTTGGAATGTACGATTCTTTTTTTATCATTCAAGTCCCCTGATACAGTTGGGGAAGGGGGGGCCCAGAGGTGAGGTGAGCTCCTGGTGGGGAGCTCATTTATTGCACTTAAAGCCTGGACTTGTACTAGAAGAATGCCAGAATGAGGCCTTCAATACATCTTCATCCAGCAGACCTCCCCCCAAAGAAGTGCTAATGCAGCCAGATTTCATGGTGTCTTTGCAATGACCATTGCAATTACAATACAAAAACCTAGATGACATTTTGACTTTTAATTAGGAGGGAAATGATGCTGGTCCCTGCTGATGGCTCTCTCTCTCCCTCCGACTGCTCCTAGCACTCCCATCCTGAGAAGGTACCCTGCAGGGTTTAATAAGCCATCAAATCATAGTGGTATGGGACATATTCTCAAGAGTTCAAATAAAATTACCATAAATGTATGTTTACTGTTCCTGGCCCAGTGTCTGAGATCTGTTGCAGGGCCCTCCAGCCAGGAGCAGCACAAAGCACCCACAGTATTAATTATTGTTACTATCATTATTACTATTTTCGTTGTGATGACCACAACCCAACAGCGAGGACGCTGTGGAACGATTCATTGCCTGAAGCCATTTATGTATAATATGTTTCATTTTTTTCCTTATCGTTGAAAGGCAACCCTCCTTATCACAGATGGCTTCCATCCCTTAAGATGTTGGGAGATTTAGCTCTGTCTTCTGAGGCTGGGTTTTCCTATGCATGGAAACAATGAGCATTTTTTAGCTGCTGTTCATATGTTCCCTGACAGTGTCCACCTGAAAAGAGAGGATGGGAACCTGCAGAGCAGCCTGTGCCTTCCCCATGATCCTGCTAAACCCACTTACACCTCCACTGAAGCACATGGAGGGACAGTTTTTAATAAACTGTAATTTCCATCTCCCTCTCCTCCCCAGTGCTGCTGAGGCCCCCACAGAGGTCATCAGCCTGCAAGTATTAAACTTTTTAGCACATCCACTGCAGAGCAATTTTGAGGACTCCTTTGCTGGCAGAGTTCAAATGAAACTCATGGCTGATCTCATTAAGCACTTGTCTCATTTTGGTGCATGAATATTAAACAGGAACATGTGTGAGCAGGACGCTGCAGAAGGAACATTTTTCCTCTCAGCAGCACTTGGCGCAGCTGCCGGTGCTGCCGGCCTGAAGTCCCAGGGGTTCAGTCCTGCCTCCCACAGCACTGGGGCAAGGGGTTCAAAGCTGAGCCCAAAGGCAGGTGTTCACCATGCCCCGAGCTGCCGGTGGAGGAGGAGAGTGGACAACACGAGGGCTGCAGTCCGGGGATGAAGGGGATTTGGGAGGGTGTGTGCTGGCAGAAGGTGCCCTCCACAGCTTCCCAGAGCCAGGTGCTGGTGCTGAGAGTGAGGACGGTGGCAGTTCAGCGAGGGACAGCCGTGGGGCAGTGGCAGCAGGGGCAGCCCAGCTTCTCTCCCGCCCCCTCCCCTGGGCACCCCACTGCCAGGTGCCACCCCACTGCTGCCCAGGCAGCTGCTGGGGCTCTCTCCATCAGTCCTTTGTCACAACAAACACTGCTGATCGCCATGACCCAATAAACTCCAATCCACTTGATCTATCAGGGAAACGCGCAGCTCTGACCCACCATAAATCCTGGAGCGCTGGGACAGGCCCACACTCTTCCCTCCTGGCCCCGGCCAGTCGCCCACCTGCCGCGCTTCCTGGTAAGCAGGTAATCATGAGCTGCCACAGAAAGGTGACCCATTACTGTGATGGATTTGGTGTGAAAAACAAATGGACTGAGACCTGCGGATTGCTGTCCTTACTGCACCTTGGCCTTTTGTTCTGTCATATCAATATCCGCACGGGGCCTCATTACCCGCCGCGCCGGGAGCGCAGGGTCAGCGCCATGCCCCACGGCGCAGCTCCCCCTGGGGGCGGCCTGCCCGGCACCCCCAGCCCCTGCCAGGCACTGCCCGGGACCTGCTCAGGGCCATCCTTCAGGGCTCCTGCCTCCCATGGGGAGGCTCAGCCCTCTCACGGTGAATGGGCTCAGCCTCGCCAACACCCGCCAAGCAGCTGCCACGACTGAACCATGCGCTGAACGTGGCACAGCCCAACCACCCTGGCCGTGCTCACTGTGACACCCCAGGAGCCGCCGCAGCCAAGGGTGAGAGGTATGGGGATGTCTGACTCACCGTAGGGAGGAGGAGGAAAGAAGAAGGGAGAGCCAGCAGAGCTGACCTTGAGGCTGCCTGAGACTGACCCTGAAGCAGCGAGATTCTCCATTCTGTTCACAGGCGCTGTCATCTCTCACCTTGCAGCGAGCGTTCTCCTTGCCCATTTATCATCACAAATGTTTCTATTTAGGCTTATTTGTTTGTACAGTTAAGCCCCGTTACATTTACACCATGAAGAAGGACAAATTGTGATTTTATCCAATGTTAGATCATATCACTCCTTGCTACAACTTTCACAGCATTAATAAGGATAAAGGGAGACTTTGGAGAAATCCAATAATACAGCACATGTGATAACAGCTCGGCCAAGTGCTCCAGGGAGGGAGTGAATTCCACGGCAGTGTTGTGGCTATGACTGCTTCTTTGTGCCCATCTTGTCTTTTCTCGCCAGAAAAGGATTTCTGCACTGGCCAAATGTGGTGAACACAATTCCAGCAATGAGGTGCAGCTCATTAAGGAGCCTTAGTCTACCCACTGGAACCCTTCTTCATTCCCTGAACAATATCTTGCTGTTACACAAAACACTGGACGTCTGGAGTTCCCACCTCTTCCAGGCAGTACTCACCAGGTACAGAAATGGGCTTTTTTGAAAAGACAAAAGTGGTGGCAAAAACATGCCAAAACAATGGCAAGTCTGGGAAGGCAGAGCACATGAGGATGCAGAGCAGAAGTCAGAAATCAGAAGTTCCAGGATACACTGAAGTGCCCAGAAAGAGGCCACTGCCTGGAGCCAGGAATCCCCTGCACCCACGGCTCCACAGGGGTGTGAGAGTGCCTTGAGCCACTGTCACTTTGGTCCTGACATCAAAAGGACTAGAAAGCACTTGTGCAGATCTGTCAGCTCATTCATGGTGAGAGCACCTTCACTAGCACCTCCATGCTCCTCACTGTCCATCTGAAGGTGCTCCTGGCTCCTGCCCTCCTGTGCCAGCACCAGGAGCAGCATGTGTCAGACACCAGCACCCCCAGGCACATCAACCTAACCTCTTAGAGATGCTCCATCTGATGGAAAAATCTACGTGGGCATTGGCACCTTTTCCCAGTGGGAACCCCCAGTAGGTGGAAACCTGTAAGAAAAACCCCTTCCCAGATTCCATGCTGGTGGAAGTGTTTGCTCAGATTGGTGTTGGTCAGGGGGCTACTGGGGCCAGGCCACAGGCTTACCCTGCTTCTCTCAGCACAGTGCCTGGCAGCAGTGCCTGGAGGGGCGTAGGGACCCCGGGATCCCTTAATTGGGGGGTGGCCACACCGGGGTCCCCTCTGTGGGCAGCTTTGTCAGAGCACACTGCTGGTTGCGCCTGCTGACTTTGGCCTGGGAGCTCCTGCCTCAAACTAATCATCGTTTATGTTATCCTTACAGCTGAGGGCACAGACCTTCAATCATTCTTCCTAGTTAGACACAATCATCAGCCAGATTTGTCTTGTTTAGCTGTAATACACGCACAGTAACTACAGGGCCCTGCAGATCCTCCGTGGATGGTTTGCTAATCCTGCATTCTGAGCACTCTCCATCCTTGCGTGGGTTTTAAAGGGCCAGTTTTGGCTCAAGGGCAGCTCTCCTCGGTGCCAACTTGCTTTCTAAGAACACAACTGATGCTTTAAAGTATCTCCAGTCATTTCCAAGAGCAGGGGACTGTGCCAGCCCTCGGCAGAGCTCGGGCCAAGCAACCTGTGCTGGCACTGCCTGCACAATGCTGATTTCTTAACAGGGATTCCAGAGCAGTACCACGCTCCCTGCACGGGCAGTGGGAGGCTCTGCATCACCCTGTGCTGGAGGCTGAGTGGGCAGTGACTGCCCTGGGATGGGACCTTGGCACCCGTGCTGGGGATGCTCCCTGGGAGGGGCCACATGGAGTGGTGGGTCAGCACTGGCTGCTCTGGGCACCCCTTGGTGACAGCAGGTCCTGCTTACCTTGGGCACTGGCTCCTTTAATCCATGCTCACCCTGCTCTGCGTCTGATCCCAACAGCCCTGCCCAGAGCCCACCCCAGTGGGGCCGTGTGTGCACCCATCAGACAGGGGTACAGCGGGTGCAGCCCCCTCTGTCACACAGCCACTGTGGCTCCTTCTCAAGGCAGATACAATTTCTGGTTTTTTATGATCAGCTAAAGATTTCTTTTTGCATCTGCCAAGGAACTATTTTCACAAATAAGTATGTAAATCCTCTGTAAATGTATGCTAATTACTTATTTTAATTACAATGTAAATAAGTAATTACTGAATAATTTTAAAATATTTACATGGGGTTGTGTGATTTAAAAGCTAACTTGTTGGAAGTATAAAAACTATAAATTTTACAGTAATTATGCCACAATTTATACACTGTGGCCAAATACAATTTCCATGTGCTTCGTAAGAGATAAATACGTAATTCCCCAGTAGTTACTGCAGAATAGCAAAACTAGCCCATGGTGATTTTTTCCCTTTTACATGAAAAACGCCCCTACAACCAAACCCATTTCAAGTGGAGATTTTTCCCAAGGATAATGAACATTCATCCATGTGATCCTGAGGAATTTCTGAAGAAAAAGGGAGAATTCTGAAGGAGGTTTCTAAAGAGGGTGGAAAGATAAAAGGAGGAAAAATGGCACCAGGACCTGTGGTTCCGCCAGACATTTCTGCCAGGTCTGGGGAGTCTGTGAGATGCCCAAGGCTGCAGGCACAGGGCTCCAGGGACCTCCCAGTTCCAGCCCTCAGCTCTTGTGGCTGCTTCCTGCAAATACTGATGCGGGAGCAGAGCCCAGCAGGAAATTGGCAATCAAAAGGTGAGTATATAAACAGTTAAATTATATTTCCTGTGGGGTATTTTTTTATTAATTTCATTGCAATAATATGTTAAACACCAGCACTGTGAAAATTAGTGTTAATGAACATTAAATGTGTTGGACAATTTAAATGGTGTGTATATATCACCTCTCTTATTATTGGGATTGGCCCAGTGGTAATATCCTTTTATCGATCCTCTGCCTTTCTCCTTGCCTCTGTCTCTGTGGAAGTGGCCATGAAGGACACTGTAAGCACAGTGCTATCAGAGACATAATCTTTTAGCACTTTAATAACACCGCAAGCAGCCATCACCCACCAGCCCTTAATAACTGTCTCCGTCAGCTCTTTAGAATTTGCAGATTACAGAGTCCTTCTAAATCTTCCCTGAAAAGGCCGGGCGCATTCCTGGGCTACCTGGCGTGCTCCTGCTCCTCCCTCACCTCTCCCCGCACACGCCTCCTCCCAAAATAGCTCCTGTGCAGCCTATTTAGAGCAGGGAGGACACGGGGATCTATATATGGATTTTGTGTTCCGGCGTGCGGACTCTGCCCCTGTCCCTGCCTGCAGCTCAGCTCCAGGAGCTGCCCTTAATGAGATTTGCTCCGGAATGCAGATCTGGGAGAGCAGGTGTGGGCAGGAGTGCTGCTGCTGCTGCCTCATTAAGGCCAAAGACGGATTTCTGGGTGGCTGGCACACGTGTATGACAGCGCCTGCTCCTTTGGCACCACCACTGACACTGAGGCAAACCAGAGCTGGCACACCTGATCTGGTACGCGGGCAGCGCTGCCCCTCCCGCTCAGCACCTCTGGCCGTGATCCCAACACCTTCCCTGGACCACCTGCACACTGTCAATGTCACATCAGTCCTCAAATCAAGAGGCCTTTAAAGCCCAGCAAGCCCTGGGTCCTGTGTTGGTACCTGCCACAGTTGTGCCCAGATGTGCACAGTCTGTGGGATTTTGGAGCAATAGTGGTGAGGTCCTGGTACGAGTTGCCCAGAAAAGCTATGATTGCCCTGTCCCTAGAGTGTCCAAGGCCAGGCTGGATGGAGGTTGGAGCAACTTGGTCTAGTGGAAGGTGTCTCTGCCCATGGCAGGGGCGTGGAATGAGATCAGCTTTAAGGTCCTTTCAGTTCAAACCAGTCTGTGATTCCATGATTCAGTTTAAACCCAGAGCTTTGCCCAGGGCTCTGAAGGCTCAGCCTCAGGGCTCTGTACCTGTTCAAAGATTCTCCTTCTAGCCAGCAGGTAGCTGGTGACCCCAGACCATGCACACCCAGCACTGAGAGCAGAATTATGAATTTCCCCAGCAATGTAACACCAGAGGTTTACAAATGCAGGTTAAACCACCTGCACGCTCTCACTGCAGGGACATGTTAATATTATCCCCATTGGGGAACCAAGATATTTTTATGCCTTTGCACTCATCTTACATCTGAATTTCACTAATAACTACATTTATGCAGTGGCACAGCTTTAAAAGAGCAGCTTAAGGGGGAAAATTATCTGTATTGAAGAACACCAAGTACCTGGATTAAGACCCATTTTTCCCTTCCCAGAACACTCAACATTTCCATCACCTTGCATGTGTTCCAGGCATTGGCCGCTCTCCTTTGCCTTCCTGGTGGATTATACAGCTATTTCAAAGGATTTTAAAAAAGTAATGGTCAAATGGCTGTGAGATCTGTGGGTTGTGAGATACTTCCATTCACCAACATCTCTCCACAGCTGGAATACGTTTCATGGCAAAATGCACTGGAATATGAGCAAAGACAGAGGCTCAAAGCAGTTCCCACTGTACTCTGGTAGGTTTTCAGAGAATTTGTGAAATCTCTTTTCTGAGGACTGGGCACTACACTTCCAAGCCTTTGGTTTGGAATATGAAGGAGCACAGTAGGTGCTTTGAGTAGGTGGTTATAAAAATTGCTGACATAACAGTGTATCTCCTCTCCAAGTGTGTCCACAGAAAAGGAATTCCTAAAATTATCTCTCTGGCTCTCACTGCATTATCTGCTTGTCCAGGGCTCTGTAAAAGACTTATGCTGGGGGGAAGCTCCAGCAAACCCTGCCCAGGAACGGCCACAGGACAAGGACTCGCAGCCATTCCCTGGCAGCACAGGCAGCACTTTAATTGTGTTTTTTCTAAATTTCTGCTTTATAAAGAATCCAATTTTCTTTATTGTTTGCGATTCATATCCAACATTGCAGAGTAAATATAATACATTGTGGTTACATTTGAAAGTGGTCTAGTTAATAAAATGCATAAAAATAAATAGGAAAATCAATGCTTTTGTTAATATTCTGTCATTTTTACACATTTTAAAATTCACAGCAGCTCTAAAAGCACAGCATGAGTGTAGTGGGCTCTGGTTTGGTAAAGAGGTGAAAATGCTGAGCAGACAAAAATACTCTTTAAAAGTGAGATTAGGGAGTCAGGTCTCTGTCTTGGGCAAAAAAATGGAATTTTTGAAGTCATTAGCCTGACTGTGAGTTTGCAGTTTGCATTTCTTCTGTCCACAGAGGGGAAAAAATATTCTGTCAGAATAAAATGGGGACAATTAAAAGTGAATAAACCAGAAAATTTTGAACTTGGCTGATGGAAATCTCCCCTGCACATGGTTTAGATTCCCCCTCTAGAAAAATAACCATGTGAATTCATGCAATTAGAGAGGTAACTGTCCTCCCGTGTCTGCAAACCCAGAGATCCACAATGAGACAGAAGCTGGAGGAGGAAATCCCATTTTCTTTGTGACTTTTTAAACCACACAGTGTTAACAGCCACATGGAAAATCTTTCTCATTAACACCTAGGGCTCAGGGGAAATGTTGTCTACGAACGCCTTATTGCATATAACCCCAAACCCTTTAGGACCTTGAGACGCTCAGACGAACTGGAGTAATGACCTGGAAATAGTCCTCTGGGCCTGCTGCAATAATGATGTGGCTGGCTGTATTTTTTTAATATGAGGAAAGAGATTAAAGAAAATAACAGCCCTGCTTGACTCGTTCATTATTACTGAGGTGAAGTGACCACTAAGAAATGATGACAGAAACCTTGCTCACCAGTCACCAGGCCCAAATGGGGCTGTGGAGGTTTCCAACATGGCCTGCCTGAAGGCAGCATAATAAATTCAGACATTATCTGATATGGATGTATCATAATGAAAAATAAATTTGCAAAACAGTCTGATATGAGTTAATCCATAAAGTATTTTATTACTTCATTTTCTTACATTGAATCCATCATGCATTTTTCTGGCAAAGCATTTTTAATTAATTTTAATTTAAATATATGCATCCGCTGCTCAGATTGCTTTTGACACTAGTAAATTTAAAAAAAAAAAACAAACCAGAAAAAGAAAGAGGAAAAGAACAATTACTGTCCTTGTGCACTGTGCTCCTTCCATGCAGACTGTGCTTGGCCAGGGCTCAGCACAGGGACTGCACCGATGAGGATCTGCCCCCAAGCCCCGCTGAGACTGGCAGGGGTGACACCGGGTGCCCACAGCTCCTTCCTCTTCACTCCCACTTTGCTTAGGGGCTGTGGCAACACCTCATCCTCCAACTGGCTCCCACGTGGCTCCTCCGGACAGGGAGCTGCCCCCTCCTCCAGCTGTGCCTGGACCTGGGGAGCTGGGCGAGGGCTCTGGGCCGTAACAGCCACGCTGGGCACATTCATTACTACTGATGCAAAAATGACCATTAAGGAACGGTGACAGAGCCCTGCTCATTTGTGGCTGGGACAAAGCGCCACTGCCCGGGGCTGCCTAATGAAATCTGAAACCATCACATTTATTTGTCATATGGGTGTAACACATTTGCTGAGTGGTCTAATAAATGTAATAATCCAAATATTCCTCCAGTTCTTTTAGAAGAAATACATTTATTGCCTGTGAAGTTTCCTAATAACATTTCTTAGCCAGTGCCCTGCCTGCTGCATTCCCTGGGAGAGGGTGCTGGCCACCAAGAGTGAAAGCCCAAAATCTCCTCTGGAGTCAGCAGAACTGTGAGAGGCTCCAGTGGCAGCACCAGCAACCGGCACAAAGCTCTGGCTTTATCCTCACATGCTGCACTGAAATAAACCCTGAGCTTTTCCATTTCTTGCAGATCCATTGGGGTTCATAGTTCATGTGTGTGTGTTCCCACAGCAGTGTCAGGGCAGTGGGGGTGCTGTGTGCTGGGGGGGAGCCCCTGACTGCCCCTGTGGAAGGGAAGAGCCTGGCACAGCTCCGACAGTGCTTTGTCTCACCCATGTCAGCACCTGCCACGAGCACCACCACCCACGGGGTCTCTGCTGCCCTGGTCTGGCTGCTTGGAGGCCACGAATGCCAGACCCTGCACAACGCTGCAGCAGTGCTGTGCCACGTCACAGAATCATGGAATGGTTTGTGTTGGAAGGGGCCTTAAGCATCATCTCATTCCGACCCCCTGCCACAGGCAGGGACACTTTCCGCTAGACCAAGCCTCATCCAACCTGGTCTTGAACACTTCCAGGAATGAGGCAGCCACAGCTTCTCTGGGAAACCTGTGCCACAGTCTCACTACTCTCACAGGGAAGAATTTTTTCCTACTGTCTGTCTAAACCTACTCTCAGTTAAGGGTGACACCACGCCATTCCACACGGTGCCATGCCACGCTGCGCTGCACCAGCTGCTCGGTGTGCCCACGCCGACGGCTGTAGCTGGCTGTGGCTCCTGCCTGCACCAGCCTGCTTGTCCCGGTCCGTCCCCAGGCTGATTATATTTGACCCGGTGCAGGGAACACACATCACATCTGGCCCAGCCCCTGTAAACAATCCCACCGTGTTTCATGCCAGCTGTTCGCTTACAAGGGCAGAGCTGTGCTCAGGAGCTCTCAGGAGGGTCCCCACCTGCCGGAGCTGCCTGTCCCTGTGTCCAGTCTTGGCACCAAGAGCTGCCCCGGCCCCTCTGGCCAGGGCTCTTTGAAACTAAAGAAAGGTTTGTTGCAATGAAACCCCACGTGGCTTCCAAGGGAGCAAACAAGCAGCCAACACTTTCCCCAACACAGGGAAGCTCTGGGTACAAGAGCCCATCGGTGCCTTCTGTGGCACCAGGTCTCTCTGGCACATTAGAGATGGTTGAGCACCTCAGCTGTCAGCAGACTCAGGGATCTGTGAGTCAGGGAGGGGACTTTGGTACCTCTGGTGATGACCCACCTGCAAAATACACCCAAATTCAAACATCTCTCATAGTCCCTTCCTATAACCAGAGGATTTTCCATACCTGCAGTGCCAAGGCTGGTGATGCTGGTGGAAGCAGGAGGCAGACCCCTGTGTTAGCAGAGTGTGAGCCAGCATTTCGCACACCACCATGCCAAACAGAACTTTGATATGCTGAGCAAATATTGAACTTTATTGGTTTAATTCAATTAAAATTTATTAACCTTTTATTAAACATAAGATCTCATTAAAATTCTCATTTCTGTTTCCTACAACAGCCCAGAAATATTCTCATTTCCAAGCTCATTAAATATCACCCAAAGAAAACCCATTTCTTAAGCACTGACTGTTGATAAACCATAATATTAACCAGGCATGTCCCAAAGACTTTGGAAAGGAGAGAAAATGAAATCCAAACACAAGTCCCAGTGCTGTTGTTTAGGAAGGAAACTGGGGAGAGACAAATGTCCAGTCTCAGCTCTGCCACACCACAGGAACACGTGCTGGTGCAGTCAGACTCTGGGACATGATCCAGAACGGCACCAGCCTCTGCAGAGCTCAGGGGTTTGGTGCCTGCACGGCCGAGGCTCGTCTGCCTCATCTGATGGCACCACTCAGCCCAGTGCCACCTGCTGCCTCCTGCCCACAGATCTCAGTCCATGCTGCCGCCCCGTGACCCAGCTGCCGTCCTTGACTCTGTCAGTGCTCCCTCATGTACTCAGCTTCTTTGGCTCACTGTCCAGGAGCATCCAACCCCCACCAGTGGTGCCTGTGCTCTCCCATGGCCAGTCACTCCTCGAGTCACAGCCAGCCCCTCTGCTTTGGCACCGGAACAGCTCGACGCTGCTGAAGCTGTGAAGTGGGGCAGAGACACCATCGCACACCCCAGCAGGGTGAGACTGGCTCAAGAGCCCCCCAGCACCCTTCTTGGGCTGACCCCTCTTTGCTGGATTACAGAAGGCAGAGCCATTCCTCGGCAAAGCCTGGAAGCAGCATTCAGGCTGGAGCGGGGGCAGCAGGTCAAATGGCTGGAGCCCTCATGAATATGGAGCAGTGCAGAGCAGATAATTGATTTAAGGGAAGCGGGGAAAGGGGCAAGCGTGACAGAGGTCAGCAGGATGGAGGGAGCTCTCAAAAAGGGCAGCATGGGGGAGCAGCTGCACTGCTCACAGGAGGGAGGGAGGGAGGGACAGGTGCCCGCAGGGATCGAGTGGCTCAGGGGCTTCACAAAAGGGTCTCTTGTCCAGTGTATTCTGGTTTGCTCGGCTGCCTCACCTTCGCCATTGCCTGGAGTATCTCTGCTTGCAAACACTTCCCCAAAAATGATGGGATTCCAGAAATTCAGACAAAATCATTGTGTTGTTTCATTCCCTTTACAAAGCCAAGTTTTTATTTCAGCATCTGGGGATGGCTTTGGAAATCTTGTCCTCTGTGCCCCTAGAGCTCTGCTCTGTGATGTCATGTGCTGATCAAGGCAAGTCCCGGTCACAGCATGCCCGTCGTGATGGTGCCTTGGACCTCGCCCAGTCCCCAGCCCACTCCTGTCTTGACTTTTGAAACTCACAGTTTTCCAGTCATACAATGATCAGACCTTAAAATTCGTGACTCTCTCCTTCAAAACACAGACTTTGGGGAAGAGGTGGCCTTCTGCAGGTGCTGGGGAAGGTGGTGCCATGGTCAGCTCACCGTGGAACTACAGATGCCACGTAGTGTGCAGCCACTGGCCAGTAACTCTCACTGGGACACGGTGTGGGTCTGGGATCTACCCTAAGGATGCTGCTGGCTTGGTGCACAGTGTGACCTTGCTTAGCACAGACAAAATCATGCTCAATAGCTATAAAGAAAAGATATGTTAATTGTGCCACATAAAATCTGTGATTACTCTGGCTAATCTGTCAAAGCTGGGAAATATTGACTATTGTGGAAGGAGACCATTTGCTGCTGCATCTGCATAGCTGAGGTAAACACTGAGTGTGCCTGGCCATGGAAAGCATCTGCAGAAGGAAGAGACCAGAGCTAGAGGAAGGAGCAGAGGCTGCACAGCTCTGGGGAAGGGAGAGAACTGCAGTGGGTCTTGCAGAGTGAGGGACAGTTTTGAGATGTGTGCCCCAGAGAACAGGACACACTCATCCTCAATCAACAGTGCACCTGTGGTGGGCATCTAGCAGCTTCCACAGACAGGCTCACTGGTGACAAGAAGGGCCAGAACTCTTGTTTGCTTTCAGGTTGGTCTGATCTGCCACCTCTTCCTAGATCCTCCAAAGCAGTTCATACCTGCTCGGGACATATTTTAGGCATCTTCATCCTATCACAGCAGAATGACCCAAGCCTGTAAAGGAGTTTTTTATTGATATAGACCGGGAAAGTTTATATCACTTGTGGTGTCCATCCCACTTCCACTGACAAGATTAAAAGCCATTGTGTGCATGTGCCAAGCTTACCAAGATTGTTACCTTCTGTATATTAAGTGTTTAATTGCATAAAATGACATCATGTTTATCTCTGCAGCATTAGCATCTAGTCCGTGGTGTCACAGCAGTAAACACACATGATATCATCAGTCATTATGGGGACTTAAAATCAATTGCTCTCCCTGCACCCTCTTGTACAGCGAGGAGCACAATACATTAATGAACTTGAGCAAGAACCTAAGTGACAAGACGAAACAGCATAAATAATATCACTTAAAATGTGTTATTTATAACAATGAAGTGTTTCAAATAATAGAATTATGGGCTCCAAAGAGGAAAGCAAGTTATTGAAATTCACACCATGGGAGCAACAGTGTGTGCTCATCAACAAAATCATCTATAAATTAATCTGATTTAATGCTGGATGCAGGTTGTGTAAGACACCAACATCACTAATCAGCTTTATTTTATAAACATGTCCCATTTTACAATCTATTTGCCTGCATAACTTGACTAAACAAGAATTCAAGATGTGGGTCAAAAATTTTTACCCTCACCTTATGATAATTTCACGTTGGCCCATGTAAACAGTTCTCTTGGCAACTTATTAGTCCCATTATTTCAGAATTTTCTTCAATGAACCATTTTTTAGCTATCAAAACATTTAGTTCCAGCTGGCTTCAATGATATGGACTTCAGACCAACTGAATTTATGAGTTTAACAAGATTATATAGTCAAATAGCCATTCCTTAGCCAGTTCATATTTCTAAATAAACTGTCAAGGTACAGCTCAGAACAAAGTCTATTAGAAGAGGACACACAGAGTCCATTGACTTTAACTGTATTGATTATGGATAATTATTTGGTCTCTACTGTCTTCTCACATTTTTACAAATTTTCTCTGGGAAGGCTTAAACTTTATTGTTTACTTCTCAAAAAAGGGGGAAAAGACAAGGGCAAAATTCCTTTCATCTCCCCTTAACCATCATGAAATCATGCCATGCCCCGTGGCAATGAGGAAGTTACAGCTATCTCGGAGTGAGAGCATTCATAGCTGGAGGTGGATTATTTGCAAAATCAAAGCCAAGCTGGATGACATTCTGTCAAGATAAACAAACCGCTCAACCACGAGACCATGAGTACTGACCAGAAAGAAAAGGAGTATCTTGCACCTACCACATCAGGCCCTTCCAGTTCTGTGGCACAAAGACAGACAAACCCCGTGGGCCAGCGGAGGCTCCTCGGCGCAGCCACGGCAGCGTCGTGTGCCCTGTTCTTTGTGTCGGCAGGTGACACTCTGCTCCGTGCCCTGCCCTGCCCAGCAGACAGCAGAGCTGTGCTGTGACACTGCAGCGGGCAGCAGAGTGGGCTGCACCACCCGGGCTTCGCACCGGAGAAGGAGCGGGGCATTTCCGTGCCCTCCAGGGTCAGGTGCTGCCACCCGTCAGCAGGACACCTGCCCCAGACTGGGACTGGCTCCTGCAGAGCCTCAGTGCCAGGAGACCCTCGAGGGCCGTTCTGGGGCAGCCCACCCACCCCACAGTATCCATGAAGCACCACAGCCCTGCTCCTGCCAGACCCCCTCCGTCCTGCCCGGGGCTGGGCAGATGGGGACACACCGGCGGGGCTGCTCCTCTCTGCCCCACGCGGTGGGTCCCCCACCCGGGTCACTGCCCCGAGGCCGCCCCAGCCCGGTGTGGGTGTGTGTGGGCACAGCCGGGTGTGCCGTGCCGGGTCCCCCACCCCACGACCCCGGCACTGCCACGCGGTGGCTGCTGTGGACACACGGGCGAGGGGCCCGAGGGTCTCCCAAGGCATCCCGACCGGTTCCTCTGCGAGCCCTTCTCGCCCCACCTGGGTCAGGTTCCCCCCGTGCCCGGCCGGGGTCTCGTCCCCGCGGCCGCGGCGCTCTCGCCATTGGGGGTCACTGTTCCAACAAAAGCTGCGGCTCCGCCGCTTTCTCTGATTATTAAAAACAATATTTCTACTACAGCTGTTTCCTGGTTTGGCTGATATGTTAAGCTAGAATGAAAGGGTTTGTTGGGAATTTTTTTTCTCATTTACAGCAACTTCCTTAACTTCACTTTGAATTTCCTCTAAACTGATGAAATACAGTTCATCTGCCACCAAAACCTGAACTGAAATGATGTGAAAAAGAACCCACAAAAGGGTTTTTATGAGATCTCATTCTCCCTGCGCAGGCAGCCCTGATCAGAGACTGTAGGCAAGGAAATAATTTCTTTTAAATGAGTGTCTGGTTCCCTTTATATTTTTTCCTTTCGCCTCAGATTACAAGTGAAAAAACCCAAGGTGTCAATCAGCTTTAAAACAGTTGAGCTGATCTTATTTCTTCTCTGTGCTGTATTCAAGCCAAACATTCCCTGAATAGAAAAAGCATAGAAAACTCATAATAGCTAAATTCTTGCTTTTAAAGCCCAAATTTAACATGCTTCCTTGGGGACATTTTCCCAGCATAGAGGAAAGCAAATGTATGTGATTCAGTGTCTGTTACAGAGGTTAAAATCTGCACCTTCTTTCTTATACCCTGTCATGAGAGGCAGGAGTGGATTTTGGGCAGCAGCAGCAGCAGCGCACGGCTGCTGGGGCAGGCAGGGAGAAGGGAATTCTCTGGAATGCAGTGCCCAGGACAGCCAGGTGATCCATTTCAAAGTGACACTATTTTTGTGAGAAACAGGGAAGATCTACAGCATTTTTCCTTTTCAACTCAATAGATAGTGGAAAGGAAGGTGTTCCTCTTTTCTTTGAATTTAATTTTTAACTCCAGGTGCTTGCTGGCTGGTAAGACAGGTCCAGGCTCAAGGTGGGTGCTCAGCTGGGAGATACAAAGTTGGGACTGTGGGACTGGCCCTGGGATGGCCTCATGCTGCCCTGGGGAGCAGTTTTCTACATTTTTAGTCATTATTGTCCTTGTCATTGAAAGACTCAGCCCGGGGTTGGGGCAACCCTGCAGCTTGTGCTCTCATTGCATTTGCCATTTCGGTTGCACCTGGGCTCGGCTCAGTGCTCATCTCATCCTCCCCTTCACCAGCCTGCAATTAAAAGCCCTTCAGCCAAGGGGTCTGGCTGTGTTCCTTCTGCAGCTCTGAAAGTGGTGGGTGGAGAAAGAAGAGCAGTGGTGGCTTCCCTGGGCGTTGATGACAGCCAGGGGTGTCTCTGCCAGGCTCGCCTGTGATCTGGGGTGTGTTGCCTGTAGGTCACTCTCTGGTGTTGGCTGTTAGATTTCTTGAAAGAGGACAGAAGCAGCAGGAAAAGGTATAGAAATTATTAAATCCGGGTGTCTGATTGCAGCCTCTGGGTCCTTCTCTGTAATTAGGGAATAATAAGTGAATAGGGGAGTGCTGGCAGCTCTCTGGATTTTAATCTTCTTGTTTTCATTTTCCATATATTATTTCTTCCTTTTTATCTCTGGTGGTATTTTTCCTTTGTCCAGGTTATCTGTCCCTTCGTTAGTCTGCAAGACTTGTCCTCATCTCAGTTTGGGAAACTTCCTTCTCATTTCACCTGCTAATATCTTCTCTCTCTCCCTCCAGGCAGTGTTTCCAGCACAGTGAATTGGAGAGGTACAAGAACTGTTGTGAATTACTCCTTGCAGTCTCCTCCTGCACTCCATATTTATTACTGGATTTATTTTACCTGCAGTGATGTGCTGCCGCAGTAACCTGCATGTCTGGGTCCCAGAGGCTCCTGGGTTGGGGTCTCTGGGGGTCCCATGGGCACACTGAGCCCAGTCCAGCCTTGGCCAGGAGCCTGAGCCTGGCTTGACTGGCCGTGTGTCACCTTGGTGGAGAAACTGCTGTGGAGGATTGTTTGGGTTCTTTCATTTTTAAAAGTGCACTGGAGGTAAAAGTTCCTTGTTTTGGTGTCCTGGAGCTTTGGTAAGGTCTGAACTGTGAGAACCCTCAGCACTCCCCCTTCAGCAGTCAGTTAATCCCTTCTCAGGTTTACCCCTGCTCACAGAGAAGCTGAATCTGGCAGGAGAGAGTTTAAAATCTCAGGTAGCAGTTTTGTAGGACCGAAAAGTTATAGTGAATGGGATAAGAAGGGGTGGCTGCCTGGTATTGGAACTATAGCATTTATTTGGGGCAATGAATTGTTTCCTTTCCCTCATCAGTTGTGTCACAGGATCTCTGCTGTGACCTGCCAAAGCAGTCTCTCCTCATTTGTGCCGCTCCAGGCTGAGAAAGGAGCTGCTGGAGCAGGGAGTAGCAAGCAGAGCAGGGCTCTGGAAGCAGCTGGGGTGAGGGCTGGGGAAGGGGCGATGGCAAGAGCCCCCAGCAGGGCACAGCACCCAGCCAGCCACTCCCACCCAAGTGTGTAACCTCACTTAAATTGCATTTCTTTGTATCCAAAACAGTGAGGAATTAATGCTTTTAGATCAGTCCTCACCACTGGCTGAGCTGTCCGTAACTGTCCCAGGTACATACACCTCCTTGGAAGCCTCTCCAGGCCAAAGGACCACGGTGCCAGGCAGTTTGCTGCTCAGCTGAGGAGTTCTTCGTATTCACAAAAACATCCCCAGTCTAATTTTTAAACTACATTCAGACCCGTGCATCTTGCCTATGAGAAGACTACAACTTGAGTGCTTCAAATTGTATTCCTTCCTTTCTGACTTTGTTTTGATTCCTTTTACTTTATTGTTAATTTGCTTTTAAATACTGTGAGATGATGGGGAAAGGGGTTCCTTGAGCAGCATGCAGCTTAGAACTGAAATCAAGCACAATTCACTTATTTGCCAGCTGTTCCTGGCATTGCAGCATGTTTAAATTCTTTCCAAATATTAGTGTAAATCTTCACAGTTTAAATTAGAACCTAAATCCTGCAAAGCCAGAAGAAGGGGCAGGGCTCTCTAGTCAAGCAGACCCATTGTTCAGTTAATCCCAGGAGATATCTGGCTCCTAGTGTTTTCTTGGTGCATCTTAGTCTAACATGAATTTAGCCAATTAATCACTAATTACAAAATTTATTTCTGTTAATATTTTTTCTGGATCAATAGATTTTATACAAGAATCTTTCTGCTTGTTAGTTGGAGAGCAGCTCATTGAAACAAATTCTGCCTGTGATTCTACCTTAAATTCATCAGTAGATATTAAATAGGTCATTGGTGTAATAAGGGCCAAATTTGCCTCTCATAGATCACAGTGGCCAGTGCTCCTAGGGTCTAATTATCCCATATTTGGTCAATAAGCCATTAACATACAGCCATGGATGTTAATAACCATTTCATGAAAAAGTCTTGGTAATTTATGAGATCAACATTGGTTAGGAAAATTAATAAATATTTCATTCTGTAAGATTTATCCGAGGACACTTTGGTCTGAGCAAGAAAGCACTGGGCTGTGAAAATGGGGCCCAAGCTCAAATAAAGGAAGAAAGATGGGGGAAAGAAAGCCCAAAAGCCAAGCCCATGGTATCTGGGTTTAACTTGGGCTAATAAAAATTTACTTCAAATCCTATAGCTAATAAATCCAAAGGGTGTATGAGGGAGTCCAGTAAAACCTGACTTAACATTATGTTAGTGCTATTAACAATATTTATATAGATGCCATTTCAGAGGAGGGTTAAAGCTGGTGAGTTATGGGCTGGACACAGGGAGTCATGTGATGTAGCTGCATGTCTGTGTGCATTCAAGTGCCATCACCTGCCCCTTTTTGGGTGGGTTTAAAGTTTAAAATTACATGAAAGACAAGAGTGGCAGGCTCAGAATATCCACTCACTTCAGCCTCCTGTCTCCCAGGCACTGCCTTAAAGTTTAGCTAACTTCATGGTAGGACGTAATTTACTGTGTTTGCCAATCTATTCTTCACCTGATAGTAAATCTATTGTATTGATTTGGTATACAGCAGTTATAAACACGTGGCATTTTTCCAGCTGTGGTCTTTAGCAGCAATCCTGCTTTGCACACTTCTGTAGTCAAAATCCCTTCCGATGACTACAAACCTAGTGGAAGTCTGAATTTTACCTTGCAGTCACTTTCAAAATGTCTACTATTTTTAACTTCAGACTGCTCTTAAAAACCTAGTTTTAGCCTGTTAGGCTTCAAAGCCAGTTAGTGTCAGGAGCAAAGAGGGATGACCTGGCAGGATGGGCAGAGCTGTCATGTGCCAGCAGGGATGGCACATTCCAGGGACTGGTGCTGTGCTGGGAGTTCACCCTGTGCTGGGCATAAGGGTAGTCTGGATTCAATACGGTCCTTACACAAGTGTTTAAAACAAAACAAACCCCATGTTTTTCATACTTTGTTAGATTGTGCCCTTAATTACTTTTAAAGTAGGCTGAAATTACCCTCCTTGCTTGGATGTGGTGCTCTTCTCACTGAGAGGGATTTGCACACTCAAATGGTGATGCATGTTCATACAAGTATGAATAAACCTGATTACTTCTTTCCTACAAAAAATTGGCTTTGGAGAATACAACCTGAATTGTAGTTGTAGAGCTTTGAAGAGCATTCCCAAGGGTAAATCCAGGAATACCTACAGGAGCACACCCAGCTTGGGAAACCATGCTCAGGGCACAGCGTGTGTGGTGCGACCAGGGCTGTGGCTGGATCAGGCAGGCAATGCATAGAGGTATCCAGCTGTGGTGGATCTGGGCTGGAGGCACCCAGGTGAGCCAGGCTGGGGTCACAGCTGGGGCAGCATTTAAACTTGTTCCAAAGCAGATGAAGGGAGATGCTTCCCGTACCTCTGTTGAAAACTTCCTGTGGCAGAAGCTCCTGGGGAAGATGCTGGTCTGTTGGAAGGCAGGTGTGCTCAGCTGAGGTTACCAGGCAATAGCTTTGTGTTCCCAGCTCCTTCCTGCTTTTGCCCACCAGCGTCTCTCCTGACTGGAGGAGCTGGCGCTGGGGGATGCTGCAAACACTTGTAGGCCATTGACTCAATTGTTAATCTATGTTGAATGATTGTGCTATTCCATCCTGCTGCCTCTCTCTGATTAGACTTGTAAATGAAAAACCATAAAAGTCAAAAATGAGAAAATAGAGGACTGAATGAGAGAAGGCACTTATCCCCCCGATGAGTGCCTGAGCACTGCAAGCAACTCCAAAGCCAGGAGAGGGGATGTTCTCTGCAGGAATGTGGCTCTGGGTGCTGCTGCCCCAGGTGCTCTCCCTGTCCTCAGCAAGGACTGTCAGTGGCACCCTCAGCTCTCTGGCCATCAGCTCTGGGTGATGGGGCCGAAGAGCAGAAGGGAAGGAAAGTAGCTCCTGCTATTGCACGAGGTGTCTGTGGAGTCCCTTTTATCAAATATAGTCTGGCTTCAGGTCTTTCCTTGCTGATTAAGCTTCACTACCAGGTTTTTCCATCCACTCCTCGGCCTTTATGCCCTTGGTGACACGATGTCTGCTGCCCCTGCCAAGACTCTCTTCAATACATTAGCTTAGCTAGGGGTAAACTGACATCAGGGGAAAAAAACCCACTGAGTTAATGGAGCCCTGTAGGTCCCTGACCCCTGGGGATATGCACACAGTACCTGGCAGAAAAACACATTCTAATGTCTTGGGGAAAAGGTCAGAGTAGCAAGAGAAAATAGGTTGTTCGTATTTTGTGGAATATTTATCAGGGCTGCAGCTCCAGAGCTGGGCAGGGGGGTCAGGGTCCCTACCTGGGGTGAGGGTCTCTGACGGGGCTCAGCCAGGGTTTCTGGGCACTGCAGCACAGAGACTGTGCAGTAAATTGCCAGCAGTGAGAGGGCTGCACATCATTTGCATAACCTGCAAGATCTAATTGTGTCTTTGGGCTTTTAATAAAATGGGATTGGTTTTATTTGTGTGGTTGGCTCATAATAAAGGATTCAGCGTTCTCCCAACCAGAATGGATGGGGTGTGCTGCTGCAGCCTTTCCTGTCTCCAGCTGAGGCACGGGCACCCTGTGAGCCCTGAGCCCACGGCCACAGGGACCATGGCTCTGGGAGCATCAGGGAGGGAGCCAGGAGCCATTGTCCAGCTGTCTGGGGCAGGATATGCTGCATGATGGGGATGTCCCTTTGTTAGCCTAAAAAAGACATTGTGTATTTATGCTTCTGAGTTGGCTTTTTCCTGCTAGGTAAGTGGAGAGTTAAAAAAAAGAAAAAAAAGGAGGGGAAGAAAAGTAGATGATGGAGTCATTAAAGAAGAAAGAAAGAAAGAATGGTGTAAGCAAGGCAGAGAAAGGAGTAATCATCCCTCAACTTCTATTTGCTTGAGGTTTCTCTGAGTCTTCTCGAGAGCCAAGGTGCAGTTTGGATCTGTGAGGCAGGTGCATGAGCCCCAGCAACACCACAGGGAGCCATGCCCACACCTGATCGCCTCACACCTCAGTCATTTCCAGACTGAGCTCTCCCTGCTGGGACAGCAGACTGGAGCTGCTGTACAAGCAGCTTAGCTGAAAAAAAAATCAATAATCTTTTCAATAAAGCATTTTATCCCTTATATATATTGTCTCTCATAAAGATTTTACACAGACAAAAAGTTCAGAAGTTGGTGTAAAAAATGTTGGGAAGAAGGTGAAGATACATAAGTAAATTACAAACTTGAGGCTGTTTGCAGTACCCTGGGAAAGGGGGAGTTATATTGATGAGTTTTTATTGATTTACCATCATTCCCAGTGTGGACATTTTCTGGTCTATTATACCACAGTCGCAGCATATTCCCATTGCAGCACTAAAGAGGAAATATGGACGGCCTGACCTTGGCAATATGGAGATAATGAAATACCCTTAATGATCTTTCCAAAAGATTTTACAAGCCAACTTCAGATTGTATCTGTTCTGTGCTATGCTAATTTTTAGGAAGACTTGGAAGGAATACCAGGGCTTAAAGCTGGCTTAACCATGGGGTTTTGGGGTTAAATGGAACAGACAGAGGTGACCTTACTACCTGATAGGCAAAGTCTGCTGTGAAAGTGGCCTGGTGTTTCCAGGAAGTCCTGGAGTTATTTGTCCCCTCCCAGGGAATGGAAGTTTGTGGGGCTTTCCCTCAGCTGTTGTAAGCCCTGGGGTGCCTGCAGTCCCCCTGTGCTGCAGGGGCTGTGCCACCCTGTCCCACCCTCTGCTGCAGCCCTGGAGGAACGTGCTCAGCACCAGGAAGACTTGTGGCACTTCAGGGTGACTTTGGGGACAGCTCAAGGAGATTTACCATACACATACCTGCCTGGAATTGTACCTAGCAGGGACATAAATAGTAGGTTTCAGTGCTCTGCTTTCCTCCTCTCCCATCCCCGACCCAGCTGGCAACACAATTACCAGCCCCAAAGTATTATTTTCTTAATAAAATTGTTACATGTAAAGCAAAGCCACAAATGAGTCCCAAGCCCATGCAGATCTCAATCACTCCCTTCTTTATTCCCCTGTGAGATTGCTAATGACCTTCACGCAAACCTTCACCGAATCTTTTTTAAAGGCAAATATTAATTTCCTAGCCTGAAAAAAGGAAATAAAAAAGCCTATTTTTCATAGGAACTGTGCAGAAAGAAAGATATATTTTCCTTCAAAATGCGGGGAGGTTTTTTACATTTTGTCATTTGCTTTGCATAGGCTTGGTACCACCATTGGTTCACCTCTGAATGTAATCTCTCCCCATAAAGCTTCACTCTAAATTCCTCTGCTCCCTGTTTGGTTCTGATAGCTCCTTAGCTCTGCCAGAGCAGTGCCAGAGGAGTGCTCTGCAGCATGTTCCTCACTCTCTGGGAGAAGACTGGGAATGACTCTTTAAATTTTAACAGCTGAACCATTTATTTCTAAAAAGTATACACCAAAGCCATGTAACTTTTATAGCAAAGTCTGCAAAATAATTTATAATACAAAAATCCTTTGTAGGAAGCTGCATTGTGTTGTGCCACAACATCCCTGGAATGTGTGTTTCCTATGCCAGCAGGCACTCAAGCTTCCATGTGAGAAGTGTAGAGGCAACACACCCGCGAGCAGAGTCAGCCTCCCCACTGCCCAGTTCTGGGTAGATGCCTGAGGTGCAGATTCCCTGCACCACCACATCATCTGCAATGGGAGCACAGAAAGCTGCTCCCAAAATGAGGCACATGTGCTCAATGTTTGTTAGGCCTCCTCCGGACACTGAGTGTTGATGTTTTAATGGTTTGTAAGGTGCCAGCCCAGGTTCACATGTGCTCAGGAGGAGTTTGGACCTGGCCCTTGGGCTGCTCTTGTTTCCCGCAGACTTTACAGCAACCTGAGGTTTTGGCTCGTGCCCCAGAGTTGGAGCTGACACAACATGTGCTCTGAAACACAAAGTCATCCTAGAGCACAAATCTGCGTTTCGTTGAGGAGATAATCCAGGTCAGTCTGTACTAAAGAGCACGTCTGCTTGATTCCAAAGCCGAAGCAGTGGCACAGAGGGAGCCTCTTCCCTTGTTTTATACCTTACCTGCATATTCAGGGCTGGTTTTTAGCATTAGCTTCGTTAGTCAGTGGTTTGTCAAGGGTTTTCTGGAGGTCATTTGCTGGGGTTCTCTTCCATAAGTCCTGTAAACTTTTCTCAGACCAGTCTGTCTAAAAGGAGTGGGGAAATGCAGTGAGAACCAGGATGAACCGAACCCCTGTGCTGTGAGCCAGGAGTACGTGCTGACTCCATTCTGGCTCTGCCATTTGCTTGTCTGGGGTCCCTGGGCAGCAGGGAGGGGGAGGTCAGGGTGCACAGCCAGGCCTGAGCCACCACCTCCTCTGCCTCAGTGGGTCCTCAGCCCATCACTACACAAAGTGAGCAACAGTTTGCCTGCACATATTTAGGGGAAAAACAGTTAATACCATAACAATAGCACTAAATCAGGCACAGAGTTTCAAGTACAAGTCACAGCAAGAAGTTGTTAATACCTTTATTATGGGATAAAATGTATTCATGATATTAAAGACATCACATTTCTGCCCTGGTGTCACATTTTAGATGTAGCGTAGATAAATGATATATCACTGTAAGAGATCTACAAAAACCATTAGTAACCATGACATTTTGACGTCAGATTTTAAAAAATTCCTAAGTAATCTTTTTGATTTATGAAATGGTGTCCAGGTTCATCGAGACTGATCTCAGATTTATCACAGCCTGGTTAGAATTATTAATGATTTTCAATTTGTAAATCCAATGCCAGCATGTCCAAGTGCTCTCAGCAAAATCAGAGAGAGCTGACGGGGAGATTTTGCTCAATCCATAGTTTTCAGCTCTTACAGGGTTTTGTGGTTAACCCGCTGTGGCCCAGCCGTGCACAAAGCCATTGTTCTGTGCAGCACAAAGGAGAGGCGTCCCTGCCCCGGTGGCCGTGAAACACAGGGCGGCGACGGCAATGAGCGATCGGACTTCTACAGGCTCCTACTGAAGACCCTTAAAGACTTAAATTATAATCAGAAGAAAAGCTGATCTAAGCCAAAACAGACAGGCTTGGGTAGTTCTCCTCTACAATTCATCATGGGAGCAGATGAAAGGGAAGCAGGGGCAAAGAAAAAAGCACCAGCATGTCTCCATCCCTCAGCAGCCAGCGGGGATATCTCTGGAGAAGAAAGCACACCTTGGGTAAACAGACTCCAGAGCCCAAGCAGAATATTTATTTCCTAATTTATGAGATAATTGTCCCACCACTACAGGGAGAGGTCAGAGGGAGACTTGGCTGCTATAATGTTCTCTAGAGTGGGAAACCGACTGTTCCTCATGGGAGGGGTGAGTGGACTCCCTGCCACCCTACCTGCGCCTGCCCAGTGCCAGGTGTCACCCAGACACCACGGGTGTCACCCATCAGTCTCCCTGGGACAGCAACTGCCTTTGTTTTTTAGGATGGCTGTAGGAAAACTGCCATGATTCATCCTCAGGCCGCAGATAGATAAATTATTATTTACTTTAAAAAATTCTCTCTCTTGTGCACCTGAGACACTTAAATTTCTGAGACTTTTGGCTGGCTCAGGTCCACACTGCAGTCCCAAAGACCCTTGTCCCCTGGGAGTGGGCACGGCTCTGGCTGCCTTGGGAGGGTGTTTCAGTGTCCCACCAGTGCACAAAGTGGCTGGTAAAGGACCCCATGGCCAAGGGGATTCAGATTTGTTAAATGTGGGCAAAGGAAATCAGGCTGTGGGCATGGTGCGGGCTGGTTTAAGTGATGCCTGCTCTGGAATTCACATCCAGGCAGGGCAGAACAGCCGTGCAGCTCAGAGCCTGTGGAAGAGGACTTGCAGGTGCTGCTCAGCCTCAGAGGGGATTTTAGCTCCACACTTCAGGGACATCAGGAAGGCAGAATTTCTAGAAGGATAAAATTCCAGTAATTCTCTGGTCCAGCCCTGTCATGGCTGCTGGTGCTTCCCAGGTGCCTGGAGGGAGTCAGTGTCTAGTTTTTCCTCAAGTACTCCACCTTAATTGGGCAGGTAAAACTCTATAATTAGGGACCTTAACTGGGGAATTTTTCTAATCCATCATATCTGCTCCATTATTCAGTCCTATCAAATCCATGCATGCAGGGAGAAGCAGGGCATTCTTCACAACACTGTCAATATTAACGTCTTTCCAATTACAGAGCATTATAATGGAAAACTAATGAGGAACTGTGACATGCCGGCTACAACTTCTAACTTTTGATTAAAGCCTCCTTCAGGATGCTCCCCTTTAATTTATGGTGTGTGGCTGGCCAGGCACAGGCTAAGAAATGCTGGAAGGGAGCAACTGTTTCTGCACGCACCTAGAACAGTTCACCTGCCTGAGGAGCGGCTCCAGGGGAGGCCCAAGTGCGTCCCCACACCTTCCTCATAGAATCGTGGAATCACAGATCATGAATGTTGGAAAAGACCTTCAAGATCACGGAACACAACCTATGAATGATCACCACCTTGCCAACGAGACCAGAACACTCAGTGCCACATCCAGTGGTTTCCTGAACACCGGGGATGGTGACTCCATCACCTCCCTGGGCAGCCACTTCCACCGCCTGAAAATCCCTTCTGTGGAGAAATACTTCCTCGTGTCTGGCCTGACCCTGGCTCAGCTTGAAAACATGTCCTCTTGTCGTGCCCCTGGTTGCCTGGGAGAGGAGGCAGGACCCCCACCCAGCTCCAATCTCCTCTCAGGTAGCTGCAGAGTGATGACCCCACGCACTGGGGACGCACCAGGGGCAGCTTCTGGAGGTGCCCGGTGCAGGTGTGTGTTCAGAGCCCCGTGCCAGTTCAGAGACGATGCACTGCACTGGAACCTCGGGGTGCTCACGGGCAGGGACAGAGGCCCAGCCCCCCCAGGACCAGCCCCTCCATCTCTGCTCCCTGATGACTGTCTGCCTGTGGCAGGGGAGGGGTGAGAGCTGCTGATACTATGGTTGAAAAGGGGGATTTATTAAAATATTCTTCTGACAGGTTCATTTTCTGAATTCCTCTGGATTATTTCCAGCATTCCAGTTCCATCAGAAAACACTCTTTTCAGGGGATGGAGAGAGGCTGTGAGGCATTTCTTCCCTTTTCTTCTCATGTAGATGGGGAAAGTTAATCCTTTGAAAGTCTGAAAGAGCCACAGCTGAGTGCAATGGAGTGGGTCCTTTCAGAGTGCAAGAGAAGTGCTGGGACAGAGCAATATCCCAGAACCTGCAATCCTGCAGGAGAATCCTAATAGCAGAGGGAATGAACTGTCATGGTTGCAGCTGCAATTGGGTTGTGTGTAAAGGCTGTGAGAGCTGCAACCATGGCTGGGCTATAAGGACTCCCCTCCACAGCTGCAGGGCACTCACCATCTCATGGACCCAATTCCCTCCAAAGCACCTGGAATGACAGTGTGAGCCCAGGAATGCAGGTCACTTCTTAAAATTATGCTTTTCCATCAAACTCCTTAAAAAGCTCCAGTTTGGATAAATTCCAAATTGCCATAACTCTGTGAGACCACTCACACCTTTGAAGGGAAAGACCATCATGTTCACCTTGGCACTGAGAACAGAACGTGGCCAAGCAGCCCTGTCAGAGACAGCCGCATTTACACACAGCTCAGAGCCCAGTCCAAGAGTGTGCAGGGAGCCTTTCCTGGGAAAGGTGACTGCGAGTGTTGCAGCCCAGCGTCACACCCAGAAGCCACATTCAGATCCTCACCCGAGGGCCTCCAGAGCGTGACTGGCAGATGCCCAGCAGTGATGGGCTCCCAACTGGCCTCGCCCCAGGAACTCACCCACCCTCCAAGGCTTTGGTGGGTCCTTGACTTGCCAGGGTCTTCCACCGGCTCAAAGAAGCCAAGTGTCCTGGAGGAAGAGTCTCATGGGACCCCAAGGCAGCAGCAGCCCTGGGCCCCAGAGCCAGGGCAGAGGGAAGGGACTGTGCGGGGGGACACGGTGGCCTCGCTCACGAGCCGGCACCAGCGGCACCTTCCAAACAAACGCGATTCCGATTGAAAACCAACACGACAAGAGGCACACAAGGTAATAACCCTGTGAGGAGACATGGCTCTCAAGACATCTACAGACTTCAGACTAAATGAAATTTTGACAGGGAAAAATATGTATTGGCAACATTTCTTGATCCACAATTCAAAGGGAAAATTGAAACCATATTTCCGTAAGAATCAGTCACTGGAAAGAAGTTCTTAATAAACAAAAAGAGACAGGTCATGTAATTCACTCCCTTTTCCTCTTGTCCGTTTGTTGGCCAGGAATGAAGGAACAATTAAGACTCAAAGAAAGTTTTTAGTGGAACATTTTTACTTGAACCTGACAAACAAAACAACTTGGAAGGAAGTGTCCCAGCTGCAAGTCTGAATTTTTATGTATGGATATGTAAGTAACATTTCCAAACATTAAACAACTTGCAAAAACCAAAGCTGCTGGGTTTGGGTTGAAATCCTCTGGTTTTTCACCTCCTCTCTGTCTCACTTTCAAAAAAGCATCAGCTGCACAATGGAGAGATGGAGAGGGACTGTTCTCCTCATTTGGTCAGGAGCGTGTTAAATAACCCCCTCCTGGAAGGTGGCAGGGTGTGGGTGGTGCTGGAGCCCTGCTTTCATTGACAGGTGTCCAGCAAGTCAAATGCACCTCCACTGGGGTGACTCAGGTGTGGGTCCTGTTGGAGGACAACTCTCATCACTCAAGAGCAAATGCCTTAAGCTCAGAATTTTTTTTCCCCAGGATTTTCTGCTCTGATTGTTCTCAGAGTATAAGGTTTTGACATTGCATTATTTTTTTCCATTTGAAAATTCTCTTCCTTCCTCCTAAGTAAAAATTGAAGCAAAAAACATGAAAACAAGGCAAATAAAAATTAAAAAAAAATGTGAAAATCCTTAGGAACACCCTCCAGAAGATAATCTGGAGGTGGACTGGCACATGGAGTCAACCTCTGCAGAGGTTCATTGCTGGACACAGAGGAGCAGAGCAGCACCCTGGGGTGGGACCCTCAGCCCCGAGCCAGCCTGGGTGTAGGGCCAGGGGGATATGGGAGCTGTGCCAGTGCCGTGCTGGCAGAGCAGGTGCTGGCCCTCCTGTGCCACAGAGTGACATGAATTAGTGTGTGACAGTGACAGAAAATGGAAAAGAATGGCCCTGCAAATGCAGTTACAAGAGAAAAGCAAATTGATTTAGTGGACATATGAGTATTTTTGAGAGAGAAAGCAAGAGAGCTGCCTGACATATTCCAAGATACCTCACGATTGCTTCTCTTAAGGAGATGTCATTCAGATTTCCCTGAAGTAGCCTTTAAATTACAGTTCTATAAATAGATGGGGCACTGGCAGTATTTACAGTGTGAGCATCAGGTGACAAACCCCAGCGGCTGCGGCGGCCGCTCGTCTCACCTTGTGCCTGCCCATGGAGGTTAACTCTGATTTCCATGTTAATGCCGCCTCCATCCCAATGGCTGCCATTTGTCAAATTAACATTCATTTCAACAACCCAAAAGTGAGAGCTTTTAAACATTAATTCACAACTATGAGCTCTTCTCAGCACATTATTATGTTACTGTGATGAAACAAACTGCCTATGGAAAGATATAGATCCTGCTGGGAATGTTGGTGCTGCAAATGGGAGAGGAGGCTTGTTAGAGAGGCAGTGCTGACACGGGTGGGGGCAGCTGTGCCCATCCACCAGCACTGGCAGAGGTGGGAACAGAGCCGGGAGCCCACAGAGCTGCAGCCCATGGGATCTGCTCCGGCAGGACGTTCCCAAGAGCCACTGTAGGCTGAGCAGGGCTGTCTATCCCACCCAGGTCTCTGGAGTGTGGAGCCCTGGAGCCCCCACCCCGGCTGGAAGTGCCGTCTTGCCTCACTCCACTGCTCTCTCCTCTTCCTGCATGGCATTCCCAGGAAGCAGTTTGCCAGGAACCCACTCCTGCTGCCACACCAGCACGAGCATTTCCAAGGCAAGAGATTATCATCTGAAAGATTTAAATCAGTGCTATTTTGAGTCTGTAATTATTCCAGCTCTCACCATGACTGATCAATGTGCTGCCTCTGATTAACAAGATAAATTAGAGGAAGAGCATTCCTATGCTGCTGCCTGAGGAGGGCCATGCCACTGCATCCTGGGCACGCCTGCACAGGGGTGCACACAAAGGCAGGACACGGTGCCAGCACACAACAGTCCTTGGGACATCCTCTGCATAGGAGCTGTGCTGCTCCCCACACACGTGCTCCTCCCTCCTGCCAGGGCACTGGAGCCCCAGGCATCACCACTGCCCTTCTGCCACAGCGCTTCCAAAAACTGCCATGTCCACGGGCAGGAAGGCACGGACGGTTCCTGCAGCCTGCAACCACAGCAGCCCCTGCTTGGAGCATCCAGCAGGTTCAGTGGGAAATGCCAAGCACCAGGGAAACCTGCCACCCTTCTGCTGTGAGCACCAACAGCCCCTTGCAGCCTGTGCAGAGGCACTGGGTGCTGCAGGGGACACTTGGCAGAGCCCTGTCCCCTCCTGTTCCCCCCACACATCAGGCACCATGTGGACAATGCTGTCCCAAGGGGCTGGTGCTTCCCTCCCTCCTGCCGGCACACCCTGGGCCCGTCCCAATGCCTCCTCCCTCCCATCCTGTTTTCCAAAGTCTGGTTTGAGTTTTAATGGAGTTGAGGGATCAGATGAGCTGATGTGGCTCTTTCTCAGCATCCACGTCCAGCAGCGGGTGCCAGTGGTGTGTCAGGACAGGATTTCCTCTCACTTCTCAGAGAGAGAAGGACCAGGAGGGCCCCAGTGCTTGAGAGGCCCCCTGGTGCCAGGCACTGCAGGGGCAGTGGGCGGGGGCCCAAAGCCACCACGGGCAAGGCAGGGGTACCAGGTCTCCATGTCATGCTGCACCAGGACCAGGAGTGCCAATCCTACATCTGGCCTCCCCAATTTTCTTGAGGGTCTCTTTGCCCAAATAAGCATAGACAGATACCTACAACTCAACTACATCTGGAATAATCCTCGGCTCCTAACTGAATCCAGAGCTGTAATTCAATCAAGATGTTCTGCTGACACTATAAACTGGGAGCACTGTGTGTAAATGCCAGCAGGACCCAAGACTGAATTACAGCTGCGCTGTTGCACCAGACACGTCGTGCTCAAACACAGGGGAACAGAGTCCTCTTTGTTAAACTAATTATTTTAATACATAGAAGGAGAGGACAGAAAGGACCTGTTAAATATTTACCATTTCAGGCCTGTTCTTGCAGGACATTCTTTGCTGTTGTTGATATAAGCTGCTCTGTGCTGCAGTTAAACCTGCCCATAAAAATGGAAAGGTTGGAAGTGTGTGTGACATATTTCAGGGGGACAGGGGGACTCCAGGGGCTGGGAATGGAACCCACAGCCTTTCACTTCTGGAGCACTGGTTTGAATCCAAACACTGCTTCCACTTGGAGGTGGTGCAGCATCCCTGCTATGAGCTGGGCTGTTCTGTGTCCTCAGGGCCAAATAGTCTCATGGGGAAAAGGTCCTTCCATTCACGCAGTGCTTGGTCATCCTATTGGAAGTGGTGAGAGAGCAGGGGAAGGGCCTCAAGCTCTCACTGCTGGCTTTGGGAGTCTCAGGACGAGCACAGACCGTGGATCAGCAGGAGTCATGCTGCTGCATCCCACAGAGACGGGAGAGCTCACGATGCCCTGAGAACCAGAAAGTCCTCCTGACACCAGAGTGACCATTTTAGGAGCATCCAGGTGTGGTGGCAGGGTGGCAGCTCCAGCGGGCACTGCTATTCCCATACCTCAGGAGCCTGTGTTCCATCAGTGCGGGCCAGTGCCTGACCAGGGACCTCAATACCAGAGGAGAGTTTGGGAAGCCCATTGCCATGGAAATAACTCTGTTTTCTGTGGGAAGATGATGAGGTTCAGGCCCTGCCACCCCAGCAAGGGCATGGCTGGGCAGAGGGAGACACAACACCAAAACACCCAGGTAGGAGAGAGGGATGTGTCCATCCAGTCTGGCACTGGCAGATGGGAATTACAGACCTGCAGAAAAGCTGTGGCAATGCCTGAAGGCACCGAGGAAGTGTCATCACCTGCCTGCAGTGGAAAACTGGGACCCCCAGCAGCTGAGACTCAAAGTTGGGAGCAGGTCCCTTGAGACCACGTCCGGAGCTCTCCTGTGTTGGAACCCCCTGCTGTCCAGAAGGCACCCCCAGCAGGTGGGCACAGGGGAGACCCCAGGAGCGTGTCCCACCAGCAGCACTGGCACTGCAGCCTCTCGGTGGCATTTGCTGATGGCTGACCCTCCCCATAAAGACTGATGGAAAGTGCCTGCCTCCAGTGGTGCTGCTGGTTCTGGCTGGTTGGTTGGCTGCTGATAAAACGAGCCCTCTCAGCCCAGCCCAGGCAAGGAGAAGGTTCCTTGCCACAAAGGCAGGAGTTCAACCACCCCTGTCCAGGGCAGGGATCCTCTGAGGAGAAGCTCAAATTCTGCAGAACTCCACAAAAACTCTGGGAAGTACTCAAATATGCAGCAAGCACTGATTTTTCCATGTGGATGCATTGCCATTAGTCCTGTCCATTAATTAGAATAATGCTAATTGTTATTATAATGATGATTATAGAGACTACTTCATATTCACTGAGATTGGAAATTTCTGAACCAAACCCTTGCACAAGCCACGTGCTTTTATCAAAGCCATTAATGTCTGAGATAACATTTTTAAATGCCAAATTTTCTATAAAAATATATATTTATATCAAGAAAATTAAATTTCAGCTTAAGGTTCTTATTATAAATAAAAGAAAATAAGTCAATAAAACAATAAATATTTAACTGAATGAAGCAGAAATTATATCCAATTATATTTTCTTTAAAACCCAATTTATCTGCCAATATTTTCTTTAAATGCTCATGTTACTTTTTCACTTACTAACAATAAATGCCTGGATGCATTTCAAAGTGGTGCCTTTTCTATTATTTCATTTCCTGGAGTCCTCAGCTTGAAAGGACATTAATAGCACACTATAAATAAAACTAAAAAAATGTTACTTAAGGATTTACAGCTGAGGATTTCTATGGAAACAAACCAGAGAGGGGAGTTTGAATCAGGCTGGGGATGGGGGATGGAAACAAAGAGCTGGAAACGAGAACCAAAGTTCAGCTGCTAAATGGCAACCCCGAGGCCTCCTGCCTGCATCCTGCTGGGATCATCTGGGATGGGGGGCACACAGGTCCCCTGGCACTGGGTCCTGGTGCTGCTCTGGCATGGGAACACCAGCAGCAGAGGGATGGTTTGGGGTGCCAGGGGGAAGCTGCAGCCAGAGCCCCTGCCTGTGTCCCAAATGGGGTGGTGAGAAAGTTGCAAGGATGGTTCCAGATGCCAAGGGGCCATGGGACACTGGGACATCATGGAACACTAGGACACCACAGGACACTGGGATGCCATTGGACACCGAGAGGCCAAAAGTTTGGAGTGTCTCCTTTGCCCCAGCTGCCCCCGCTGGGCACTCGCCCACACTGGGAGCATCTGTGCATCAGCCAGCCATGAGGAATGGCTCCATCACCAGCTCGCACAAATGGGAACCAGATTTCCAAGTGAGAGGGACCAAAATGACTCGCATAACATGAGAAACAATTCAACAATCAAAAAAATCTTTCACTACTTAATAGGATTTTATAAATTGAATTATCTCTGTAAGCGCTGACAGTCCGAGCCGATCAATCAATTAAGGGATGCCAGGCTGGAGCCCGCAGCCCCCTTGGTGGAGGAAGCTGCTGCTGGGGCACCTGGCTCCTGCAATGGTCCCCGAGCCCCCACAGAGGCAGAGCTGTGCCAGGGCCTCCCCCTGCCATGGCAGTGGTCCTGTGGGACAGCCCCGCTCCAGCCAGGGAGCCCCAGCCTTACAGTCAGGGACACATCTGGGACATGGCCAAATCCAGTTCCACGTCTCTGGAGTCAGAGGGCCCCAGGGATGGGCAGAGCCCAGGGTGCCCTCTCTGTCACAGGCTTTTTAGTGGCTCTCATTTGGGCTCCTGCAATTTGCCTCTCACACTGAGTGCACAGTGATGCGGTGGGTGCAGCCGGTTATTGATGGCATGTAGCACCAGGTGTTAGTAGACAAAAGGTTAGTTTATTAATCCACTGGGAGACCTTATGAAAAACAAATTCAGGTAAACAACATATTTTTCATGACTGCTTTTCAAGATTTAAGGCAAGGATCCTGTTCTCAGAGTCTCTTTGACGCATTTCCATTGCACTCTTCTATTACATTCTTCAAAAAAGAGAGATTGCTTCTCGTGCCACATTCTGGCAGAGAGAAACCTAATTGAATCTGCAGCCCATGTGGCTGGACAGCACCTTCTTCTCAGTTATAGATGGGCTGGGAAGTCACGGAAACATATGAGCAGGCCTATTGGAAAGGCAATTTTTGGGTGGGGGCCTGCAGTTCTGTGCTGTGCCTCATCCTGTCCCAGACATCCTGGTGCCTGTAGAGTCCAGTCTTCCCATCCCACAGCCATTGCCTCTGCACCAGAAGGAGATTTTGTTGCAGTTCTTTGCCCAGTCAAGGTGGGGAGAAGATGGGCTTCCAAATGCAGTCTCCCGTGTGCCCCCTCCAGTGAGGAGCTGGGTCAGCAGGCACTCTGAGGGCTGGCAGGGTGACACAGATGCTTCCCAACCCCTGCACTGCAGAGCGTCCAGCAGCACCTTCCACTCCTCCCAACATTGCCCCAGATTTGGCAGGACAAAGCCCACAGTCTGGAGCTCTCCAGAGTCCACCAGGAGGAACCAGCCCTGAGACCAGCTGGGACAAAGTGGGAGCTAATTTGAGGAGGAATTGGGACACAGAGTACCGAGCAATGTACACTGCTTCATCTAACCTCTGAGCACGGTGCTCAGGAAAGAGAAATCCCTGTGCCCCGTGTAGGACCACTGGAAGTTGATTAAACACTGAACTTTATTAAATTGATTGGCTTGGAGCAATAAGCTGTTCCGATTCGCTCTGCCTGCCGAAGGAGGTGAATAGTTAATGCACATAAACTGTCGGGTGTGAGGGTCACTGTCGTGCAAAGCTCCCCCCACCATCAATCAGATGAGGTGCAGACATGGGGGCTGCCTGGACCCCTCCAGCCCCTGTGCCCCAGCATGTGTCCTAGACCCTGCCAGGTAACCCTGGACCCTTGACTGGAGACTGCACAGCTGGAGTGCTCAGCACCTGCCCCACTGGGTGCTGGGGTCCCGTGGGGACCACCCACACCCCTGGGGTCACCACCCCGCCACGGGCAGAGTGACAGGCATGGGGTTTTCCACCAGTCGTGGGTGACATCCCACTCCTGGCCTTTCCCCACAGCAGACGGGGAAGCATTCCAAATGTCAGTTCCCCGTGCCCTTCAGTTACTGCCCCCCAAAGATGAAAGGTTCTGAGGCAAATCCCCTCGGCCCAGCATGTGCTGCAGAGCCAGAAGGAAGAGTGCAGTGCTGGGGATGCATCCTGTCCCAGATGGGCTGCAGCAGGAGGGCGAGCCTCCAGCGCACGTGCCCTGCCTGGTCTCCAGCGTGCCTCTCCTGCTCTTTAAATAGATTGGCACTTTCTAGTTGAGGAAAAATGAGTTCTTAAAATTGAAATACTGGTTATTGATATGGTAATACAGTGAGGCTGTGGCAGCAGAGATTTTAAGATACAAAAAAAGGTTGGTTTGAATCAAGGAGCTGAGAGGTGAGTGTGTATGAAGTACTCAGGGCTAATGAGCTCCGAGGGATCCACGTATCGGGTCCAGACCCCTTAATGCTGCTGATGCAAGTGGTGGGTGCAGGTAATCACCAAGATAACCTGAGGCCTCTGGGATCATTACTGCTTTATCACATTTTGTATGACATAGTTTTGACCTCATTTAGGATGTCAGCCTCTATCAAATGCTTCCATGTGTAAAGAGTGTGACACAGCTCTGCAGCATCAGTGTACCTGGAACTGTTGCCCTCCTCTCCTGCCCTGGTGTACCTGGAACCCTCATGTCCCACTGGGAGGGGCACTCAGAGCACCCAGGACCCTCTTAAGGGGCTGCAGGGTTGAGAAGAACATTCATGAATAATGTAAGAACAAAAGTCCCAAGCCCGTGTTAGCAGGACATAGTGACTGATTCCCAACATCTGTTATTGCTTCCTCTCATCTGCACCTGAAATTAGCAATTTAGAGCCCATACCTTTATTTGGAAAATAATAGTACACACAAAATTATAAAAGTTTAATACGCTCTCAGTAAGATGAAAAATGAGCGGTTATGATATTGTCTAACACTTTCAAATGTGTTTATTAATTCATGTTTTAAATCATAAGTTTCATTCTGCAGGAGAGTCATACACAGCAATAAGCAAGTTTTAAAATATTAATGAATAAACAATATTTCTCTATTGAAATATAACATGCTTCTTTGAACAATGTAGCAGTGGTAATAAATCACAACCAGCAGAAAATTGCATTTCATATTTAATACAACTTGAACTCTGCCTTTATATAAATGATATCTTTTTTGTTTAATTGGCGTCAGTTCAGATCTAGCAGATTGCTAATAAAATTCTGGATTTCCATATTTAATGACGCATGCTGTTTTATGCTGAATTTTACCACAAAAAAAAAAAAATGCAGCCTTTTATTATAGGGATAGCAGGTATTAATAGGTGATCTCCCACCACAGGCAGCGGCCCCGTCTGCTCTCCTGCAGCCTCTCCTGAGGTTCTCCTGCAGCCAGGAGTGACCACTTGGCACATCCCCCTTCTCCGAGGTGCCATCCCCAGAGACCTGAGGATGTCAGGGCAGTGGGCAGAGCAGCAGAAGGGCACTTTCCCCTCCCGGGGAGGTCACTAACCTGGAAATGTGCTCCTTGGGATGTCTCTTGATGTCCACCCACCCCAGGAACAGGGGTTCACGTAGGCAGGGTACCAGAGCACACATCAGCACCAGCATTAGCACCACAGAGAAGAATGAAAGCAATTGAGTTTAATTAGCCCATGTAAACACAGTCCTTAAATTTGTTGCCGCATGAGGGTTTTGGCAGACTCCAATAAATTAATCCTTTTTATTACATCAATGACAGGAAGATGATCAAATAGGCTTTGATATAGATTTTGGGATTTAGCACCTAGTAGCGCTCTGACATGCTTGAACTCCTTCCTCCTGGCTGCTGCTGCTGGAGGCAAGAGCGAGGCTACAAACAGCTTCTGCTCCCAAGCTGCTCCCAGGTGGAACAGGGGGCTTGGAGTCACGTGGATGGGGACACCAGGGAGACTTTGACAAAAAGGTTTTCTTCAGGGTTTGTTGGGTGAGTTTTCAGAGGGCAGGGAGAGATGTGGGGGCAACAGGGGTATGATGACAAGGCACAGCAATTAGTGTGTCGTGTCAGTGCACTTGCAGCCAGAGGCTGAGTGAAGTGGGAGCACAGCCCTGCCTTCCCTCCATGCTGGGGCACATGGAGCCTTCGCCCAGACCCTTGTGCACGTCCTTCCTCCCACTGTGCTGCAGGACACCTGGCACGGTTGGTGCCTGTGCTCTGGCATGTCACAGCTGATTTCCCAGGTACTGCTGGGACACAGCCCAGACCTGTGGCTCAGCTGTCAGCAAGGATACTAATGCTGGCTCCATCCTTCCACTGCTCCAGCTGCAGGAAGGAACCAGCAGTTTTATATTTCAGGAAAAACAAATTTGGTGGCAGACAGGCATCCCTAGGTGCCTACAGGACATGAGGGGTCCCCTCATCCCACCTGCAAAGGCCAGGAGACTGGTTCAGCTGCTGTGCCATCCCGGGTAACCCCTTCTACCCTGGGCATGATGGCTGGGGAGCTGCTGTGCACAAAATCTTCTCCTGCCCTCACCACCAAAGGATCACTGGATGAGAATTCTAATCATATATTATATTACCGTGTCATATTAGACTAATAAAATCCTAATATGATACAGGAATGGGGAGCATATCATAACTCCTCTGTGGCTAATACAATGCAGGCAATAAATCACTCCAGGGCTTATCCTTAACAATTGTATCAGGGCTTTCTGTGTCACGCTGATAACTCAGTCCCTCTGATCTAATGGTTCACTTTTCTTCACAGTCCATATGGCAGTGACATTAAAGCTAATGAAATAAAATAAAATTTGCCAATCTTTGAAGAATTCCATTCTTTAAAAAGATGTATTTTATTAACACAAACTGGAAACATCTTCAGTTACTTGCTGTTACTTTTATCACATTGAAAATACATGGCACAGATACTGGCGTGGCACACCCAGCTCGCATGTGGTCACAACTTCACGTAGGGTCACACAGCTCTGCTCAGCCTCACACACGCCGTGCCAAGTCAGCAGAGCTGCCCCCACTGCTACAGTCCTGAGAGGCATGAATCCTGCCATGCCCCAGAGTCACAGTCTCCTCAGCTATTCCTGGGCTGGGAATCCCTTGTTGGATCCAAGGCCAGATACACAGAGCTGGGTGCAGGGAGAGGGGCTCATCACCTACTCCACTGCTGACATATGAAGGATTCCTGTTCTTTGGGGGGGCTCAGGCTGTGGGGCTGCTCTGTGGCTTGGCAGGTCACAAACCTGGTACATCTTCTGGAATGCCAAGCATCGTGTCCCCCCAGCTGCTGGAGTTCCTGTGGCCGCTCCTGCAGGACACCCCAGAGCAGTGGCCATGCTCCACCCCCAGTGCAGCAGGTCAGACAGAGCTGGGGCTGGTCCCACAAGTGTCCAGTCCAGCGGTACCCAGGGGAGCACTTGTCCCAGCGACGGGCATCTTAGTCAGGTCAGTGCTGGGCGCAGGAGATGGCGATTCCTGGGACCTGCTGCACATCCTCCGTGCGCTCCTGCTGTGCCCCCCTTGGGGTCTCTGGGCTGGTACCTCCCAAGGCTGGTGGGAGCCACGGCCACGGGGCTGGTGGGCTTCGTTCCTCTGGGCCCCTGGCTCCAGCTGCAGGGCTCCCGTGTGCCAACAGCTCAGACCTGGGCACAGGGAGTCAGGATGGTGCCGCTGTGCAGCTGCAGGGTGGGAGAGCTGAGGGTCTTCTCCCCTTGCACGAGTCGCTGTTCCTGCAGGAGGCTCCGACAGCCCTTCAGGGTGTAGCTACAAGGTGAAATACAATATCCCATCAGTAGCTTGATTCTAGTACTGGTGCTGGCAGTAAAGCTTCCTGATGAGAGATCAGGCCTCAAGGATAAGATGTTTATTATTTGCCATGGAGCCACGTGTCTGTTCTCCAACGTAAGGAAAGGCCAAATTGCACTTGTAATTCAAAGGGACCCAAAGCCTTAATGCTGTAAAGCAGCAGCTAATGATGCCCAGCGGGCACAGGGCACGCAAGGGCGGCCCAAAGGTTGTTGATGGCCTTCCTGTGAACCTCCTCAGTGTGTGACAGGTCCTTGCCTGTGGCCAGCAGAGATGTGATCAAGATGAGGGACGTCTGAGTGTTCATTATGCTGCCTACTATGCCTTGGCTGACATACTTTGCATTTAAAATATAAAATACTGTTTCCATTGAGATGGAGCACAAACACAGAGCGCATGGACTTCGGGAGCTCCACTAGCAAATGCAGATTCTTGGGTGCTTTGTCCTCAGCACACGGAAGTCTTCCGCAGTTCACAGTCTCCACCTGCCCCAGCTCTTGTTAACTGATAATGAAGGCTTTGCAATGCACCTCTAGTTATTTACTTGTTTATTTAAATGCACCACCTGTAGCGGAAGAAGCATCATTCAGTCCCAAATGTGACTGAGGTGAGTCTGCTCTGTGAACAAGAGCAGCAGTGGTCACTGGTGCACGAGAACATGGGGGCAGAGTCACCATGGTCCCAGAGGGAGAACAGGTGAACAAAGGCATTTGACAAAATAATCTGATACAAGAATTGTTGATAAGAAAAGCAGAACCACAAGCTCGTTGAATCATGCAAATAATCATTTGGCCACCAAAACAACAGCTGAAGGGAAGGTGACAGCCAGGGGCTCCTCAGAGCCAGCTGAGCTGCAGCTCCAGGGCTAGTGGTGGTGAGCTCCTCCTATCTAGCTGCACTAACCCAAGTAGTGAGTAGTTATATTTATCAAAGACCATTTGCTGCAAGTGATTAACGTTAATTTGATTTCCTGTGAGTCAATTTCCTTGAGATATGGTAAATAGGCTATTACCTGTTATTGACCTTTACGTTATTAAAAAGACTTAAAATTAGCATTTATATATATACGTCCTTCCAAAAAAGTTTTTTTAATAAAGAAAAATATTTGTTATAATCACATTAGGCTTGCTAGCTGAGGCTGTAGCTCCAAAGTTAATGTTAAATAAAAATGGTAATTAAGAGTGAATATGATGATGGTTTTTAAACTCATCTAAAGGCCTGACCCCTTCCTTCACCTCCACTTGATTTGTGGCTCCTGAGCAGAGCAGGGTGGCAGTGGAGGTAGGGGCTGGTGAGTGGAAGTCTCTGCCCAGGACATGCCTCTCCCAGGATTTCCAATGCTCTCCGGGCAAGAGGGCACAAGGATCTGCTGGTGTTTAAAGAGATGTGCAGCTCCTGCTCCATGCTCAGCTCACTCTTCTAGAGGCTGATGTGTCTCCTTGGGCTGACTTGAACTGAGCAGGAAGAAATAACATCAATGTTTGATCATGAAAGCAAAAAGTTTATTCATGTTTGAAACTACATATAACTACCACGAGGAAGACTTTTCAATCCAGGGTGTAATCCAGTTAGAAAGTAACACGAAACGGTTTAATACATTAGAATCACTGCCACAAATTATTTTCATGACTCAATCAGTTTCAGAATCGCATACAATACAAAAGAGAGAGAGAGAAAGGGCCCCTGCGACCCAGGGGAATGTACAGTACCGAATACTGAAGTCTGTATGCATTACAATTAGTTGTTGGTTTTTGCGTGGATTAGTAACAAGATGAAGAACATTCAAAATGCTTCTCAGTATTTACAACAGTTGCACTGTTTTGTGTCCAACCTAAGACCCCATGTTTCCACTTCCGCTTCTTTAGCAGTTGCCAAGGCAACCCTGATTCGAAGATCACAATGTACATTGCATTTTGTGGGGAAACAAAGAGTTAATTACAAGATGCAAAAAGATAAGAAAGAGACAAACTACAGCGTGAGTATCGTTCAGAGGTAGTAAGTGAGCACTCTAAGCTACAGAACATGTTGAAAGTCTATTGGTTTGTATGAGTTCGCATGAGGTAATAAAGCTGTGTTTGATTGGTGAGATGTATAAATACTCTTTTGCTACACTATGTACAACACTCCATATCACGGTGCTTTTTCCTTTCCTTTTCCTTTGTTTGTGGTTTGCTGCCAAGCAGAGGCACCAGCCCTTGGCAGGCGTGGGCAGCATCCAGCTCGTACTGTAAAACCCCGGGTCGTGGTGTGCACAGAGACCAGCAGCAAGAGTCGTCATCTCCCAAGAACAACCTATGTCCGTGTCAGGATACAGAAAGGAGACTCAGGGTCCAGAGGGGCTTTAGCAAGAAAAGATGCTCCTGATTTCCAATCTAATTTGTAAGACAATAGATCACAACAAGAATGTGACGAATAAGGATTCTTAAACACGACCATTGTTAACCGAAGTAACCGAACAGCTCTTTTTATTCCATCTCTGTGAGAGATATGAAAAGATGAAACACAATCAAAGTCTGCGATTCCTGTGGACTTTCCATGGAAATATGCACACAGTTAAATTTGGGTGAGGTGGATCTTTGTGTCTGGTCTTGCTACTGAGGTTAAGCTCGTCCTGTACTTTTACCCTTAAGGCCAAGTAATTGGCAACTGTTAGACCAACATCATTAAAACTGCTGATAATAAATTATGATAAAATAGTTACAGGGCTATAAACAATGCTAAATCTTGGCCTAATTGGATAAAGTGCTTTTTAACATTGTGTGTTTTAAGTATAAATACAAATGATTATGATACCTTTAAAAAACAGATTTACCAAGTTTTCTAATAAGACAAGGTTTTACAGTAAAGCTGTAGGTGGTTGGCTACAAAAAACTCTTTCCTTTTTCTCCTGTGACTCTGAATGCACTAATCAAGGCATCTCAGCTCAGGGAAAAAGTGTTGCTAGGAGATTAGTTAGAGGTATCCGAGTGCACACTTCCCGGCCCTTCTGTAGGGGAAGTCACAGAAGATGGAGTGGTTGCGTCCTGCCAGCCTCCATTAGCCTGCAAAGGCAAAAACAAGTCAATTGATACCATTGCACATATTAACTACACCATATGCTGTGAGTGTGGGGCTGGGGGAGATGCTCTGGGAAGGGGTTTTCCTGCACTCTCTCTGGCTGCAGGATCTGTGCTGGCCGTGTGAGGTGTGGGATGCAGGATGAGCAGGGAAAGCAGGAGTGTTCAGCCACACGTTGGCTGCGATCAGGACTGTGAGACTGCTGCAGAGACCATCCTTGGTCTGATGAGGAACATCCCTGCACAGGCACTTCAGGTTTTTCCCGTGAGAAGACAAGCCTGGGGCAATCCATGTTTAACCCCCGTGTCTCCCCTTGCTTCCCAAAGCTCAGAATGACCTTTCCCCACCTGCAGGACCCTCCGCAGAGCTGCCCCACCCGGCTCCCTGCACACGTGGGGCTGCAAGGTGGAAAGGGGCTGCTTGGATCGGTTTTCCAATTCCCTCCAGAGGCTGCCCCGTTCCTGCCCCACTCCAGCCCCACTCGGCGCCTCCCGCCTCAGACCTGCATCAGCACGAGCAGCGCTCAGGAACAAATTTGCCTTATGTCTCGGCCAATCGAGGCAATTGCTGGAATCAATGTCTGATCAGATTTCGGCTGTGGCAGACAGCTTGTCGCTACATATTTTTATGTCAGTCAAGACGAGGGAGGTGCAGGGCTCGTGAGTTGGGGGACGCTGAGTGGAAGTGACGGGGAGGCCTCGGCAGCGCCCGCGAGAGCCGGAGCCCCCGGCCCTGGCAGGGAAAGGTTAGCGGGGAAATGTGCTCGTGGGGCTCCAGCGCCCGAACCGTCCGTGGCTGGGCCGGCACTCCGGGCTGGGGGACACCATGGGGAAGTGCAGGGGGACCCCCGGCTGTCACTCCTTAAACCCCACACGCAGCCTGGTTCCGCATTAAAAACACTGCTCATCTATCACGCCGAGCCAGCGCTGTACAGCTGCACCGGGGGAGAGGAGCCTCGGTAATTATCTCCTCTGCAGATGAAACAGCAAACAGAGCGGTTCTCTCCTGACAAACCCAGAGATTTGGGTTCCTTTCAGCAAAATTAACAGCAACATCAACCTGCACGACCCCAGGGCTGAACCCCCCAACACCTTTTCACTGCTCAGATAGACCGAACAGGCACAAACCCTGCTCTGAATGTGGAGGCACCATGGGTTTTTATTTTGTAAAGATACAAGAATCTACTTAGAGAAAGAAAAACTCTTGTGCAGATATGAGTCTAAAGATATTCCATCTGAAGTAAACATCATTCCTCTTTTATCCAAATTTATAAACAACAAATGTACAATATTTTTACTCAGCTTGGCAGCTGGAGGAGAGGTTGTCAGCAAGCATTCTTTTTTTCAAATAAATTAATCCTTACTCTGGTGGTTTGAGATTATGCACTGTATTATACAACAGCGCCTTATCAGGCCTCATCAGTGAAGATGGAATTCATGTCTGTAAAATGCTGCAGGCAATCACAGTTTCATATTTTATCATGTTGATAAGGATATCGCAAATTCTCTGAAGCATTTCAAAACACTTAAATGAAAAAGGAGAAATGCAACTAAAAGGCTTTTTATATGGTTTGTTGTGGGTTATTATGAGTTATTTATAAACCCAAAAAGAAAGATTTGACATTTCAAATGTAAAAGATTTGAGTATTTAATGGTACTTTTTTCCCTTTACAATTGAACATCTTCAATCACATTTTAGATCATTAATATTTACTCTCATGGCAAGTGGCAGCCCAAAACGGGGGGAAAACCTCCCCCTCCCTGTGGCTGCAGTAGCTCACCCTGGGTGTCCCCATTCCCCTTCTCCATGGGTTCCTGAGGCTGCTCAGCACCCACACCCCAATCCACAGCATCTGCAGAACACCAGGGTGAACCCTGGGAGGGGGGAGAGGGTCACTGGACAAGGAATTCTCTACAGTAATTTTAGAGCCCATTAATATGAAGGAAAACAAAAGTCACCTCTCAAGCAGATATGAAACATTAAAAAAAAATTAAAGCATTAATTGTTGCAGCTGTAAGTGGGAGCAGCAAGCTGGGAATGAGGGATGAGCAGGCTCTGCCACGGAACCCTTGCCGAGAGGCTGCTCCCACAGGGCGTTCTGTCCTGGGCTCCCATGCCAAAGGAAGAACAGATCTCCATGTTTGTTTATTCCAGTGCCTCTCACACAGCTGTGGGGCCCAGCCTGGGCACTGTCACATCCCATCACTTAGGCCCGTGGGAGGACATTTAGCACCTATCACCATCAACCCCATAATCCCTCAATTTACTGGCATCTGTTGGCCAGACTTGCTGCTTGCTCCCATTTGGAGTAATAAGGCCAAAGGTACTTCTCAAACACAGGAAAAATGGTCACCCCTGAAATGGCCAAAGGTGTATCAGTGTGTCAGAGCTGGTGCTGGTGCCTGACACAAGCAGGAGCAGCCCAGCAGAGTCTCTGCTCACCTGCTGGGCCACAGGAGCCTCCCCAAGGCCATTACTTTATATCTCATAAGGTGAACCATATAAAAATCTGAATCGTTTATGATCACAGCTCTGGAATTTCTCTCTTCTTACACTAACAAGCCTTACAGCTGCACCAAGAGCTATCCTGCAGTTCATCCCTGAAGATGTGGTATTAAACAACGCTATTGCAAGAGCAATTAATACAGGTATTAATGACTGCATTTACCTGCCACTGCGCTTATGGCTCTCCATCCCACTGTTCCCCTGGGTACTCACATTTAAATTATGTGGACTGTATAGTGAATTTCCTCCCAAGCCATCATTGTATCCTCCCGTCTGATTGATAACATGACGCAGGGTATCCACCTTAAAGCGAGGGGAGACAGGATTCATCATTCCAAATCTATTAAAACATCATCACTTACAATAGGCAACATTTTGAATTATGTGAGCCAAAAGGGTTTAGCATCTTCTATGAAAGGCAAATTTATCAATCAAGACTGACTGGCAGAATTGCAACCAATCCGTGCCCGTTACAGCCCATACATCTCTGCTTCTCACACCACCAAACACAACTTCCTCCCAGCACCACGGCACGCAGCTCCTTCCCAAGTGTCTGCAACAAAGTGCTGGGAATATTCCCCCGCCTGTGTGTGCTTGCATGTATGGAGGAGATGATGGTGTGTACACAGCAAAGAAACCACGGAGTCCATCCTTCTGAGAGGACTGGAACAGTGACTGACAGTGAGGTGTATTGTAATAGCCCAGTCAGATGCATTCTGACATTTAAATAAATAAATAAGTGAACTAATAAATAAAAAGTTTGTCCAATAAACGAAAGACAGAGGCTTTTTTTATTAAAAAAAAAAAAAAAGGCAGAAGGGGAAAGAAAGGAAAAAAGAAAGAAAATTTCACTGGATTTACAGTGTCCATGGAAGTCAGATGCACCCAATCCCATTCCATGAGCTCAAGCCAGAGCCGAATGCATTCACAAAGCTTAAAATTTCAATCAGAAAAAAATCACTCTTTCCTTTATATTTGTGAAATTCAATGCCAGGGTAAGAATAGGCCACATCCAGAAATATGCAGCCTCCACTCTGCAGCGAGGCCCAGACCAGTTAATAGAGCCAGAGTAAGGTGGAATTTTTAGCCCAAACCCTACCCTGCCAGAAAGGCCCTGCTGGGGGCATTTCTCCTACCTGTGACTGCACATTGGCTCCGACTTGGGACCCCTGGTAAGAATCCCCATTCAGACTCTGCATGTTCATGAACATGTCCCCAGAATTTGGGAGGTTAAAAGAACCAGAAGAACCTGGAAAGGAAAGAGTTAGGTAGCTGAATAACAGAGAGCTGCAAAAACATAACCCCGGGACCTGAGGGCAGGGGAAGGAGAAGCAGCAGGAGAGGAGAGGACAGGCAGGGCTCAGCAGAGGGGGAGCTTCTGCCCCGGTGTGGGGTGAGCGTGGCCCCCCACACCAGCGTACTGGTGGGGCTGCCCCAGCTCTCACCCCCACACCAGAGGGCTGTGCTGGGCAAGCCTGGAAGTCCCCTGCGACCCAGGTCAGCTCTTCCCTCTGGAAGAGCATCCTGTACAACAGTAAGTTCCCATATTGGAGCTTTCCCCCAGTGGATCATTCCATTGTGAGATGCCATCACCAAACATTCATTTTGAGCCTGTGCTTCATGTCTCCTTCCAAAGGAAATGGCTGGTGGTTTCAGATTATCTGGTTTATTACCTTCTGAGGAGGAACCTTTTCCTTACTTCCTTTTGGTTAAAGTCTTCTTTTCCCCATGGAACTCTACCCTTTTAGAAGTTGTTTATAACTAAGTCACAGCAAAACTTGACTGCAAATAGTGTCAGGCACATTTGTGCTTGTGGCAACCTTTGCCCCTGAAGCCCAAAGAGGCAATTCCCCCATTACACACTCCCTGGTTAATGCAATGCTCAGACTTGCAAAATGTCATCAACACACCAACAGGATGATGCTTAAATACTGCAGCAGAACATGTGGCAGAGAAACTCCAAATTAAAGTTGCATCCTTAGATTTCTATTTATAACAACTCCATTTCAAGCAACTCAGAGTTTAAACTCAAATTAGCACATGCTAAAATATTCCTCTGTTTTGTTCTTATCTTGACAATAAATTTAACGGTTTTACAAAACCAGACTTGGAGCTCTGCCCCATTTTATGTTCTTTTCAATGAATGAGAAAAAGCTTAAAATATCTATAGAAACCAAGAAGGTGCCAGAAGCCTGAGCCAGGCAGCTGTTCCCACTGCAGGAATTATGTGGGCCCCACTCTGCTCTGCTGTACAGCTGTGGGAGCTTCACTGTGGAATTGCTGGGGCCACCCATGACACTGCTCGGCCCTTGTGGTCCAGCCTGGAGGTCCTTGGGCTCAGGACCACTCCCCACGCCATGATTAGGGCTGCTAAGGAGCTGCATCCTCCTCATTCCAACTGAGCCCACTAGGGCACATCGGAGGCCCTCTGTGGCAGACAGCCCTTTGGGATGCTCAAACACACCAGACAGGTACATACCAGAATTTGGTGTGGTGGGGGAGTTGGTCTGGTTGTTCTGGACAGCCGCAGCCACGGCGTGCGCTGCAGTCACAGCCGTCTTTGCTGCGTAGAGATTGGCTTCTTCCTGGAACTTCCCGATGTTCTTCTTGTACCTGATTCTCTTATTGCCAAACCAGTTGGACACCTGCAGTGGAGAGAGGTGGGAAGGGTCAGGGACATGAGGCACTTGGCCTGGAAAAGCAGGATCCTTTCAAGATGTCACATCTGGACCAGCAAATACATATGTCCCAGCCCCCAGCCAGGTAACTGAGCACTAACCCAGGATCAGTTAAACATCACTATGGACATGAGCAAGATCTGACTGCACTGCTCTGTTGGCAAACTGAGGCAGAATGGGTGACTCTGATGGCAGCACGTATCCTGGAGCTTGCTGAGCACAGCATTGTGTCTCTTACTACCATGGGCCATTTGTCAACAAAACTGTTGCAAGACCCCAAAAGCTGCTCAGAGGGGACCAAGGTCCAGTTCAGCAAGGGTGAGCAGGCAGTGAGGGCAATTGTTCTTTATTTTTGGGCTGGAACAACCTTGGCAGCCCACTCACGGAACGGTGTTTGGTTGACTGAAAATGAAAGGAATCATATAAATCAATAATGGCTGAAAAGTCACTTTGTCATGTCCCTTTGAAGATGCTGTACTGAAGCCAAACTGGCTCCTGGGGCACCGGCTATTAACCCACACAGGGGTCACGGCTGAAGCCGCTCAGGAAAGTTCGTGCAGTCTTGCTCAGGGGCTTTGTTTAACTTCAGCTGCTGTAACTGAGCTCCTAAATAACAAATGCAGTTTGGAGCACAGACAACAGCCAACAAGGCAGTGACAAAAACCAGCTGCAACAACCCAGCAGTAACGGGGACCAGTAACAGCCCCAAGGTTATCATCCAGCTGCAGGGCACGGCAGAGGCTGGGGTCCTGTCACAGTGCCTGGCACAGGACCCTGCTGAGGCAGGAGGCAAATCCTGCTGTATTTGATACAGCACAGCTTTTGTTTAACTACATTTAATGGAAAGCCTCTAGCTTTTGCTGGTAACACAGAAGGCACCTTATACATCCTGCTCCCCAGATAATACTCCACTGTATTCTATATATTGCACTTAATATCACCTTGTCAGTCAGAGAAGCAATAATACATTAATGAAATCCAGCAAATAATTATTGTGTACAATCAGATTATGCTTTATTAACAGTATCATAATTGAGGAATCTCTGTACATCAACCATATTGTCCACGGATGTGCACAAAACCCCTCTGTTTATGCATGCCCCTGGACCAATCAAACAACAGCCATCACTAATAAAGGTTTATTTAATTCTCACAGTAAAATTTTAATATCACCAGCAGCCTGGGGAAGCCTCATTGTGTGGATTTGCTTGACATCAGATCGTTTCCATTCTGCTAGTCCCAATACTTCTTAATCTTTAATATCAAGGCAATTAAAATTAATGGCCACTCATCCAGAGCCACTGTGGGCAGTGTTTCCTTGACATCAATTGTTTGATGGGATTACCTAGAGGTTAAACTAACAAGCAAGGTTTAATTGGAAGCAATGAGAGGAGCAGCACTCATACGTTATGTTTAACCCGCACACCACGTCCAAACGAATATCCAGAAATGTTAAAATTCTTCCTGAGAGTGAAGTGCAGGCTCTGCAGGGCAGCAGAGCACAGCACCCCAGGGGTGCTGCAGTCCCTGCCCCGCTGCCTCTGCCCACAACACACGTCAGGGCAGGGCCCTGGCCCGGGGACACCCAGGGACGTGTTTGGAGCCAGGTGCTCCAAACCAAACGGGCAGCTTGACCTGGCCAGGATGGGGACGAGGCGCTGCTCCAGGGGTCTGTGCCAGGCAGGACTTAGGATCGCTGCCCACCTGGAGCAAACCTCGCCCTCCTCGTGCTGCTGGGACTGCCAGTGCCCCAGGGATGGCCACGGTGCAGCTGCTGGGCCCCAGCTCCTCGCCCAGCCCTATGCTCACCCTAAACATGGACGTTCTCTCCATCATGAGCTGCCTCACAACACATTTTTCATTAAAACAAAGTATCTCTTCACATAAAAAAAAAAAAAAGAACATCTTTCTCCTCCTGATCATTGAAGGCCAATTAATTAATTTGGCTTAATTGTATATTAGATTTCAAACAATAGTGTTGCACTTATTTATCATGTTAATTGCAATGTTAAATAAAAAGACAATAAAGTATTACTGAAATCATCAAGATGCCTAATGTGGGATTTGGGATGGGGCAGGCCTGCCGTGTGTCTCCACAGTGGCTGATTTCCTGGGATAAATCAGTGCTCATTCTGCAGAGACATAGCTGACACAAGAGTGTTGCTGCTGGAATTAGGGAACTACAGATTCATGGACCACAGAAATCTTTCCATTGTGCTTCCATGTTTGTAGCACACAGTTTATGTTCCACACCCAAAAAAGGATACAAACCACAAAATGTTGAAAATCAATGTTGCAACTGTGGTCCATGATCTAAATCCAAGAATTTTTACCTCTAGAACTATTTCATTACACTGCTGCTTTTTTTTCCCTTGCTTCCCACAGGAAGTCCAGGGGTAAGAACCCTTCCATCCATAGCTCTCCCTATCAGCCTGTTCACAGAAACACACTCAGAAGCAGCAGGGGCCAGAGTAGTGCTGGAAACCAGCTCCTGCATACTTTCTTTAAAAGAATGTTAAATACATTCCCCTGTCAGCCACATCCTTCTTTTGTCTTCAGCAGTGAAAGATATTATTGCTGTAGTTCACTGCCATGCTCTCACCACTGGCTGTGCCCTCTCTCCAGCCTGTGTGATGGGCTGATGGGTGCTCATGACACCCTCAAAGAGGCTTGTCTGCAAAAATATGAAACCTCAGCTTCACAGCCGTGGTAGGGGAGAACAGTTGGTACAGTTTATCTCCCTCCAACATGTGCTGATGGGGTAGCTCTAAGTCACTCCAGACGATGTTCTCTGTTAAAGACATTTTTTTCCCCAGAACGACTTTTCTCATGCTCTTAAAAATGAAACTGTGTGAGGTGCTCATCTTAATAAACAGTTCGTCTTTATGCTTTTCATGAAAAACCTTCTCTACATTTTAAACACCGGTATCAAAACTGAAACCATTGATCTCCCATCTGCAACAAAACGATTCTGGGAGACAATTTTCTTTGCAGCTCAGTGAAGTGCCATGGCAGCAAGATTTCTAGTGAGCAGCTTAATCTGGGGTGGATGATCCAAATCACCTACTAATTAAGTGTTTGAGGGAGAAAATGTTCTGCCATGAATCTGCCCCCAGTATTTACAAGACACTGACAGTACAACAGAGAAACACCTCGGATCATTGAGAGGCTATGGAGGAACCTGCCTAGCCAGGGAAAGAACAAAGCCTCTTCATCAAAGACAAGCCACCAGCTCGAGGAGTTTGGGAAGCCATCCATTAACAATATTTATTTTTCCAGCTCTTTGCCCCTCCAAGGCATTTGCAGCACAGGAAGTAAATGGGACACAGTGCCAAACACAGCAAGGTTGAGGGGTGCTCAGTCAAGGCTGGAAATACACCTGCTTAGAGATTTTCCATGAAAACCCCGAGTAAGGTGCAGCTCAGTCACTCACTGGGATGCCACTGCGTGTCTCCTGCGTGGCTGCTCCTGCCAGGCTTTCAATGACTGCTCAATTCCTTGAGTTCTAGACTACATCTTCCTAGTTCTGCTGCCAGCCACCAGAGCAGCATGTGTGGGGCTGCTCTACAGTGCCTGCTCAGAGTTTTTCTGCTACACAGCCTAATAAGTATATATACCATTTACAGTGCAAGGAAAGGTAACTCCAGCCCAGTTTGATCTAGAAAGTGCCAACTAACTCCACAGCACCGCCACGTGCCCTTTGGAAATCAAAGATTTGGATATCCACAGTATTCACATTCTCCAGCTTTGACAGCAGATCCATCAGGAATTCAAGCAACCAGCTGATCACATGCACTCCCTCTCTCTCACTCAAATGCTCCTTTCCCATTAGATGACACATGGCCCCATATCCAGGCTTTCCCATATCATCCTGAGGTTTCCCAAGCATTTATAATATCTCGCCAGAGCAAAGCTCCAGTCATTGCCAGGGCCTCAGCCCTGTGTCCTGGTGCCCAGGCTGGGTGAGCAGTGCTGTCCTTGCTCCAGGCTGGCAATGTCACCCAGCAAGGCTGAGGGTGCTGGACACAGCAATGCAGCTACTCCCACTGCTCACTCAGACTTCCTAATGGATTCAAGAAGCAACTAATTCATGTCTGTATCAAATATTAAAGAGACAAACCTATATTCCTGTCACAGGCTCTCCACCACTGCCACGTTGTTGGACCATCTGCCTGCCTTTCACTGCATTCTACAGCATATACATTAAATCTTATCAAAGAACCAATTAAGTAAGAAATCAGATCTATTAGCACTAGAAGCAATCAGTTATGGCTTCTCAAATGTTCCATCTCGTTTCCTTTAGTCACTTCAGCCTTATCTAGATCTGGTTTTTCATCTGTCCACTTGGTGAGGTCACTAACCCCTTCCCTGCCAGGCCCAATTCACTGCTGGATGTGCAGGGAATGGCTCTTTAGCAGGTCTGGTGGGCTTTTCCCATGTCATCTCCCCCAGTTACATTTTACTAAAGCTGAAGAACTTTTGGTTTCTTCGAGTTGGTGTCGATGGTGTGGCCTCTCCTAAATAAACAGCAGGCTGGCTCAGATCGTGTGGAAGATTTCTGGACATGACTTACTGAAGGAATTGTGACAAATCATCTCGTGCCAAGGACTGAAAGCAGCAGCAAAATGTAGGGCTGCAGACCACAGTGCCCTGGCACTGACATGCTCTGGGGCTGTTTGGCTGGTTCCAGGCATGCAGAGCAGCCCAGCAGCCACCTCAGCTGCCCTGCACCCACGTGTGTGATGCTGACAGCAGCGAAGGGGCAGCGTGGGAAGGAACAAGTTGCATGCTGAATTTCTCTCAAAAAATTCCTGCCCATTACCACAGCCATTTGTAAATGGACAGGGAGAAGTTTTCCCCATCTCCATCCCATACCTTCCCCTGGCACTGTCCACTGGTGCTTCCCACCCTGCTTAGAGGGTGATACGTGCTGTGTGCCAAGGAACAGGCAAGGAGAGAGCAAGGCACACACATGTCCTGGCGCAGTTCTGCCAGTGCTGGTACTGCGGGTTTATCCAAAATCAACTAATTCCAAATCTGGGGGAACTGGGCAGCTTTTCATTTGAAAGACTTCAATAAAGTGCCTGAATTTTTCATGCATTCAGTGGAGACCTATAAAGTAAATCTCAACTCAGGTCTTAATTATAAAGCTAGAGGTTGCATTGCTAATAATGCCAGTACTGCAGCCTATGATCATTAATAGTTAACACAGGTGCCACAGGCACCATTCCTCTCAAAGATCTGAAATATTGATAAGAGAGCTGAGGGAGCAGGAAGGAACTGGCACACAGGCCCTCACAATGGGAAGGGGGTGGCTGGAGAACTTGGAAACTGCCAAGGCACTTCTCTGCCACCCGAGTTCAACATTCTCCAAGCTGTACAAGCCAGATTTTTGTGAGAATAATTGGGGTTTCTCTCATACAAGCCACAAGAAATGCAAAGTGGTTTGCTTTTGAAGCTTCCTGGTGAGGGAAAGCTCAATGGTGTCACTGGACTGAGCACCAGTGCAAGCTGAACATGTACTTTGGCCCACACAGAAAGCAGCCACAGCCAACAGCAGGGCTCTCCTGACTGAGGAGATGCTGGTTTTCTTGCATTAACTTCACAGGAACAGCTGTTATATGTGGCAAAAAGAGCAAATCTGCCTAATGCAGTTTAGCTAGGGAGAACCTGCTCTTCAGCATAGCAAGAGGTTGAATTTCTGGCTGGCTTAGAAAAACAAGTTTGAGCAATCAAAGAAATTCTGACCTATAAAGACAGATTTTACATTTATCAGTAAAATGTTCTATACTTGAAATCATGGTCAGCCTTAATGAATTCAGAGCAGAGCAAAGCTCAGCCAGGAACCTCACTGCTGCACAGAGAGAAAGTTGATGTGAAGTAGGGTGCTGACCTTGTTGCCTTTTTATCTTCTTCTCTATACACACACCTTTTATCCCAGCACAGCCCCTGCCACCGTGGGCACACTGCCCTTCCTGGGGAGCTCAGCCACGTCCCATCACCCTGCAAACTCATCACGAGAGGCAGATCTGAAGGGATGACAGAGGTGCTCTGGGCGGGACCCGTTGCACTGGAACCATCTCCCAAAGCCTGGAGAGAGGTGGCAGCATCGCAAGGGGAGCCAGGAGGTTGACACACTGTGGGGTGCAGGGGGCCACATCCTGCTCCTCTCACTGCTCACCTGCGATACTGTGATGCTGCATTTCTTTGCCAGCTCTTCTTTGGCTTCTTCACTGGGGTAGGGGTTACTGAGGTGGGAGTAAAAATACTCGTTCAAGATTTCTGTAGCTTGTTTACTGAAGTTACGCCTTTTCCGTCTGAAATGAGAAAAGAAAGCCCACAGTTGTTCCTCCAGATGCCAGCAGGTCCCTCTCAGGGTCGGCTGTGGGCCAGTGGCCCTCGTTTCTCAGGCCCAGGCTGCAGCACAGCAGAGCTGTCCCTGACCCCGGCGCCTTCGGCTGCCCCAACACCACGGGAGGGAGCGCTGGGCTGCAATGCCATGTCCTGCACCCACCTTCTGCCTCTGGCTTCATACCCCTCAATCCCCCAGGGTTCATCCCACCGGGACACAGACCACATTCATACACTGGACCCAAAAAGATGAGGCAGATGCTGAGCTGGCTGCCTGCCTGCGGCTCTTCCACACCAGGGTACACAGCCCAGCCCAAAGCTCCCAGCCATGGAGCCCCTCTCTGCCAGCAGCACCTGACAGACCTCCTTCCCCTTCTTCCCTTCATCACAGGTCAGCTGGAGCCCCTGCACAGCCCCCCGGGGTGAGCACAGAGGAACAGGACAGGGCAGCCACACTGCCGTGTCCTCATGTAGCCCTCCCTCAGTTAATAGGCTTTTAACAGCGAGTGGATTTCAGGGCTTTGTGAGGGGACCCATCTGTGAGCCATCCTGCTGAGGGCTGTGCAGGGCCCGGGCTCTGGCTCCTCGTGGGACAGCACCAAGGTGTGCCCCCTCGCCGTAACCCTCGCGGAGCCACCAGCCCTTGGCACGGAGGCAGACAGCACAGGTTACAGCGGCAACACCCGCACAGCTGCAGTGCCACCCCTCTGTGCCAATGGCTGCTCTCCTTTCGGCAGAACATCCTCAGGAAAGCTCCAGTTAAACATTTTCTTGGAGCTCCTTCCCCCAGGGCTGCTGCAATCAGTGCCGGTGCCCCGGGCCAGCCGGCAGCCGAGCGCAGTCCCCAGCGCACTCTTGCAGAGTATCACGCTGCTGCTAACTGCGCTGTATCCTGGAGCAGGCAGCCTCCCTCCCTAGAGCTGTGTTTATCTCATTACTGTGCTTCCGCTCATTTTGCCTTATTTACCTTCCTCCTTTTTAAAGAAAGCACTTTAAAATGTGCATCTGCAGGCTCTACCTTCGTGTTCCAGGCACTCTCCACAGACATCTCCTCCAAATGCCTGCAATTACCCAGATTTCCCACACCTGCCAGTGACCTCCTTGTTAATAACATTATTTTGCTCTTGTTTAGCTCCTCACAGCTTTCAGGTGTGAAGCGTGAGCTGCTGGAGGAGGGAGGCTCCGCATGGTGCCTGCTGCTCCTCCCCGTTCTGCCCAGCTCTGCTCCCGCCCTGCCAGGCTCTGCCAGGGTCTGTCAGTGCCCTGCTCTGTGGTCAGCAGGCCTAGGAAAGGAATTGGGCTGGGGATCAATATCCCATCTAGCCTTTCAAACAAATCTGACTGTTCCTATAAACCCCCTCCTCCTAATCCCTGTCTGCCTGCCTCCTGGCAGCCTGGGGAGTAAGCAGCCCACTTGAGTGGCTGCTACGCTGTGGGGACAGGCTTCAAGCTCCTGCAGCAATGTGGGTGCCCAATAGAGGGAAAACAAGTCCAGTCTTTCCACTAAAATAGGTAGAAAAGGCCTCATTGTTTCTGAAACCTCTGTGCAGGTTTCTCAGCTTTTTCAGCAGCTGTAGGTGAAGGATGAAGGGGCAGAGCAGCCTCTCCCACCTATCTCTGCATGGCCAGGCTCTCCTGGGCTGTCCAGAGAATGTCTCTTCCTCCCTAGAAGAGATGGGGGCACTTTCCTCTGCCTTACCTGGCATCAAGGAATCTTGATCTTAAAATCATTACTGCTTCACAAGTGCTTTGTTTGAGCTGCATCTGGATGGAGCTGAATTTTCGATGAATGATGCCAACCATCCTTTCAATCTCCTTGGGAGAAATGGGACGTGTCCGGCTCTGTTCTCTGAGGAGGTTCATCACATGTGTGGTGAATTCATTACATGCCTGTGGAGGAAGAAGAGACTCAGACATGGGTTTGTGCTGTCCCACAAGGACACGAGCTCTGGCCCAGCAGAGCTGGGGCCTGAGGGATGCTTGTGTGGCCCCATCCCCTCCGTGCTCCAGCAGCTGCAGAAGCAAATCCCACACACCCTGTCCTGCCACCCTGGGGCAGCCAGAGCAGACAAGTGACCACGGCACTGCTGCTGCCATGCTCATCCTTTTCCACATCCCCATGTCCCAGTGGAGAGGAGCAGGTGGATCAGCACCTGTTCTGGCTGTGGGCAGGAGCAGGGTCTAATGGGAGGTGTGAGCACACCTCAGAGCCAGGTGCACGAAGCCTGGGCAGGGCAGCCCTGAACCCCATGCCCTCACAGCACAGACTTGAGTCAAACTCAAGACCTTTCTAAGGCACCGTGTGTCCCCTCGGCAGTGAATTTCAGTGACATTATGCCTCGTGGCCAAGGTGCAGAGGGAGCAAAGGCACAAAGAGCCCTTGATTATCACTCCTAGACTATGGCACATTGATATAAACTTCTCCAGGCTGCACCATCACCAGGAACGCCCTGATCCAAGTGGCCATCCCACTAGTGTCCTGCCTTCCCCTTCCTGGAACGTGTCAAAAACTCTGCTAGATACCCTTTTCCCTTTAAAACCAGGCAGCAAAATATCTATATGTGTCTGACAACCACATTTTCAAGGATTCTCCCAGGTTTCAATAGATTATGTGAGGGAAATAGTTAAAAGTGAAAAGTTTATGCATCTAAAAACTCATAATTTCCTATAACATTTGCTGAACGTCTCACAACTTATTAAGTGAAGCCATCTATGAATGCAAATGCTGATTAGCAATTTGGCAATAGCCCAACATTCGCAGAATTCACATAGCTTTTCTTTAAACCAGTAGTTCATACATGATTAATTAGAACATCTCATTTATGTAGTGTGCACTTTAGCTCATTACTCTAAGTAAAATTCGTTAAGTATTTACATTTAGATAATTAAAATCTGGGTACACCCTTAAGAAAGATGCATACACTTCAGGCAAAGTGATTTTTTTTTCTTTACACCACTGAAAGTAAATTACAGGCTAATTTACATCCTTGCTCCAACATCCTTGCAGCACTCGTTGGAGACGGCGTTTGGCAGGCTGGGCAAGCCCGGGCGCCGAGCCCTTGGTCTGCCCCCACGGGGCCACGGCTCGTCCCGCCACCACCACCCCTGGATTTCTCAAGACCCTCTGAGCTTCAGATGAAGGACTTCAACATGTCTCCTCCTCACTTCCCATCTGTATATTCTCTTATCAGGGGACAACCTGAGCATGCAAAAGCTTGGGTCTGGCCCTCTGACCACAGCAGGAGCATCAGCTTTGGCTCAACCGAGTCACGATGCACAGGGGGAAGGGAACACGGGCACCAAAATGCAGCAGCTCTCCCCGAGACCAGACAGCAGCTCTGACTGTACCAAAATATGGCTGACAAGAAGTCAGCACTGGATAGACAGTCCAGGCATGCAGTTTGCCACATGCCCCCTTTTCAGATCCAGGGAATTCAGTTTTAAAGTACAATAAAAATGGCCACTGTTGCATTAAAATATTTTCAGGTATGTCTTTTCTATAAGAGATATAGTATCAAAAACTGGACATTTCAAAGCAAAAGTGAGTTTCTTGCTTTCAAGAAGTAAAAACTTTTCCCTGATTTTACCTAACTTGCCTGATGAGACTTGATTTGGCTACAATTGCTTGGAGAGCCTGGGTTTAATTCATCTCCACCAGCACCTCCCCTCTGCAGAGCTGTCTCATGCAGCACAGTGGGGGGAAGCCTAGAAGACGATGATGCTTTGTCTTGTTTCTCTTGTTTATTTATAGCGTCCGAGCTACTTGATCCCTTTTCCAGCACTATTTTTCAGGCCTTTGCTTGGTGCCCAAGACATTATTAATAATGTCAGGTTATAAGTGATGGCCTTGTTAACCTGCTCAGAAACCTTGTAGGAGCAGGGATGCTCCTGCTGCCTCAGTGCTTCATCACAACGGCACAGACAAACACAGGAAAAAGAGGAGAAATGGCCCAAAACAGCGCTGAGGGGCAGGGTGGCAGCCAGTGCTTTGTAGGGCTGGTGGTGGCTTCAGAGCAGACACACTTCACCCCAATTCAGGGTGAATTCAGGAAACATCTGTGAACTCAGGAAGTGGGCTCCCAGATGCTTCTGGAGGCCTGGGACCCTTACAGTACTTTTGCCTACAGCAAAAAATGTATTTCAGTGTAATTACAGCAGATAGCTTTCAATATGTCATCTCTGTTATAGGAGTTGTAAATTATGGAAGGCGCTGCCTGTGCGCAGCCACTTCTCCCAGCGCCCGGTGAGGGAGCGCTGGGTGATGGCGTGACACACTTTCCATTTCTCTTTTTTTTTATTTCCTGAGTGCATTTCCCTAACTAGCAACAAATATCAGGATCAAACCGAGCCTGGAAAGCATCTCCAGGAAGGCGTTCTGGTTCCTGCTGCTGCAGGACAGCGGAAGCGGCGGGCAGGGGTGGCAGGAGCCACTCCGTGGCACAGGCAGGTGTCTGGCGTGGGCTCCCCGGTGCTCCCCCCTGCAGGAGGGCACCCGCCTCCCAGAACCTGCGCTGCCAGAGGCTGAGACGCCAAGCCCTGACTGCCTCTCGGCCACTGCGGTGAGACAAACAGGCAGGAGACAGTTTGCTGCCAGGCTGGGGAAATTACCATATTTCTGTCGAGCAGACATGGCTGGGTGTCAGGATTCATGCATGTCTCAGAGCAGCTCCACCCCTCTCTCCTGCTCCAGCAGCACTTGAGCATCCTCCAAAGTTTCCTGTGGTGTGGATGGATGGCTGTGACATTTCAGCCGAAACCTTTGTAAATGGAGTTACAGAGCAAAAGACGCTCCTGCTTTCCCCCACATCATTAAACTTATTAGAGTCCAAGGATGTTTGCCAGGAACTGGCTGTTAGCACCAATCTGCCACTGCTCTGGCCCAGATCTGCCTCCATCCTGTGTCCCTGTGACTGTATGAGACATGCTGCTGCTGCATGGGGCTTGTTGATCTGAAGCCATCCCCATCCCAATGCTGTGGCTGTACCCAGCAGGGTGAGAAGAGCCCAGGGGTCCGTACAGGACAGCTGGGGCCTCGGGGGTCAGGAGATCAGCACAAAGACCCTGACAGGTATGTGGTCAGTTATTTGTTCACCACTTGAACAACACTGTGCAAGAGGCAGCAGAGATGAGGCAGTGCCACTGGCATCAGGGCCACACCGTGCTGCTGGCACCTGGCAGCACATGGCAAACGTTCCTGGTGCCACTGGTGTGGCAAATGTGGTGGGTCACCAGGTTCCAGCGGCGAAAGCAAACCCACAGGTTTCTGCAGTATACTCTTCACTCCAAACAAAGATACAGTTCAGGCATGTGCCTGAACCAGGATTTCCCTAGTTCCTGTCCCAAAGCCTGGTCCAGAAGCCCTGCTGGCACCTCGCTGCCCACTCCCTTTCAACCTGCTCCAGCCAACCTGCCGTGGCCAAGTCTCATGCTGAAGCCTCCCACCACCTGACCTGGGAGCCCGTGGGCTGAGATGGCCAGTGCAGCCTGCGCTCCCCGACTCGCCAGACCCAGCTGTGCAACACCTTGCCACGGGGAAGAGGGTGGCACCAAGTCATGGACACCTCTCCTCCTCTCTGCCGCTCTGGGCTGGGCGAAGGGAAGAAACATGGGCTTGGGTGTTGCTTTTGTGCAGTTACAGACAACAGAAAACACTCGGGCATGCAAGTCGCGTCCTGGCTCCAGCCATTGGCTCCTCAGAGCCTGAGAGGTTCTCCCACCATGGCTCTCTACAGGCAGAGGGGTGGGGAAGGGGAGGAAGGGACGTGGTCCAGAGTGGGCAGCAGCGGGTGCTGGCAAGCAGAGGAGTGCAGTGGCAGGTACACGAACAACTGAGAGACTGATGTCTGACCTGTTCATATTTCTCCAGCTCTGTGTGATAGATTTGTCTGATCTGGGTCAATTTGGCTCTGTAATCTGAGTGTTCAATAGAGTTATCTGAAGACCCTCCAGAGGCTGCTGCGGCTGCAGCTGCTGCCGCCGATCCCCCACCTTTCTCCGGACCTGAGACTCCTTCTGCCAGAAGCATATTGTCTAGTCTCATTAGCTGAGGATCGGGAGGGTCTTCCTCCTGGGCTCCTCGGATGCTCAAACCTTGGGCAGAAAAGAGAGAACAAGAGAAAACACAGTCAGTATTTCTGTATCTGCCCAGCCCCTGCCCGCTCGCTGCATGCCTTCAAGGAGCCCTCTGCAGCACTCGCCTTGCCCAGGGGCCGTGGCCACCAGCCCTGCTCTGGCCATGCCTCCAGCCCCCCACGGGCACCAGACCTTCCCTGACCCTGCTTCTGGCATGGCCCTGGCACTGCCCTCTACCACTGGTCCCGTGAGGCACAGCCTGGTCAGTGCCATGGGGGAACAGCAGTGCCATGGGGGGACAGCGGTGCCGTGGGACCATCTCTGCTCCCACACAGAGCAGGACCACCTTCAAGAGGCCTTTAAAGGACCCTGCAGAATTTTAAATACTTCCCTGTAAGCACCAGAGTGATGTTCACATGAGGACAGGGACATTCACCTTCCAGCTGTTTTCCAAGACCCAGCTAAGCCCACATAGGGCTGGCACTACCCTATTTGTTGTATCACTTTCATGCAAGGCTCATGGTAAAAGTGCATTATTTATTTGCAAGTAATTTATTTGCTTCCTGTTTCCTTCCAAAGGTATCTGAGCACCATGTTATTCTCAGGGAGACTTATCCCACTGGATTCCATCCCTCCCATGAGACCCAAGAGTTGGTTTAAAATGCCTAAGGAAAAACTGCCACTTGCTTCTCAGCTACAGGAAGCTGCAGGGGGAAAGTAGGAAGGCACTGTGGCTCCCACCAGCACAAATCCCATGGATGCAGCCACTTTCATGTGTGCTCATGGTTTCTGCCTACACACAGGTGGAGGGAAATGTTGGAGAACATGCAGGTTTTCAGACAATAGAGCCAAAAGCAGCAGGTGAAGACAGGGCTGGGAGCATCCACTCAGGAATGGCCACAGTGGGAGTGGCTGTGGAGGCTCCAGATGCTCCTGTTCACAGGACTGGACAAGAAGGAATTCAAGTTCCCCTTGGCTGTGCAGGGATTGGTGTACGCTGTCATGGTGCTGGGATACTGAGTGTGTGTTTAAATTGCCAGTGTTCTTGCACTGCATCGTTGGGAACAACATTTTAAATCTGATTCTTGTTTTAAATCACGGATTCCAAAAGTGTCGCTCCATCAGCACCTTCTCTGCACCCTACAGATCAGGGCTGGCAATACGTGAGCTAGGTGAGGCTGGCACAGTGCCAGGCTGGTGCCAACAGCATCAAGAAAGAAGTTTAGAAATAATTACAGTCGTACAAACCCACCAGAGCTGTGACTTCTTGAATCAACGTTTCCATCAGAGGTTTAAGGCACCATGTGCCTCCCAGCCCTGTGAACCTCTTTAGTTCTCTTTCAGAGCAGGTACTTGTGCTGTGCCTATGGTGGGTCCTGGGCACTGCCACTGGCACTCCATGGGTTCACACAGGTGCCTGCACTGGTCCCCACTCCTGACAGTGGTGTGGGCTCCACGTGGGCTCCGAGTGGGCTGTGCCAGATGTGCCAGCACCACACAGCTGCCAGGCATCGAGTTGGGCACCAGCAATGTGTTCCCTGCACTCCGGGAACAGCAAAGGATTCCATGCTCGCTGTCCCAAACTCCATGCACAGTAGGAGGTGATCCCCCTCACTGGCCAACTTTCAAGAAAGCACAGCAATAATTTTGCCCTAAAATACATATATTAGACCTGTCAC
>VXAU01004997.1:255581-298081 GCA_013399695.1 Formicarius rufipectus | reverse complement strand
AGGCTGTAACTATATTTACATATGCATGGAAACACATTTTGCTTGAAAAGCACAGCCAGAAGTGATGCTGCTAATGGAGAGTCTGCTCTCTCAACTGCAACCAGCACATACACACTGCAAGCACAGATCTCCCAGGAAAGAGGAAAATACTGCACCCTAATTCCTGCTGAAAACACCAGATTTACATAGCCATGGACTTTATGGATCTCTGTAAAGCTCTCCCATAATCTCCCCACAGCAATAAGGATCCTTCATGACCAGTTAATTCACCTGACTTCCCTTTGCACATCTTTCCTCTTCAGCTCCCACAGCCATCTTACTGCTCCATCCTACGGAATGTTCCAAATACAAAATGTTGACCACAGGTGGTTGTGCTCACACACAGGCACTGGTGCCACTGGTACCAGCCTGCAGTGCATGGCTGTGTCCCCACACCAGTGTGCCACCAGTGCCACTGGCACAGCAGGAGACGGATATCTGACAACAGAATATCAAGTTTTACTTGTGTTACTATAAGGGGCATACCCAGGCTTTCTGAAGCAGGCCGTGTGGCACACTGTGGATAAGGGAAGCAGAAAAACCACTAGGTACTCCTCAAGGTGTGATCTTGGGGACGCTGGGTGCAGCCCCCACTGGATCACCAAATTGGGTTAGAAGGGACCTTCTGCAGATCATCCAGTTTCAAGCCCCTCTACAGGAGGGCCACCTTCCACAAGACCTTCTGCTAGACCAGGCTGCTCCAGATCACTGAGTAAAGCCCTGACACCTTGCAAAGCCTCCAAGTGATATGGCCATGCCATGTACTCAATGTCCCCAAAAGCTGGGGGCTGTCCAGGTGCCCAGGGAGCAGGACAGCACAGTGGCTGTACAGTACATCAGGACAAGGTCTCTGCTTTAACATTGCAAAAGCGCATGCTTATGTAAAAACATGATCAAACTTTTATACATATAGAATCTCCTACCAATAAATCACACAAATGGATATCTACACCGAGTAATAAAACTGAACTGATTCTAAAACTCATTGGTAAAGTTGCTCATAAATTGCTGTTTTCAGCAAGCTGTAAACAAAAGCGGAATAAGCACCAAGTGAGGCCTAGGAGGGACTCAGCACACAGAGGTGCTCCAGCTGCTGCCTGCAGGGAGAAGGCACCACGTTTGGGCAGTGCCTGGAATCTTTTGTTATTGCCCAGCATAAACATTCCATCTCTGGCTCAATATAATGCAACAACAGGAGAGGAGGGGGCAGGAATAAATGCTGTGACTTCGTGGCCCGCCGTGGTGCTCTCCTCCTTGCAGGGGTTTACATGACCTGACATACCCACAGTTTGATGGGCTGGCCAAGGCACATCTGTGTGCTCTCTGTATTTTATTTAATTGCATTTCAACAAAAGAAAGCAAGCACGTGCAAACCATGAGCAGGAAGCAATACTTACCTAATAGGGACAGAAACTATATGGGATTCCCAGACCAGACACCACAGAAGAATACACTGTAAACTCACCTTTTTCATTTCGGAATGAGAGAGAAATGACTACCTGCCTGTCTGGCAGTGAAACACACATCAGCAAGGCCCCTGCTCAGCTTCACAGACTGGATTACCTGCACAGAGGACCTGGAACCCGCCAGGAGCAGCCCCTCCTGGAGCAGGTGTTTCAGGAGGCAGAGGCAGAGATGTTAGCTTGGATTTGAGCTCACAGAAAGAAATCTTTGGATGGAAAAGCTCCAGGACCTTTGAATTAAATGAAAGACCAGAACACTCCACAGAATGTCTGCAATAACAGTCTCTACAGAAAATTATGAGGAACTACATAAATCCACCCTCTTCCTCTTCACACAGGCTCATTAAAGCAGTACTGACTCTCTGGGCAGCTATAATTCTGCTGAGTGATACCCTGGAATCACCCTGTCAATACCCAGTGGTGTGCTGCCTCTCCAACTATCTGTGCCCCTAATATTCCTCTCTTTGATGGGATTTGCTGACCTTTAATCTGATGCTAGTTTACTCTCATCACTGAAGTGCAAGTCAGAGAGCAATAAAACGGCAACCTCACTGATTCAAAAGGGAGAGCTAAAGCGCCACTAACTGTGAATCTAACCTTTTGGAATGGCTCTGCCTTAAAAGGGGAAACATGAAGTACAAGGCAGCTAAAACAAACAATATTTAATGCTGACTGCAAGATTTATGGCAGCCCTCTTTGCATGAGTATTAAATTGGAATTCCAGGGCTGGAAACTGAGGAAGAGGAGAAGGACAGCCAGCACAGACAGAGCACAGCCCTTCCCTGTGCCACAGGCACCACGGGCACTGTTGGCGTGGGGAGGGATTGGGTGACAGCAGTGGAGCTGTCCAAGCCAAGGGTCTGACAGAATGCAAGAAGCATTTGGATGATACTCTCAGGTACATGGTGTGACTCTAGGGGATGGTCCTGTTCAGGGCCAATGATCCTCGTGGGTACTTCCAACTCAACACACTCTATGATCCTGATTCTCTGAGAGACCTGACCCCAGAAGGACAGCCCACAGATGTGAGAGGTGTGAGTTGCATTCCTAGTGTTAAGGGGATGCATGTGCAAGTGTGCATGAGCATTCTCTCCCAGGGAGCCCAGTGCTGGAGCTGGAGCTGGAGTGTCCCAGGAGCAGCTACAGGCTCCAACTGTCAGACACTGCTGGGCTGCCAGACACAGCCCCCACTAGCTCTCAAACCCCTGTGCCACTCCAAAGCACCCAGAAAGTCCCCTCAACCATGAGCCAGGACCACCAGAAAATGAGATCTTGTGCTGCTGAAGAGGGTGCAGGATGCAGCTGCCCCAAGGACAGGTCCCTGGGCACAGGGAGCAGAGGGCTGGGACTGAGGAGAAGGGAAGCAGTTTGTCCTGACCAACCCCCTCCAGTTGGGTGGTCCCAAAAGGGTCTCTCTGGGAAAAGGCACATGTATGAGGGAAATCAAAAGGAGATAAAGATTCTCCAAATGCTGGTGCTCTTCTCCAAATGCTGGTGCTCTTTCCCAAAGGACCCACTGGGCCTGTCCCCACCTCTCTAGCCCTGAGCTGAACCAGGGACCCCCATTCAGTCACACTCATCACTGTCCAGTCCTGCCCAACAGCCACAGTGACAGTAACAGGATGGGGAGCAGCCTGTCCTTGCACGTGCCACACGGCATCTCCACCTGTTCTTTCAGTTACTCCATAAACTGCAGCAAATCACAACGTGCAACAAGAGCCCAACATTCCGAGGGGCTCTTTGCCTGCCCCAGAGGGACCGACTGCCACTGCATTGCTGGGTCAGGGTGCAGGAGTGTGGCCAGGCTCTGTGGAGGCACACACCCAAACCCACCCTGCCCCTCGTTAGTGCCTCCTGACCGACCATTCCCATGGCCAGCACACAGAGAGGAGTGTGATGGTACCTTGTGGAGCACAACCAGTGTCCCCAGCGGTGCCCCAGCGGGGCGGTGCACACAGGAGGCAAGCAAATAAAGGAGACAAATCTCACATGTTGTGTACACACAGATCAGTACAAAACACACAGAAGTCACAGCACAAAGTAAAAGAGAAATTATTGCATAACAAATTTTTCCCTGGCTCTCTGGGGAAAATAAAGACTGACAGCTTTGGGTTTAACAGGTGCTGCTAGAAGATGAGCTACTTATTAATACTGCTAGGAAGGAAAAGGATGATAAAAACTATAATGTGATTAATTATTTATGTTTACGAGGATGATTTTTAAGAGTTACAGTCTGTCATGCAAATCGCTCGATGTGGTTCGGCTTGACACGCCGCAGCCCGGAACGCGCCCGAGGGCTCAGCACGACACGTGCGGCGACTTCCACGGCAGCGCCCGCCCCGAGTGCCCCGCGGAGCCGCCCCGAACGGGAGCTTCTCACCGGCACGGGCACGGGGAGCGCTCCCGCTGCGCCTTCCTTTGCGGGCACACCGAGGGCAGAGCGGAGGAGGTGAGAGCCCCGGTGGTCGCAGGCACCACCGGTGCCCCCGCCCGTGGGCACCGGGGTCCCGCACCGGGGTCCCGCACCACGGACCCGCACCACGGACCCGCAGCAAGGACCCGCAGCAAGGACCAGCACCACACAGCCGCGAATCTGCACGCAGCAATTACTGCTCAACCCCCCACTCGGCTCGTCTGAAAAGAAAATTGGCCGCGAACATTTGCAGGAACTCACAAAGACAGACTTTGTCAGACCTAACAGGGCTGATAAGGGGGAGAGCTTTTACAAGGGACACCAAGAGATGTATCAGGCGAGCGCGAGGCTGAATACAAAACAGTATTACTGTAAAAAAAGAACAAAGAAAAGGCCTAAGAACTGGTAATACATTAAAAATTTAAAACCTGGCACGACAAATCTGGATACTCCCTGCAGAAGACAACTGATATTAATGAACAGGCCTGTGCATTCATTGTCTGGGATCCCAGAGGAAAAAAATAATGCTGGTTACACTGAATTTTTTAAAGAGAAATTCTTCCCTGCACAAACAGCTTCTCCGCCAAATCGCCAGCCTATTCCTGGCAGTTTTAACCATCTAAAAGCATTCACCTGCCCAAGCACTGGATTCACCTGAAGGTCCCTCATTTCTCCACACAACTCCTGAGTAAAAGACTCCATCAGAGCGTGGCTGCCCCCACCAGCATTGACTTACTTGGGAAAAAAGCACTCAGGCTTGGCTTGATGCCCCTCTCAGCTCCAGAGAAAGCAGCTCCCTTGGCACAAAAAGGAGTTTCTGGATTTCCTGACCTGGCAGCACTCAGGGAAGATGAAGAGAAAACAATTCCTTGGTTTGCACAGTCTTCGCTCCCAGGTCCTGAAGACAGGCCCCTGGAGCACCCAGCCAGTTTTGGGGCTTGGCAACACTTCTGTGGCTGGGCAAGAATAACCAGAAAGTCGGGAAATGCCAAACACAGCACACACTTTTTTGCTGGTGGACACAGCATCAACACTTATCCAGGCTGAGACAAAGAGCAGGACAAGTGCCCAGTGCTCCACTGGCATTGTCACTCACTTGGCACACGGAATGTGGAAGTCTCTGTGTGAAACTTCTCCAAGTTGTGTTGTAAGATCTGGGCAGCCACAAAGCCCGTCAGCTCCACCAAATGTGTTGTGGAAAGTGGAAACACAAACCACAGGGAGCTGACAGAGACAAGAATACATTTGGGAAGGAGGAGATGGGTGAAACTAGAGGCAGCCAGAGCACTCAAGCCCAACGCTGCACAAGGAGCTCAGACCCTTGGATGAGCCGCACACACTGCTCCCAACTCCCCAAGGTTGTCCCCGAACTCAGCTTCTCCTGGTCCTTCCCAGAAGCCGCATGATTTCTCAGTGGCAGGGCTTTGGGAACACCCCTTACAGTACAGTGCAAATCTTGAGGTCACTCAGCACAAGCCCAAGAGCAGCAGTGCTGGCTGCTGTGCCCAGCTCAGCCCAGAGCTCTGGGCTGCCAGAGTGCCCGGCGTGGGGAGGGATGCCCCCAGACCACGACCCTCAGCTCCCCGCGGGATCTCCGTGCCCTGCGAGGCTCCGGAGCCGTGTGACAGCCGCGCACGGGAGCGCACACGAGCAGCCGGGGCTCGCCGTCCCCGCCGCGCTCCGGACGTGCGGGGTGTCTGGTGGGAGCCCACCTGCCCGGGGACACACCGGGAATAGCAGCGGTTCCAGCAGGGTCACCCGTGCAACACGCAATTATGCCGGGGTGAGCCGTGGCGAAGGGAACGCCTCAAGTTTTAAACTGTCATTAGAATACCGTGGCCTGGTTTTAACAATGCAGCAGCGCTTCTAATGATCTTTAAGGTAATTCGCTATTCAGACCCCGAGCGAAAGATGCAAATGTACCACTGAAAGCTTCTTATTAAATACCCACAGGCTACAGTTCTGTACAATAAGTGGTCCAGGTCTTTTTAGAACATCCTAATTAGATGAACAGAGATGCAGAAAAATGCAAAACCAGGTCATGCAGCAAAAATGTTGGGGGGAAAAAAAGCTGCCAAACAACCCCCCTCCAAGCCCCTCATTAAACACCCTCCCCCACCCCGCAGCCTTTATTAAACCCTCACAGTGTGATGAAGAGGAGCCAAAGACTCCCAGCCCAGCATCGCCCCCAAAACAGAGGTGCCCGATGTTGTTAAAGTTAAGTTTTCAGTTTATTGCCAGGGATATGTCTAAGTGATGAAATAAATAATACTATGAATAATACATTAAGCAAAAACCCAATCTCAAATTAAATTCGCCTTGGGTTATCTCCCTTTTTCCTATATACATACCGAATTATTATGCACTAGGGAAAAAAAAGCTCATATCAAGGTAACACTTTTTCCCCATTTGAAAGAAACAAGAATTGCTGCCCCTGAAGATCTGCTGCCTTACACAGAGATGTCAGGCAGAACTTCCCTTCTCCCTGAATCAGGAGAGAAGCTGGCAGACAGGTTCAGGGCTGATTGGAAGGATGCTCTTGACATGACTCCAGCAGAGCCGTTTGCTCCAGCCCAGCACGGCTGCAGCACAGGAACCTGCAGCACCATTTGCAGGAGCACCAAGGTCCATCACACCCTCCCGACGGCCTCGCTGAGGGGATTTACCCTCAGTGCTGAGAGCTGCTCTCATGTTTATTTATCATCATGTCTCCAGTTTGGCTCAGATGAGCACCAGCCCTTTATTCACTGGCTGTTTAGCATTTAGCACCAACCTTGCTGTGGTTTCCAAACATTCCCACCACAGCTGTGCATCAAGGTCTCTGCCCTGACCCTATCCCAAAACTGATGTGGAATTTCAGACAAAACACTTGCTTCTCCTCATGCCTCAGTTTCTTCAGAAGGTAAGACTATGGTACTCTGGTCATCCCACAAAGTCCTGAAACATCTTGGCTGAAGAGCAGTAGGAACAAAGGCCTTGAAAATACATTGGCACCTATTTCCCACCAACCTCAAGCCACCTGTGCAGCCAGGCCTCATCCCCTGTACCAAAAGCAAGCTGTGTCTCCTCCAAGCACAGTGTCACAAGGCAATGGATACAGACGGAGGATCTTCTGAATCGACACCTTCATCTGTCAGGTCCTTCAGGAGACTCTCAGTGGCAGTGGGGACATGCAGCCTGCTGCCAGCTGCTGCTGAGGCTCTCCAAACTCCAGGGCACTAATGCAAATTATGGTAATTCACAGGTTGTTTTTTTCATGTGAACATTAGTTCAAAGGCAGCCAACTGGGACCAAAACACACTCATTTCCTGAATTCTCCAGTAGAAAAAATGTGGTCAGCTAATTATTTGGCCTGGGAAAGGCAGGAAGGGCAACGTGCTCTGCCCTTCTAGAGCTTTACCACCCCAACCAAACACTGACATCCTGGTCGCTCAGGTGGGGACACCTGCATTCATTCTGTGTCCATAGGTGTTTCCTTAACACTAAGGATAAGGTCTTTCGAGCCAACACATCCCAGCTTTTCCTCCCTCTCTGCCCTGCAGACACTGGAGCCTCGGGGGGCAGAGGCTGTGCCCCCTGGCATGGCAGTTCTGCCGGGAAATGGGCCACATCTTGGCTTTCCTCTTCTGTCCCTGAGCCTCGCCTGCAAGAATGCTGGGCAAGACATGGTTAATGCACTAATTACCATAATTAAGAGTTGCCAATTTAATTATAGCTGAGAATATTAATGCTGTAACATTTGTTGGAGTGCAGAAAACAAACCTTTAATGCACAGACTTTGTTCGCAAACATCTAATGGAGCCCTCCTCCACTTCACTTGGTGCTTCAGCGCTGACACAACAGCGATAGGTTCAGATTGAAGAACTTGTCAGCAATCAGGCAGGAGGAGGCTAATTAGCTGGCAGGTTAATGAGTGTGATGGCTCTTGACAGCATTTTGCTACAGCCTCTACTGTATTTAAACAATAAATGATTATTACTTAAACACCATGGAGATAGTCTTATTAGGAGAGCTAGACCATATATTTATTTTCATAAAAATGAGATTAATTCCACAGTGTAAATAATAAAATGTGAAATTTTGGCTGATTATAGTCTCACCTCTGAACAACCTCCAGGGTATCTCAGCAGAGAAGGAGGGCACAGGTTCAAATGCCCTTGTGCTCTCCAGGAGAAGGCATCCTGTGCCAGCTCCAGAGAGTGGAAACCTGGGCAGCGACAGACCCTGAGCCACAGCAATGCCCTTCCCAAAGCTGCCACGTTGCCTGCTCTGACCAAACACACAGACTAGATCCTTCCTCATGTCACCCCTGGGTGCAGTGGGTGTGGGGCTTCACCATCCCCCCCAGTCCTCAGGCTCACAGCATGCTCTGGATTTTAGTTCTTTTGACAACTGGGATTTGGAAACAGGTGGTGAGGTAGAGGAATGGCTCTGCAGGGAGATTAACCTATTTCTCTGTCCAGTTAAGGGGGGAAGGGAGATACCTTACACCACTCCTGTCATCCATAAACATAATGAGAGTGAAAAGGAAGGTGTCTGCATCCAAAAAATCCAAAAGCACAGAAATCCAGTGCCTTTCCTCCAGAAATGGCAGGTGGGAAGGAGCTCCTGGCTGCAGTCTGAACTGTATTTACAGGACAGGCAATTGCAAATATGTGTCCAGAAAAACCTTATCTGAAGAGAATTAAATTGAATCCATGGCTGTATAATAATAAGGGAGGGTTATTTCAATTTAATATTTAGTGTTCCCTAGGAATTTGTACATAAACATGGAAGAAACAAAAGGCCTCACCTGCTGAGACTAATACCGTTTTCGAAATTATTTTTGCATACATGAAAATGATTTGTGTCCCTCAGTGCTGCTGCTGAACACGGGAATAAAACCAGAAAAGGCACTGAACTCCTCAAATCCTGCCTCATTTGTAAGATCACAGGTTATATGTTGCAGATTCAAACCAGCACAGGCTCAGGGCCTTCAGCAGCAGCACACGGCCAGGGATCACCTGCACAGGTGAACGGAGCCCGAGGCTCACCCGGGGCACTGTCAGTGCTGGTCCCACGGGACCCTCTGCCAGCAGGGCTCGGCTCCAGCACCAGCAGCTCAGTGGCACAGCCTCACCTCACGTTCCTGGGGCTAAACCCTGTTCCCAAAGAGCCACCTGGGCTCTGAGCCACATCCCCAGCTCCTACAGCACAACTGGCACACACGACCTCACCTGCAGACAAACACACACCACGTGGAGAACACAGAGCCACGTGGAGCCATGCAGGAGCCACGCGTGGCAGCACATCCACGGGGAGTGTAAAGTTACACCAATTCCAAACTGAACCTGCATTCCCAAGCTTTGCCAAACACAGTTCTTTTCTCCCAGATCTGTGGATCCAAGGACCACATCACACTATTAAACATGGATAGGTGTGTAAAGGTACAGAACTCAGAAACAACACGAAACTTCCCTACAAAGCTCATGAACAACTCAGCTTGAAAGGGCTTATCCAAATTTTATTTTTTGATGTTAAAATATTAATAGCATTTGATGGAGCGATTTTAACCCAACGCCATCCCGGGAAGAGCTGGCAGCTGGCAAAAATCACCAGGCTCTCTAGCTGTTTAAATGAGAATATTCTTCAGTCTGAAAAATTATTTATAGAGGGTTTTTTTACTACCCTTGTATACTGCAATGTTATTTCCTTTCCCACACACTAGCAAAGTCCATTTTCACAACTGCTATAAAGCGGCATGTTCACAGCTAGTAAAACAACTCAATAAATAGCCTCGCGAAGCTATAGCTGTCTCATATCCTTTCCTCAATAAAAACAGAGGTGAACTGCTTATTTTCAGCAGCACACTATAAGAAGACAGAAGCATTATGACTGCTCATACATTCTGACTATCATTTGCCACAAGCTATATCTGTCAGCATTAAATAAAGCTGCATTATAAATGTAAACAAAACACCCACATCTACCAAATGAGCTGTCCGCCATGGCTGCAGGCAGGAATTGAACCCGCTTATTGACTCAGCTTGCTCTTTTTATTTATTCTCCTACAAAGACATGCATTTACTTTACCCTACAAGCAGAGTGGGTTTAGGGGCGGTGACTTGTCTCCTGCACAGGCAGAAAAGGCAGGTTGGTGACAAATGCAGATCTTAATGGGAACACCATTAGGTGGGCAAACATTGAACTATTATTGAAAAACTGATTTATTTTAAAAGGTTATCCTAGACCAAAACACTACATCATAAATAATTTGCAGGATCAGTCAAGTGAATTTATACTTATGATTTTTTTTAAAAAAGGTAATTCATTGCAATCAAATAATAATGCCAGTTGGAGAGGAATTACACTCAAATATCAACTGCTCAGAATTTACAGTCTGAAGAGGTTAAAAGGTGCTTGGCTCTACAGCAGCACAGAGCAGGCTGCTCCTCTGACAGAGGTTATACATCTCTCTACACTAGAAAAAAGTTCTGTCCCTGTCAGACAAAATTCACCTTTGCACAAGCCCAGAGCAGCCCCCAACAGCCCCATCAGCCCTGCTGGCCACAGCCCCAGGGCCAGTGCAGGGGGATACCCACCCGTGCCCCACAACAGGCACACTCTTCCAGTCCCCACCACCCCAAGGAGACCCTCCTGGGCTTGGGGATGGAGTGTCTGCTGAGGGAGAACAGAACCAGAACTCAGTGTGTACAACACAGAGCTGCCAGTGCACCCAGAACTCTGCAAGATAACACGAGTTGTATAAAAATACAGTATGTTCTCCAATTAATAATTGCAATCAATTATTTATATAGATATTCACATTTCTACAAGAAAGGGAGAGTAATTATAAATAATGCATTGGCTAGGAGGGAATGGAGGTTTTTTTACTACATGCTGTAGAAGAAAGAGGTTCTGCCAGAACTGTAAACAAATGCTGTGGGGCCATTTCTCAAGCAGGACTGAAAAGTGTTATTGAACTCTGACTAGCTCTAGCAGTAGTGGAGGCATCACTTCCCTGTCATACAGGTAGCCATTAAAGGAATTTCCATAGTGTTCCTACAACCTGGCACTTCTCCCTCAGACCTGAGAGAAAGCTGCACTTGGAGACAGCTTCTGTCCTGTCAGGTGATGCCACCAGAGCTGCAAAGATAATTTGCCTTGGAAAACCTGCCAAAACTCCAAAATTATCTTTATTGATCTTACTGCAACTAGCTGTCACAGAGGAGGGGGCTGAGATGCCCAGTGTCACCAGGTGCCCTGCCCAAGGCACCACGGACCTTTCTTCCTTTCCCACCACTGGGAACAGAGCGCTCCCAATGAGATGGGCGTTGTGCCCAGCAGAGCCAAACCCTGCGCGTGGTCTCTGACACACACACAGTGACCAGGGCTGGACCACCAGCACTGCTCGTGTGGCTCCACATAAAGCAGATTTTGAACCTGGGTCCCTCAAGGCCCACGGCTGTGATGTGATATTGGTCTTCCAGGTGATATTGCTCCTCCATATATTACTCATCAAAGTGATACTGATCTGCCCTTTCTCTTCTGAGCATGGCAGAGAAATTCAAAGATGACATCGGAATGGGGAGAGCAAAAGCCCAAGTTAAGCAATTGGATGAAGATGGCACAAGCCCCCACGCTACACTGGGGCATCCCTCATGAATGGACAGGAACAAGTGTTCCACTGTTTCCAATCATCCATTCTTCCAGAGGTAGATATTAATTATTCCTGCTTTTCCATTTTAAGATAAGCTTGTTAACAAGAAATTGCCGGGCAGCTCGGAGCAGCTGTCCTTCGGATTGCTGTATCAGTGTTTATGATGTTTACAGAGAAAAAGAAAATCAGTGCAAAGAGTAGCAGAGAGTAATTACTGTATTGTAGTGTGGAATTTCCACTTCCTACCTCCATTTAAATCAAATCAAGCTTGGCAGTGCCAGAGTAAATCAAGGGGCAGCCACCAGGGAGAGGGGATCGGCAGAGGCATTAGAGCCAGATCCAAACCTGTGCCTCACCCAAGCTCCACTATTATTACTTGTGCAAAGCAAATATTCAGCCTCCAACCCTAAATCATTTCAATTCCTATTTCCAAGTATAATTTAATCTTTTTCAGCGACACTTGATGCTTACTTCATCACAGCATAATGACAGATTAAAAAGTTGTTGAATTAAATATTAAAGAGGACTTCAGGCAGTTCTGCATTTTTAAGGAATAACACAGATTGGAGATGAAATGAGAAGCCCAAATGCATATTTTATTCCAAAAGGAAAGAATACATATATTTTTCCTTCAGGCCACCTACTTTGTAATAAAACATAGGGCAGGTTTTTATTTAGTGGATAAAAGCATGATATAGTATTATAGGATTCGTATCACTGTAAACTGGTACTGTGCCATGATGTCAAAGCCAATGACACCATGAGATCAAACACAGCCCTTTGTTAAATATCTACATGTATCTATGCTGCTTGGCTGTACTGGATATAATTCCACGTAGCCATTCACAATATTTTCATTAGACTACCTAAGCACAATTTATTGACTCTCAGATGTGAAAGTTTATCTTGTGATGACACCTCCTGCATGACATCAAAGCATGGAATGCAAAGCATAATTTAAGCTATTATTGAAATATAAATCATTCCAAGGAAAATTATGTCAGCATATGAATAAAAATAGTCACTTTAAATCTAAACTGTAGTTTAAAGTGTCTGGAAGTCTTGAAGATAAATAGGGATGACAACAAGTTTTTAACTTTAAAAGAATCCTCCACATTTCAATGAAAATAGTCCCAAGTTATTGTATCACAATATAATACTGGGAGATTAATCTTTATGTATAAAACAGTCAAGGTGCACACCTTTAATTTTTTACATATGTATTAATATTTCTCCTCATCTTTATAGATGGTCCTCTCTGTATGGGTCACACATTTTGCTTTCACTCCATACCATACAGAGAGGAAGGGGAACAATCAGGAGAGGTCTTTGATAGCTTTGAAGTGAACACAGTGAAATCAGCAGTGGCATTGGGATTCTCATCAAACCCTCAGCTCAGGTTTACTCAGTGCCATGCCCAGTAAATATGTGCACATGTGTGTGTTTTCCCACCCCCATTTGTGGTGTTAATCTAAGGAGTCTCTGGTATCTCAGTGTGAGTTTGGGCTGTGCGGGGATGGCAGACCCACGGCGTTTCCCCCCACGGCACTGAGTGGGCAAAGATCTTGAGGGGAAGCGACCCATTTCCAGCCATCTGTCCTGGCACCAGGAGTAATTTTGCCACAGAGCTAAAGCCTTGGATGCTGGAAACGGATACCAAAAAAATCAGTGAAAACCAAACAAATTAAAATGTTCCTGCACTTCCCTGGCTGAGCCTGTCCTGGCAGCACCCGGCCGAGGGAGGACCCAACCGGGCCCCGCCTCACAGCCCGACCACCCCACTGCCCAACCATCCCACTGCCCNAGCGACCCATTTCCAGCCATCTGTCCTGGCACCAGGAGTAATTTTGCCACAGAGCTAAAGCCTTGGATGCTGGAAACGGATACCAAAAAAATCAGTGAAAACCAAACAAATTAAAATGTTCCTGCACTTCCCTGGCTGAGCCTGTCCTGGCAGCACCCGGCCGAGGGAGGACCCAACCGGGCCCCGCCTCACAGCCCGACCACCCCACTGCCCAACCATCCCACTGCCCGACCACCCCACTGCCCAACCATCTCACTGCCCAACCACCCCACTGCCCGACCATCCCACTGCCGGACCCTCCACCCACCCTACTGCCCGACCCCCCTGCCCACCCCCGTGCCGACCCTGGCTGGGGCGGCCCCGACCGCGGGCCCCACGGGGCTCAGGCCGGCCCGCAGCGGCCAGAGGGGTGTCGGCAGTGTCGGGGCGGCCCGAGCCTCCCGATTCGCGGGGTGTTCCCAATGTCCGCCGCGTTATCGATGCGGAGGCGCCGGCGGCCGGGCCGGTGCGAGCGCACCCGGGGGTCGCGGAGCCCCCGCACAATGCGGCGAGCGACAAGAGCAAAGCCATTGTTCCCCGCCAGCCTCGCGGCCCGCGCCCATGGAAATGAACTTAATGCTCTTCATTCAGGCGCACTCGGAGGGTTCTCATTTACTGCCTCCCTCTCTGTGACAGCATTTTCTCACCAGCCCTGACTGCATAATTAATGCAAATGCAGCCTTAGTGTCATGAGCCGGGCTCCTTTGGTTTACTTTGGTACGACACTTACAGAGGAATATTAACTAGAGAAAGCAGCATCACAACAGGGGTGGAAAATCAGCCTGTCAGGGACTCATTCCAAATGCCACGGAAAGGAGAGCGCCTTCAAGATTGTTTCATCAAGGTGATTGAGAACAAAAACTACTGAGGAAAATTCGAGCTTACATTTATGAGCTTCTCCACATACATTATTTATATCACTCGAACCTATAGGAACGTCATTTCCAAGCACATATTCATACAAAGACAGCGTTTGGGCTGAGGACGGGAGTTACACGTGCGCACACGGAGCTGTGCAGAGCGCAGGTAAGGGCAGCCTGTGCTGTCCGGGGCCACGGCACGGGGATTTATCCCCGCACGGCTCCGCACACGAAAGGGCAGGGAGCCGCCCACCTCGTATAGCCTTTACAGGGATAATCCTGCATTTTAACCCTGCCTGCTCCAATCAAAATTGGCTCTGTTTGCTGGTTTGTTTTTCTTTTTTTTTTTTTTTTTTTCCCCCGGTAAACCAGACAGCAATTTTGCACTACATACACGTGATTTAAAGCAGAAGAGCAAGATCGAGCCCTGTTTTCAACACTTTGTACCCAGCCTTGCAAACAGAACATGCCGTTAATCCCCAACATCCATGTGGGAAATTCTTATTCAGATTAATCCTGCTTGTATTTCACTACCAGAACTCTGTCTTATGTTTTTGATCTGGAACAAAAGGAAATTCACAAGTACTATATGTTTATTTGCTTTGCTGCTTATTCTTTAGTTACACTGAAAGACTAAAGTTACACTGAAAAACACACCTCTTGGTATGTTTATTTCTGGAATTTGGGGATTTCTGCATCGTCTTTCATTATTGCCTCATGCTTCCTGACACACCAGCACTGCTCAGACCTTCTGAGAATGCTGCTGCCCTTTACCCAGCTGCTAATACCTCAAAAATATCCATCAGACTCCTCCCTCCTCCCCACATCATGCTAATTCAAAAAGCATGAGAATTTCAGCAGCAATAAATATGGACCCTGGTTATCTTCTCTCCCATGTTGTAGACTCTGGGTCACCTTTATAAGGTGTCTGTAAAGAATGGAAGCTTTCAGTCTTTCTTGTCTAGGAAGTGAAGATTTCCTGGTGATTTCCAAAACCTGTAACTTTAACAAAATGAGAATCCAAATAGTGAAACTTGTTATTAAATGCTAAAAACTGGTGACACCCATCTGCCAAATCCCAGCGAGCTAGTTCTCTGCTTGTTTACTTTCCAGTGAACAGACAAACCAAGCCCTGCCGGGGGACACACAGATGATCTGTGGGCAGCTCCAGTGAGGGTGACCACGTCCTGTCTCCTGGATGCCTTTGCACTGAACGCAGCACAGCTCCCATCCCCTGGTCCAGGATCTGTGTCCAAAATTAGCATGGACACCCAAAAGGAACCCTGCAAAAGAGATTTGTGAGAGGAGGCTCTGGGCTGTCAGGGAAGGAGGGTGAGGCTGGTGACGGGTCTGGGCTGTGAGTGTCACCCACCTCTGGACACAGCTCTGCTCTGCAGAATGGCTCGGCTGATCACAAGCAGAGCTCAAGTGCAAAGATTCCCTTTGTTCTGGTTTTTCTGTTTGCAATCCCTCCAAGCCAAAGGCATTCTGCACACCCCAGGCTTCAACTTCTTGCTTTACTCCCATGAACACAATTCCAGCAGCAGCTGTGCCATGTGTGCCCGAGTCCTGCCCCCAAGCAGGGCAGCCACTCAATTCCCCAGGCGGGTGTGGAATCTGGCTGCCCCAGGTCAGGCATGGGCCACAGGACAGCCTGACACCTCCCTGCTACCCAGCCACAGAGGCCCTCACCAATGTAATTGAATATCAAATAACTGAAAATAATACCCTTATCCCTCTAATATCCCATAGCACCGAACGGATCAAACGAACATGCCAGTCAAACGGTTTATTTTAGACAGGAAACAGCCCCGCAGACCATTATTACAAATTAAAGGTATTATATTGAAGTCATTTTTAATCCCTTATAAATGAATAACCCTTCTACCGACATTAAATCATTTTCTTCTGCACAAGTAACATTTTCTTTCAGCAGCACAGGATCTATTCCCCTGCAGACCGGGAGCTATCCTTCCGTCAGAGCCGGCGGCAGCTGATTACACCACACCAGGACTCATAAAATTCCCACAGAACTGGCACTTGCATCTTCCCAGAGCAGCGCTGCCTTCTCTCATCCATAAGCAATAATGCCACTTTATTCTCTGTAATCAGCACGCAGATGATTATTTAGATGCAGCTTCATAACCCTCCTTGCAGCAACTATGGAAGATCTTGATCTGAAATCTGCAGCCGAGGAATTCCCCCTCCTGCAAACAGGGAGGTGGGGCCGAGCCCCGCTCCGTGGCACGGGGATGTGCACGGGGCTTCTGTACGGCTGAAGCTGCACAGAAAGTGGAACCGGAATGTGGGAAAGGAGGGAGTTCAGACAACTTCGAGCATGAACCGCACAACGTCCATTTCGGCACAGCTCTAATAGGGCATCAATATTGTCATTTAAACTCAGGATCAGTACACAAATGTGCTATAAATGGGAAAATCCCTTGTGATACTGGTGTGAAACACGCAGCTCATTGATTTTGTTCTTGATGGTCGGCTATTAAAGCGGCGAACACGCTGACCTTGTGTGCACAGGCAGACAGTGTGCATGCAACATAAAGTTGAAAAACAGCTTTAAAATGACTGTTTAAAACTGCAGACTGCAAACCTTCAAATACAGACAGGCATTCCATAGTTTATTTTAAATTGGCAACCGCAATTTAACAAGCTATTCCAACAAAGGATTAGCATAGCATGTGCTTTTCCTTAGCCATCAATTATGACACGGGGAATGCAGGGCACAACTTCGGTGTCAGATTACAACGCGCTGCACAAACCCACTCCCAGCGCAGCCTCTTTGCTCTGCAATTCCCACCTCACAGGAGCCAGGCCACAACACTTCCCCACCATCATCCTGCATCTCCATGGACCTGCAGATTACACGACCGTGGCTGCTTCTTTACCATATTTCTGCCGTTTAAATGAAGAAAAAACACACCGGTATTAGTTTCTATGCTCTTATTTGAAATAAAAGCTCGAATGCATCTCTTCGTTGCAGATTCCATTAGATAAACATTTTTATTTAAAAAAATTAAAATCAAATATTGAAAATTTCCATAGGATAAAACCAGCAATTTCCATTTAGTTCGGTGACAGTTTCAAATGCTTGACCTGTTATTCAGCATAGAATTAACAGTTTTATCAATCTCAAATATGGGATGATTGCATGCAGATCCTGAGGTGCAAAATGCACAAGCCTAAGAAGATGTGAGGATAATTTAGCAAGATTTAAAATCTTATCTTCATATAAATCTGTCATAGTTACAAATGTCTGCCTTATGAATTGAAAAAATAATAAGAATTATATGTATTTTAAATAAGGAAGTTTTTATTATCCCCATCACATGGATGTAGACTGGATTTCAAGCGAGGAGGGAGGGGGAGCCCCTGTTTTAGCTATTTTTCCTGTCCTGCTGTCCTTTCTCCTGCATTTGCCTAAAGGCTCTCAGTAAATTACACTCCAAGTAAATGACTGTAATTTACCCGTTGAATTCCCTTGTTCAGGAAAAGCACACACCACACATTCCAGCGTTTCCACAGCTCAGATTTACCATTCTCTGTGTCAAGAACAATCCACGGGCAGTAATTTGAAACTGTTTGAGCCTTCAAATAAGGGAAATTAGAAATGTTTTGAGAGCTAAGATTTTCAGTGAGAAGATAAAACCTGATAAAATCTGTAACAGTTCAATTCCTTCTCCTTTCTATTTACGAGCAGGCCATTAACTGCGCTGCTCAGCACCCTTGTCCCGCCCTGCACCCATCCTGCCCAGCAAGCAAGACTGGGAATAAACGGGTCTTAATGAGCGGAGAAATTTTAAAGGCCTAACAACAAAAATAAATGCAGAGGAACGACCTTCCAGCAGAGCTGAGTGGCAGCACAGCATCGAGTCCTGATACAGCCGCGACCAAACTCCCGTGACTGCCAGGAATTCCCCCCAAATTCCCGACTAGGCTTAAATTCAGCTATTTGTTATCAACCGGCTCAACCCTGACAACAGAGCTGAGGCTGTACAGCTGGGCAGATCTCAAAATTAAAATATTCTATAAAACAGGATTTTAATTAATGTCTAGAGCGATTAAAGCAGAGAAATCCATACATGTTGGTGATGAATTATCCCACGCGGCTGCGGGGAATGTTCTGGGCGCGGTGACGGATTCGCTGCCCGAGCAGACACAGACACCTCCCCTCGCAGACCCCTCTGCTCGCACGCTCCGTAACCACATCCGCCTATTTTGCGCTGTCTAAAGGCAGGTTTTCATATGGTAAAACTGTTATAAATCCTCATTATCCTAAATAAAATTACAGCACTTTAAACATTTCCAGGGAGAACATTCTCTCTTCTAAACAACTACCTTAGCGAGTAATAGGAAGCAATATGGTTGCACTTGTGTCACAGTTGGAAGTCTTTTTAAACTGTCGCCCTGCTAGCAAACCAATTCTACATATTAAAATGAATGGATTGCTTATTTCAAGGGGAAAAATCATTTATAAAATCAAGACCATTATTAAGATACTGTGACTTATTTCCACTCCAGAGTGCATGAGAAACAGATAAATGCAGCAACCTATACACGCTGGAATGTCTTTTTTTTTTTGATGCCACAATTTTCTTTTTCAAATGAGTCATCCATGCGTACAAGTAAATTAAAAATTGATCTAGATTCCACATGCAAGGAGCTGAAGTTTTTACACGTTTCCATATTACAAACAAGTACAGAGCTTGCAAACATCTGGCTCCAGGCTTTTTTTTCTGAAAGAGCAGAGCTCTCCCTCCTGCCCTGCGTGCTCACCACCGTGCCGAGGCACCCAGAGGCGTGCACACAGGATTTCGGCTGCCTGCTGCACCCGACCTGTGGCAGTCACTGTAGATTTCTAGGGTGGAACTGGCTTACCTCCTCGTCAGTTGTCACCTCAGCCTGAAATAACACCCTGCTCTGGCCATATCACCTATTTATTCAGGCCCCTTTAACAGACTAGTTGTTTGTATTACATCTAATCAGAGGTTCAGTTAACACCCCACAGCAGGTTTGGGAGCCTGCACCTTTTAGTCACTGAGTAAATTATAGGATCCCTATAATTTGATGAGAACATGTGGGCATTTTTCCATAAGCTCATAAATTACTGATTGCTTTTTGTAGGTTCCATTGATACTAATGTGTGCTTCCCTCCACGGCTCTGCCCCAGATTGTTGCTGGCACAAACATCACCACTTGGAAACCCAGTAAATTACAGAAACATGTTTAATCATGAGGTTTAAAAACTTTGCACATTAATGATGGGGAAGACTGCAGCTTTTAAGCTGCAAACAGCCTCGCTGTGGGTTGCCCAGGGCAAAAGGCTTCCAACACGGATCTGCTTTCCAGTACAATGGTGTGGCTGGATTAGCACGGGAGAACCCTCAGATGGGCTTTTCCGCTGCGAACTTTTACCCACCAGCACTTCCACTTCTCTTCGCCTGGTCCCACTCCCCAAACCAAGGCAGCAGCTTCTGCACACACTGCACCTTGTGCAAACCTCATTTTAATGGGAAAGGCAGCTAATAATAAAGCAATTAGCTGCTCAACTAAGAAACTGCCAGTTTTGCTGTTGTCTTTTTTTTTTAATCCTTGAAAATTTCTCCGTTAATTTCCAGCCATTTGTAGAATCTGTTTCCATAATTGCAAACCTGGATGAATTGTTTCTAGAAGTTGAACCATGGCTGATGCCAGCAGAACCTACGAACACATAAAAGCTTCAGTTTCTAATGTCACCATCAAGCCAAAAACAATTACACCCATTTGAATTATGGCAACCAATAAACTTAGATAATCACCATATGCAACATAACATTTTGGCACTTGAACTAAAAACTCTTGTAGACAACTATGGATTGCTGCTAATGTTGAGCATTCTTGTCCTACCCAAGGCTGCCAATAGAAATGCCAAAGCTGCTGAATGCTGCTCATCCTCGTAATGTTGTCAGTGAATGGCACATTCACACAGCCCCCAATCCTCTCTTCCCAGGCATGGTCTTCTCCAGCTGCAGCTTAATTTCCTGTGACTTGCCTAATTACTGTAATTAAGGATTAATTGCCATTAATTATTCACACATAAGCTCATCGCAAATCATGGGGTAAATGTCTTATGAAAGCTGCCATACAAGCCATGTATAAACACACTGGGATGCTCCAGGCAGGAGAATCTATCACTCAGCCCTGAAGCAAATCTCTGTGCTTCTCTTACAAAAACAGCTATAACTCTCCGAAACTCGACAGTCTTCCCAGGTAAGCATTAGGTTACAGAGCATGTTTTCCTCTGGAAGCCACAACGGTTTTATTAGTACTATAAATGCTGTTTTATCTTTCCAACTGCTATTTTTATGTTTCCATTTTTATTCTACGGTGCTCAGTTTAGGACAAGCATTTGCTCGGAGGAGGAATGTTGGCCGCTGCGCTCCCCACCCCGCGCGGCGGCTGCCGGGGGTCTGCGGCAGTGCCGTGTGACGGAGCTGCGTGCCAAGGACACAGCCCGGGCTGGCACGGGAACCCCCGGTGCTCCCGTATTCCCAGCTAGCGACGCCACTGTTTGCATGCTGAGAGTGCTCAGCACTAAATATCCTCTGAGAGGGCAGAGCATCCTGCCAGGCAGAGCCAAGAAAAACCCGAAGCCCAGCAAAGACACTGGATGTGACGGAACCAAACCAGGAGCAGCAGTGGTGTTACCTGGCTGCCCTGGGGGCTGCTCTGCTTTATTGTAACTGTCTTTGCCATCCACGTTCAAAGCAACCTAAAGGACGAGGCCGTTTCTTTGTCAGTGCACCAACATAACACAGCAGTGTGGGCACGCTGTGGTCTGCACAAAGCCAGGCCCGCTTCCCCAAAGCTGTGCACGACTGTCAGCCTCCCAGTGCCTTCGACGCCAGGCTTGAAACTGTAAGAATTTGATTTAAGAAAGGGAACTGCAGTGCTGGGGTGTGCTGTACCAGGAGTCAAGGAGATCCTACATCAACACTCTGCGTTACCACCGAAACACTGCCCCAGGAAATTTAAGTGTGCGCAGGCAGAATGTTGCTCTAATTGTTATGTTAGTACCTTCTGCAGCAAATTAATGCATGAAACATTTTCATTTCAGTACATAAGTTTGTGTGTGTCTGAGTTAAACATTTATGTTAATGGACCTTCTGGCAGATCTGTAATGTTTCAAATACTCTTGTAGAACAGCTTTTTCTAAATACATCATTTAGCAGTTCTTTCCCCATTTTCTACCTGATCTGGGGGCATGCAGGAAAAGAAACTATTTCACAGTTTTAAAAACCTCCTGCTTCAGTAACTACAAACTCTGTTGCATTCAGGCAAGGTAGCAATTACTCCTGCACTGCCACCAGCAATGTAGGCTTATATAAAAAAAAATAAATTAATTAAATAAAAGGCACACTAATAGCCAGCATATGCTGTGATTATCACACCCTGAACCAGCACGCTGTGCTCCCCAGCCACCACGCTCCTGGCACCCATCCTGCTCCCCATGGACCATGGCAGCCTGAGCATCCTGCCAGGCTGTGCCCAGTACGTAGTGCCTGCGTGCCCACCCGTGCTGGCAGACCCCAGCCTGGGGCTGCCCTCTGCCACTGCCCAGCTCCTGGATGCTGTCACCATGCTGGCTGCCCTGGAAGCCCTTTGCTGATCTCCATCCTGTGCCTCTGACAGGACACACACACAGTGTTGGGACGGCTGCCAGGATCCTGGAGCGTGCCAGGACACAGCACTGCAGGGCAGGGAGTAGGGAAGGTGCCCTCCACCTCTGCAGGTGCCCATCAGGCTGAGAGCGATGGGCATTTCTGTCTGGTGGGGACATGTGCTGGGTCATGGCTCAGGAGGGGTGAGGGCTGGCCTCAGGCTCTCCCTCAGCCCATGCCAGGACCTCTCAAATGCACGAGTGTGTCTTGGGCCAACCCAATGCCTGGGGTTGCCCACAGCCCTGGTCCCACATGTCTGCTCACTGCTGGTGCCCCCTGAATATGGTATTTCCCCATCTCTGGCCACCTTAGTGCTCAGGCAGCTTTGCCATGTCCCTCCCCACTCGTGTCCTCCCAGCTCCCTTGGCAAGGATAGTTAGGGTTTATGTGTTAATTGGAGTAAATACAAAGATGGGAGCCACAGACATAAATTCCCAGTGCTAAGCCTAGCATGGCCATGCCCACGGTGCAGGGCACAAGGAGGAGCAGGCAGGTGAGTGCCCCTGGAGCCGGTCTGCCCCAGCCCACAGCAGTATCCCAATACCAATTCTTGTGTTCCTGGGCCACATGGGCTGGGATGGCAAAAGTTTCCTTGGGAGGTAGATGCCCAGTGACAAGCAGAGGTGCAAAGCAGAGCCCTCTCAGATGTGAGTTAATGTTCCTGAAAACACCTGGAATGAGACCAGGTTTTATGACTGAAGCAGCCAAAGGGCCACACAAGGAAGGGTCACTGCCAAAGGTGGAGCACTGGACTGCAGCTGGGGTGAGGCAGAGCTGTCCCCACCACCTGCCCAGCTCCACAGGGTCGGGAGCTGCTGCTGCCCCATGGGGAGGGACCCACGTGAGGTGCCCGGCCAGGCACACATGGAGCCAACCAACAGCTGCTGCTCCGAGGGCAGCCAGACCTACAGCAGGAAACCTCCCCCAGCTCCCGTCCCACTGCCCCTCTGAAAGCAGTACCTGCAAAAACTGGAACTTCTCTGACAGAAGAGCCATTATTCTTGAAATATGTGGCTAAATATTATACAGTAAAAGCATTTTCCCTCTTGAATTAATTACATTTCACTTCCCCCCTTCACACATAAAGGCTTTCACTGTCCAGCGAAGGGGGCCCTCTTCTCCCCAGCAGATAGGAAATTTGAGAAGCCTCATTTATCCTGAAATTTATAATTCAACAGATGCTTTTGCTAACACTCCTTGATAATATGTAACAGAAATGCAAGTCTTAATTCCTGGACATGGGAGGCTGAATGTGAATGTACGTATTACTCCTATTTTTTTTTAATCCCTCTGTTAAATCTTACACTCTGCATGGTTTCCAAATCAGTTTAAACTTTCTTGGAAACTTTTATAATAAACAGTCCTGCTCCATAATTTGATGTTTTTAAATGAAAGCATCCAAGCTAATCTATACAAATTAACAGATGTCCTCCTGAAACAGTTAGAAACAAAGAAATGCAGATGCGAACATCATCAGCATCCAAATGAGCTTATTGTAGGACCCTTTAAGGCACATCTGAGCGGAGCTCCAGCCTGTACTCTACCTTTCAACTTGCAAATGACAGTGTCACCAAACACTGTCCTTCCATCAATCAAGCTGGGTCATGAATATACAAAAGGCAGCAGAGAAGCTGGCTACCTCCTGCAGTTCAACTTGCCCTAATTATCTGGGCCTTTCTTTTTGTTCCCTGGAAGGGTGCACTCCCAGTCAGCTGCTGGGCAGCCCCGGGCTCGTCGCGGGAGGTTCCGCACACTGACCCTCCCGTGGACAGCCAACGCACGGGAAACGTGAGCACCAAATGTCATCTTTCTTATTCATCATTATAAAACTTCCCTCCCCTTTCAAAATACCAATCTGCTGCCATTTTCAGACCCTCCCCCGCACCCCTCCAAGCTGTCATTCCCAGCGCTCGCTGCCAGTCGAGTGAATTAGCATCCTAACTGATGTGCTCTTATTCTCCTGTGCAGCCCTCGACGCGGTAACTAATGACCTCCCCCCGAAAACCCAGCCGGGCTCCGGCTGCTCCGTCCCGGCGTGGGAGCCGTCGAGCCACGGCTGCCCGTAGGAAAAGCTCTCGTGGCATCGCTTCCCGAGAAAGTCGGTGCCAACGTGCTGCTGTCCTGTGGCACGGGCAGCGACAGGAGCCCCAGTGCTCCCAGACCACCGAGTGCCTGAGCAGCGTCACCGCAGTGCCCAGGCCAGCTCCGAGAGCTTCCCCTGCGGCAGAGACACCGACACCGGCCGGAGGATTCCCTGGGGAGGGCACAAAGCGCGGCCGGCTGCTGCCCTGCACGCTGCTGGCACCGCTGCTGGGCTGGGACCGGGCTGGGATCGGGCTGGGACCGGGCTGGGATCGGGCTGAGACCGGGCTGGGACCGGGCTGGGACCGGGCTGGGACCGGGCTGGGATCGGGCTGAGACCGGGCTGGGATCGGGCTGAGACGGGGCTGGGACCGGGCTGGGATCGGGCTGGGACCGGGCTGGGACCGGGCTGGGACCGGGCTGGGACCGGGCTGCCGGGGCACCGGTGTGGTTTTACCTCCGTGCACACAACCCTGACGGCGGCGGGGTCGGCGGCGGCGAGCCCGAGCAGATGGTGCCCTGGAGCCTGGGGTGCTGCCGGAGGTGCCAAGGCACCTCGTGTGCTGAGGAGACACTGCCTGGCCCCCGTGTCAGCTCTCCCTCACAAATGCCACCCCTGAGCTCTGGGAAACAGACCGCGGGCTGAGGCACAGACCTTGCCGTGCACCAGGGCTTTGACCTGGAACCTTCAGCTTTGTACCAACTGCAACTCTTCAGCAATTCACTGCTGTCCTCTACTCTTTCTCCAGGAGGTTTTAGATCGCTTTCTGCAAACAAAGCAGCACAAGCCGTCCTGCCCGCCCCTGGGAACACAGCCGTGTGTGGGAGGGCAGCAGCCCAGCTCCGGGTGCCATCCCCATGGTGAGGCAGGAGCGACCCACGGGGTCGGAACACCCACGGACGGACACGCTGCCCTCGCAGCCAGGGCGGTCACTGGAACGGGGAAGGGGACAAGCCCCACAGAGGCAGAGGAGGAGCAGAGCTCCAGAAGCAAAGGTCCAGAGCAGCGATTCCTCGTGCCCACATAAGGCCATGGCTGTGCTGCGGCCGTGGGCCCACCTGCACTCCTGCTCGGGGCACTCTGCCGTGTCAGTAGTACCTCACACGGCCACGGCCCCCATCACCCCCATGTCCCAACCTCCTGCCACCCCTGTGCCCCAGCAAGGGGCACCTGGGGGAGCTCCCCTCACCTGGCACAGCATGCTGACCTGCTCCTGCCCCACACCCCCACACCAGGAAGGGGTTCCCAGATATAAAAAGAATTTTGAAATTGAAAGGCAGTTCATGTAAGTAAAATACTTCCAGGCCTGAAATTCCCTGTAGGACTCCAGAAAATGTAGAAACATGGAGCAGGAAAGAAATCTTCAAATACCTCTTTTAGAATCTAAATCACTTTATAGACTAGCAGAGCTGGAATTAATGTGGGAGGAATTTTAATGACTGCAGGTATTTCCTGCATATGAATGATAGTCACCTGGTGAGAGGCTTGATCCTGGGGGTGGGAATGCCTGCAGTGGGGTCAGCAAAGTCCTCTCACCCACCCTCCAGCCTCTGGGCTCCCAACCTTGGCCAACTCCAGCCAACCCTACAGTACTCGGGGCATGGATAATGTGAGCCCTGCACTGGCATCAGGATCAGCCCTTGCCAGGAGCCATGCAAACAACCTGCACAAGCATCTTGGCCACAGACAAAAGAGCTGCGACCCTGCTTCACCTCCCTCAGCCCAGGCACCAGTGGGCACTGGCATTCCCAGTCCCTTCTCAGAGATGCACACAGAGTAGCAGGAGTTAGGGAAAGTTACTCCTGGAAATGACCTTTAGAAGGAAAATATAGCACAGATAATTTATCACATAGAAATGAAAGCAAAAATAAAATCTGCATCCCTAATTTCTCTTTCTTTTCAAAACCAGGTCTCTGACTCTGCAAACTGTGTTATATATGTTTACATTTCTATAAAAGCAAGTGCTCCTTGGAGGAGCAGCGAGGTAATTCACATTTGCATCATGTGTAGCTATGATAAATAATAAATATGGAGCTGATAAATGGTACTGTGCAACTGGAAGACCTATTTTTTATTGAATGGCTGACTAAATACTCATGTAAAAGTCATAACTTGATGCTTCTTTTACCCTGGGGCTGCAGTAATTTATTGTCGTAATTTATACGTACTGCCTTCATGAGGGGAGAGTTTCAGCCCAGCCCAGGGACTGTCCCATCCCTTTGGGTGCAGAGGTGGGTCCCAGGGGGTGTGCAATGAGCAGAGAGGTGTGATCGGTCAAACCTCAGTGTTTGGGGTGAGATGATGTGAGAGGAGCAGGGGAAAGGCAAGCATAGAGTCACCCCTGGCACCATGAGTAGCTGTGGGGCATGGCATGTGTGTGGGGCAATCCACGTGGTGCACAGCACATGGTGATGGCACACGGTGGTGGCAGAGCAGAGGGATGGTCCCCCCCAGGACCCCAGCGCGGGGTGATGCACAGGAGGGGACCTTGGCTGCTCTGGAACCACCACGTCTGCACGGTGCCCTCACACCATCAGCTCAGGCTCCACACCACACGTGGACAGACATCCCCCTGCACAGACAGATCCCCACGCACAGACAGCCCTGTGCACAGACCCCCACATGTACACAGACAGCCATGCAGTCCTCCATGCACAGCCCCCTGTGCACAGCCCCCTGTGCACAGACACACCCCATGCACAGACCCCTGCCCATCACAGTACATGTTCTCCCACACCCCCAGGTGGGAGTAGAGTCTGCCCTCAGTCTCCCTATGCCCTGTTCCCGGTGGATAATAAATCCCTGTCCCAGGGCTGGCCCCTGTCATGGAGATGGAATTTTAACCCCGCTCAGATCAGGACATCCCTGCCCTGCCCACCCTCACTGGCTCCATGGATCTGCTCCAGGGAATTGACCGATAGCCTGGAAACTGTGACTGGAGCAGGAGAAGTGAGGTCCATAAAGCAGAGAGCTGCTTCCCGGGCTGGAGACAGCGACCATAAATCCTGCTGTGTACAACAGCTCAAACTTGCCTTTAAAAAATGTCCAGAGGACAAAGCCACCCCTCCCAAAACACAAGCGGGCCCCGTCACTACCAACAATCAACAGGATCAACTGGAGAAGGAATTTTAAGTAATCTATTCCAGCAATATTGTGCCTTTGATAATTTAGAGGCAGCCATGATACCACGATTTGTACATGACAGTCATATGAAATAATAAACCTTGCTAGCTATAAACATTACCAAATTCTGACACTATTGATTTATTATGTCTAACAGTGACATCAAACCGAACAACTGACAGAAACAATGTTACAGCTTTAAGAGCAGTTTGTCAACGATTAATTCTGCCAAACGGGGTTTAGTTTTATGCTGGGACTGCTTGTCTAGCAGTTGTCAATCCAAGCAAAAATTACTACTGCCACACGTCTGCTCCCGCCAGCCCGAGGCGCCGCTCCGCTAGCCCTCATTACCCCGATCACCGCCAATACAGATGCAAGGCCAGTCCCTATTTAATATGCGTGTTAATTATGCAAATTATTAATTGGGCTGGTGCTTGAGGACTTGTGTTTATGCCCAGATTAGAGTCAATAACTGTATCACACAGCATTTTAAGCCTGACCTGTGACAGAAATAAAGCTGTGCTGAAAGCGACGTGTTCTGCTGCGGCTCCTCAGGGCGGCTGCAGGGCTCCGGCACCGCGTGAGGACCAGGATCAGGATCCCTCCTGCTGGCACCTGGCTGGCACCGTGGGCTTGTTGGCTCCCAAACAGACCCTCGTCGCATTCCCAGCCTTTTCCAGGTATTTTACAGCCATTTTCTCTTCCAGCAGGAAGGTGAGTTTGTGCTACTTCTATTGCACTGTCAATACAAAGTGTGTGACATGGTGTTATATGCTGTAAATTTGTTTGATTTTTTAAAATCAAATACATTTAAAAGTGCAAAGATCGAGAGTGAAGCTACAAGGCTTTTCCAATTAAAATTTACAGCAGACAATGTTGTAAATTTTATACAGTTGTAATGCCGGCTGTAGTTGTGCTGAAATGGGAACTATTGATCAGCCTGATTTCCCAGGATACACGAGGGGGAAACAAGGTATTGCACCAGCAGAAACAAAACTTTCATTTGTAATCCTTCTATTATACTTTACTGCCCTCATTTGGTTCCAGATGCATCTCTCTTAGCAGGAGAAATAAGGTCAGAGCCTCTTCCCCAAAGAATACTGGAGCAGAGGAGGCGAACAGGAGCTCCGTGGCTGCCCTGCACTGCCCGGCGTGGAGGGCAGAGCACCGAGGCCGTGGGGCAGCAGCACTATGTGGGGATCACTCGAGGGGCCCCTGAGCACAACACAAGGGCTGTGAGCCCCAAGAAGTCAGTTTGGGAACAGCGAGGCCGTGTCTCCAGCAAGGAAGTGACTTGCAGGCACATCCAGCCTTGATTCTGGAGTAGAAGCCAGAGGATGTCCCAGGGAGAGCTTGGGGCCGTGGCCGGGAAGTGGCCACCCAGGCTGGCAGCGTGGCAGAGCTCGCTGGGGCCAGGCCATGTCCCAGCTCTGGCTTACAGGTCCACCACACCGTGTAAGCCACGACTGCTCTGCCTCACCACCAAAACACAGGGAAAAGCCCCGGCTGGCATTATTTCACCCAAGGGACTGGTGCTGTCACGAGGGGCTGGCACCAGGCTTGTCCAGGTGTGAGTCCTGGGGACACAGATCTGGTGTCCCATAGCAGTGGGAAAACTGCACATGGAGCCAGGACAGAGACTGGGCTGGTGCCAGGGCAGCTCCTGGGGCCATGGGGGCAGCACCCCAAGGTGCTCCAGCCTCCACCACAGGTGCCCAGTGGCATGGCCAACACCCCGGCGCTGCCACTCTCCTCCTCTTCTCCCTCGGCCCTCTTTAAGGTCCAGCCCAGATACACTCCCTTCTCTATGGACACCACAACTGTTTTTAGTGGAAAGCCTGGCACCAGCAGTACTGCTGCCCAGCCAACAGCTCTGTTAGTCCTCACTCAGAGCATTTACATATAAATTATGGCCTCCTTCACACCGAAATATGATGTTCTCATTCATTTACACATTTTCTGCACTTTGTCCTTTGCTGCAGCACAGGGGTTGTGCCAGACTCTGGGTGCTGAGGTTTCTAGGAACACCCATGCCAGCACCCATACAGGGGTGCTCCTCTCCTGGGTCCTCTCACAGCCACCAGCACGTCTTCCCAGGCAGGGCACCCATCACCAGCTGCTGGGGGACCAAAACCCATCAACTCCTACAGTGGTGCCAGGAGGGGACATGGTCCCTGTGAGCCCTCAACTGGATCAGCGCCTGGCGCCGCCCAGTGAGCTAAAACCTGCCATGTCACCTGCACAAGTGCAAGTGAATCCAAAATACAAACAACAAAGCTAAGTTAAAAGGAGAAAAAAAACAGACAATGGATGATCCAAATAATGGGAAAAGATAACAAAGCCCCTGGATCCCAGCATCTGGCACTAAATGCACTTCTCTGCAAACTGAATGGCGGCTCCCAAACTGCGCCAAGCATCACTCCTCTGCCAAGGCAGTAAACAGCTTTTATCAGCAATAATGATGGCATAATCCCAGCTAAAAAGGAAAGTAACATATGGCAGCAACCCTCCAAACCCCATCCCAACAAAGTAGGGGGCATTTTTATTACAGCGTCCACTTGCAGAAAACCTGCCAGCCTCCTTCTCTCTTTTCTCCTCTCTTTTTTTACAGGTTATCATCTTCGCTGTTTGAGCCGAATGTGGCATTTGGGAGTTTTAAACTAATGAGTTCATTNAAAAAAAAAAAGAGGCAGCTCAGATAGACAGGATATCCAGAACTGACAGGCAACACTGAGCCCAAACAGGCTTAGGAGGGGAACATTCAGGCCTAACACAAGGCTGGGAAATACACGCTGCAAAGGAGCCATGTTATTTCAAATACTGCTACACAGTTTAGGCTTAGGTGCAATGCTGTGTTTGGAAAACAAACATGTGGGAAGGAATAACTCAGCCCTGACGCAATTTTTTTCTCTAATGATGCAATACATTACATAGGAGCACTGCTAATAGGTCAGGTGTAAAGCTGGGCAAATTTTGTTTACAAGCTAATTTCAGAACCAAAATGAATCTAACGTTATTAACCTTTTTTAATGGCTGGCATCCTCATTTATATTTGAGGATCTAATATTCACAAAACGGATTTTAAGCCCAACTGTGTATTTATCAAAAGCAGCACCAGACACAACGCCCGGTGGAAGGTGTGAGGTGGACCAGGAGAGTTGGTGTCACACCATCCCACCTTTAACTGATGGAGCAGGGGCTCATTTTGCCTTTCTTTTATGATTTGCTGAAATATCATCTCCAAGTAAAGAAGAGATTCCAATCTCACTTTGGCTCTGCAATCTCATCACACAATTATTTGAAAACATTATGATTTGCTAATTATCATGCTAATTATTTTGCCCTATACGTTTGCTGTCGTGTCATACAATTAAACCCAGAGCCAAAGCTTTTTTTGCTCCACACGAACATGGGTGTGATTGGGAATGAAGGGGGAAAAGTGGAGGAATGCACTAATATTTGACATCTTTACCTATATTTTTTCAGACTGAAAAATGTATCTAATAGCCCCACTCGCTGATGTGCACTGCAGTTTACCACAGTGTCTATATTTCTGTTGTCAGTTTTACAGTATCTCCCTTCATTAAACCTATCAAGTTTTCCTTTTGATCATGCAACCAAGGCCAGAAGACAGATATCTTCCTGGAACAGAGCAGTCTGCCAAGTCTTTCACAAGCCCAGCTTTAACCTCCCTATTGATTTTCTCAACACTGCAGCCATTCATTGTTTGTGACATTTGGCTGTCGGCTCTTTAACACCCTTCAACCAAATCAATTTCATATTTTTGTCAATGCCCTGCTAGAGGATGAGCAGAATGGGAAGAGACTTAGCATGATTTAGAATGTTGATTTTCTAGAGCGGTTTTATCTGTAGTTTTTACAAGCCTTATAAAGTTAATTCAACATGTTTATTTAAGCATATGCAATAAATTGGGACAGAAGCGCTACTAGAGTTAAGTTTCAAATTCCCCAAATCTAATTCATGAAGGAAACTAAATTATTATATCCACGTCAGTAAAAACAAATGTGCTGCCATCCTGTTCTCTCCAAACCGAAACCGCAATGAGGCAGGTCCCTGCCCAGCCCAAACCCGGGGACTGGTAAAACCACAGCTCCAACCCAAAAACCCAACCTCCCCAATGCCCCTGTGATGTGTCTCTCAGCACACGGATGCAGGGAGAAGAGAACGCTGCGATGGGACCCCCACGTTCAGTCCCAGCCCCACATGTCCCCAAGCCCACACCCCTTCACGCTGATCCACACCCAGGCCCCAGGGATGCCTCTGGGGGACTGAAAACGCTCACAGCCAGGCTGGGCTTTCCTGTGTTTCCCTGCACCCTGGTCCCTCCGGCTGGGGCAGAGAAGTGCCCAAGGACAGGGGCACGGCATCGTCCCAGAGCGTGCCCAGCCCCCAGGCAGCAGATACTGCGGTGGGCATCCTTTTACACAATATTTTCACGTGATAGACCGGCAGCATTAAGTGTGGATTAGCAGCCTGGCAGCTTGAACAGCTTCTTCAGAGCCAGCAGCACCATGGTGTAAATATGTATTTAGGGCACTTCCAGGCTGTGCGTTACATTGTGACGGATCGTGCTCGCGCCTCCCCGCGCGCCTGGATTTATGCCGTGTTCATTAGGAGGCCTAGAGACACTGTGGGCTTGGCAGGTACTGCTGTGGGAGCAGATACCGCCTGCAATGATCGGATCTGACCCTTTGTCCATGTCCACACATCCCCTCTCGAGGCAGGGATTTTAATCTCCAACCCTCAGGAGCCACGTCCGGACAGGACAGAAATGCTCTTGCTGAGCAGGACGAGGGATGTGTCCCCTGTCCTGCCCTGCCACAGAGGTCACCCTCCCGCACACAGCCCTGGCTCCTGGGGAGCGAGGACTGTCCTTTGCAGCCTTCCCCTCTATTTTTAACTGCTGATAAATTGGAGAGATTCTTGGTTAAACCGTGTAGGTTTCAAGGACATGGAGGACGATGATGGCAGCAGCTGACACTTCATTACATCAGAGAAGCAAGCGGGAGGGGACCCCACTGTCCCCCCAGGGTGGCTGCAGGGGGCTGGGCAGGGGTTGTTCTCATCCTGCCCCTCGGAGTGCCCAGCCTCTAGCACCCCTGAGCCTGGCACATTCAGGGCGAGGGGCTCTGCCCCCACAACCCAGCAGCTTGCTGGAGATCCCCCACCTTCACGGGCAGAAGACAACTCCTGTGGGGCTCCTCTGGGTCTCTCCAGCTGCGAGAACCCCCCAGGGCAGGGGCTGCTGTGCTGCTGGCATCACACCCAACCATACGTGGGAAAAGGTCTGATGAGAAATGAATTTGAAAAACCAATTGTAAAAAATAGTTTTAAAGTCCCTCAGCCTTGCCCCCAGGGAAGGAGGACATGGTGTGTTTAAAATACTGTGCTTAAATAAAAAAATATTCTCCATGCTGGCAACCTATTCTGCTGGGTTCCTGATACTGCTGTTCCAAGACCACGTGCATGCCAGACCCCCTCCTCCCCAGAGACACCACAGGACACAAGAACCAAGGTGAAAAATCAGCTTTCAGGATGGTTTCCCAGCCTGGTGTCCTTCAGATGTGGATCACACCCAAATGACGTCCCTGCCAGACCTCTGCTGACGGAGGGATGGGATGGGATGGGATGGGGATGGGACAGGGAGGTGTGTCCCCCATACAGGGTGCCCAGAGCAGGGAGCTGGAGAACAGTGGCCAGACCAGCTGATGCTCTGGGGCACCCCAACATCTCTCTCCTGCAGCTGAAGCAAAAACAGAACCCAGTGGGAAGAGAGCTTGAGGCTCATGATAATGTCCCCCCCTTCACTGAACAAAGGCATGTCCTCCTGGTCCACCCACCCAATGAAGGGTGCAAGGTCTAGGAACCATCCCAGCACGCCCAGAGGGACACCAGTGCCAGAGGCTGCATGTGGGAGGGGAAGGCTGGGAGAGGGGTCCCAGCATGGGGTTGGCAGTCCATGGCAGCATCCTCCTGCCCAGGACCTCTGAGCTGCCCTGGGGGCCAGGGCTGCCCCCAGCAAACACAAGCAGGATTTATCTGTGCAGCAAAAAGCCATTTGTCTCCTAACTCTGCACGTCGTGTACAGTCTTGACTCGCTCCTTTGCCCAGGGTCTGCCCAGGACCTCACCTGGCTCCCAACCCTGTGAGATGGCTGTGGACAGTCAGGGGCACCCACCAGGGCAGGTCCCACAGGGGGCTGCGGTCCCACACTGTCTGTGGATTCTGGCACACGCTGCCCACACTCCAGGAGGGATCCAGGCTTTTAACCCGAGTCCTGCCACCTTCTGGGAGTCTGTTCTCCCACCATTTCTCACTACCACAATACCAATGCTTGTGATAGTCCAGGAGAGAAACATCTGTCTAGTTTAACAATAAACTCCGTGAAAACCTGAGGGATCCTCAGCTGGAGTAAACAATGGTGGCTTCACAACTGGCCCCAGCTGAAGATCTGCCCCAAGGTTAGGAGGTGGTCCCAGCTGGGGCTCAAGCCCTTGGTGGTGTTTGAGACTTTCAGTGTCACTATGAGCAAACACACTCAGAATTTGCTCCTTTAAATAAGTGTTTTTCAAAATTAGAGCGAGAACCTGTTCAGTTTCAAGTGGAAAAATTTAAGGATCAAGGGTTGCACAAAGGGGTCTATGGAGGAGGAGGAGTGTTACCTGCCCCCATCCCCCCAACACCCTCACTGCCCATGAGCTGAACATGCCAGGGCCTTGGCACTGAGATCCCTGTCAGGATCTGCTGGATCCTCCTGGCCAGGATGTGGAGCCAAATAGTCCTTATCAGATGGGCCTCCAGGCAGGAGACAGGCTGCTCCTGCACCAAGATCAGGGAGCTCCCAAAATACCAGAAACGCAATGCAAGGCATTTTTCATGCCCAATGGAGCAGCAAAAGAGAAGTCTGAAAAACGCGTTTTAATATATTTACTATCTTTTTTTTAGTTTTCCAGACCAGATAGGAAGAATTTCTTGCCATAGCCCCAGAATATTCTATTCTCCTGTTGTTTCACTGTGGGATTCTTCCCACTATGCCCAAATATCCTAATTTTTTTCAGCTACAGCATGTTTGCTTTGATGATACCTTAACCTAGAAATAGTCTACTGTTGTTTACCTGCTGGTAGAGCTTCAAATATTATATTCTCACATTTTTAAATCAGTGCAGACACCTGAGACAAAAAGTGTCCCAAAAGCTGCCTACAAGAGCTACATGCTGGTCACTCTTTCTTGTCAAGGTTGATTTATTGCCTCCTTGCTGTTCAATTTCACATTTTGTCCTCATCATATCCGTGGCTCATGATCATTCTAGGCTGACCCTTGTAGGGCAGGCAGGGAATATTGATAAAACAATTATCTGTTAGCCGTTCATTTGATTTTCCATTTCAATTACGGATTGCACGAGGCAAAAGGAAAAAGATTGCATCATTGATTTTTCTACCTTACAACAGTAAAGAGTTGCTTTGATGGTTATAAAATGAATGCAACTCAACCATGCTTTTAAAGGTCATATTTTTCGTTTTACTATATTTCTTAAAAGCCTTAATATATGCAACCGTACAGCGGGGGAATGCCCATACCGTCGGCTCGGATAACCAGACCCAAAGCACAGGCGCGCAGACCCGGGTGAAAGCCCTGCTCTCGCGTATTTCCAATAAATGCGAGCTCCCCAGCCCGGCTCGGCATCGCCGCGCAGCCCGCAGTGCGCCCCGCGGAGCTCGGCCGGTCCGCGCAGCCCCCGCCGCGGGCGCAGCGCCGGGGACACGGCTGGGTGCGGCGGGGAGAGCCGCGTTCCCCGCTCAGGAGAACTCCGCTCAAACTTGAGCCGTGTGCGGGAGCCGTGCCGAGCCCACCGAGCTCCCTCACGGTTCAGCGCCCCGCACCGCTCCGGGGCGTTTTCACATGGCCGACCCTCGCAGAAGTTCAGCCTTTGATCAAGGTTTAGCGTGCCTGGAGTGGCCGTGGCGCAGCAAAGGGCTCCCATTTTCTGTGTCACAGGGTGCCAGTGCTGATCTCCTTAAAGCCCCAGAGTTCTCTTCCAAGACTGGATTACGCTCAGCAATTAAGGTAATGAACTAGCTGAGGTAACAAAGCATAATGATCTCTTTTGTCCTCGGAATGCTCATGAACTCGCACCCTCACAATAGTCTGGAATGCAGAGCTTTCTCCAACACCGGGGCTTAAAACTGTGTAAAAATGATTACTTCCATTATGCCTTCATGGTTTGACATTTTTAATTTAAACACCTGTAATATTTAAGGATACTTCTCAGAACCCAAATACCCACTCTCAAAGAATGCTAGCTTACGTTCTTGCAATATTTTGACATCTTATGAGTATTATTTTAATGCCTGAAAAGATAATGTGATGAATCCATTGCAAATATATCAAAATATGTGTATAAGGGACTGTTGCTTGCATTTTGTTTGAAAACAATGGATTTTTCAAAACAAGGCACAACATCTGAGAGAGCAGTCAGCATTTCATCAGGCACTCTGTTGTGTCAATAAGGAATCACATTGTCTGGGCATATGTGCAAATGCAACACAACTTTTGCTACAAACCAGCCCTTTTCTGTGGTTCCAATACTGCCATGCTCACTGCCACCCTTTCCCAGCTCACGGTGTTTTAATGCAGCTATTTCACTTTTTTAAAGCATTTACTTAAGATTTTATTTATTTATTTTGAAACATCTGGCTACTACTTTTACATTTTTCTCAAATTTTTTGCATGATATAAACCTTCTGCACTGCAGAATCCGCTGCACTCTGATCTTTCATCTTAACACATTTCCAGCCCCAAATTTCACTTCAATCTCACCTCATCTCTCCATACTACATTAACCCCTGGCAATTGCCTTCCAAATGACCCCATTAAGCTGTAATTGCCTCAGCAGGCCTGCACTTTCGCTTGTAATTCTGTACCTCTCATCTCCCAGACGTTCTCTCAGCATCATTTCGTGTTCTGGCTCCCTTCACTGAGCTCAGCTTATGACCTCGCTGCACCATGGCCGAAATGACTACTAAAAGCATAACAGAGACGGAATTCCATTACTTATTTTTAAAAGTTCTCTGGTGCCCTAATGTAATATTCTTTGGGGAGTGTTGTCAAGGATACCAAGCACCAGCCATTAAAACCTTTTGTTTCCCAAGGCATTCCGTCTTTTATTAATAAATAAAGATAAAGAGAAGCTCATCCACCCTCCACAAAGTCAGCGTGTGTTTGCAATGCTCTGGTACAGCTCCAACCCTTACTGTGCCCCCGGATGTTACCCAGAGCAGGGGAGGGCAGGCTGGCAGCTCTGCCCGGCTCCAGGGCTGCTGCGCGCCGAGAAATTAAACCATTGCAGATAATTCTGCAGGAGCACCTCAGCACAGCGATGCTGCCTTCAGCATATGCTGCCGCTGGACCCGTAAGGGAAATGAAAGCCCAGGTCCGAGCAGCCTTTTGTGGCCACCGTGCTGAGGAGGAGGAAAACTCACACTGTCATATCCCACTGTCAGGGCTAACAGTCTATCAAGGATAATGGGAATCCCCAATGGGGGCGAACAAAACAGCATGGAAAAAGCTGGCTAATCCTTTAACCGGGTTTGTGGCTCAAATGTGTTAAGGAGGAACCTCCCGCTCCCGGCTGTTGTGAGACGGCCAGGAGACATATATTTCAGATTGAAAATTAATTGGTGCTGGATCCAAGCAAGCCTTTGCAGCAAGCAGTAACCTTTTCATTTTATGGTCATGACACTGAAATATTAAGAGCCCTCTTCTCCCATAAACTATATAAACAGAGGCTCTCTGAAAAATGGAGGTAGTTTTTTTCTGTGGCAGAGAAGGAGTTTTACTCTTAATTCATAATAAAACTTAGCACCAAGGCTGTGCAGGGCAGCATGTTCCTGCTTGAGGGATGCTGGTGCCTGCAGGGGCTCTTCCAGCCCCAGGAGGGACGGAGGTGCCCCAGGGGTGATGGTGGGGCCAGGGCCATCTGAGATTCCTCCTCAGCTGAGCTTGCTTGGAGCTTGCTTGGCACTGCTGACAGAGCCACATCTGGATCACCAGCCCACCTTGTTCTCCATCTGTCATGCAGGAAGGGGCAGAAGCTGCTGGGGCCAAGGGGGAGGCAGGTGTTGGCCCGGCTCTGACAGAGAGGTGAACACATCAGGACCAGGGGCAGCCTGTCCAGCACCATGTGACCCCGGGGAGGTGACATCCTGCTCAGGACACCCCTTCTCACAATGACCTGGTTTGGGCAGCACACCACAAAGGTCTTTCCTGCTTGAGTGACCTGTGAGCTGTTCCTTCAGCATCTGCTGCCCGTCACTGTCAGAGACAGCACTGAAGCCCACCAGTCTCCATCTGATCAGGTGATTCAAATGTTTTGGGTTGATTTTTTTTACCCTACTTGTAACAATGATGAGTTCACATGGATTTTTAGCCAAGAAATAGATTTTATCCAGGATTCCCAACTAAAAGCAAGTTCCTGCCAGAAGGATGGAGAAGGCCAAGTGCCTACAAGTATTTGCATGTCCATGCTGTTGTGACTTGACACTGCCCATGACAGCATGTGCCACAATAGGACTGAGGCTGAGCCTGCTTCTCTGCCAGCTCCCCATGAACTGACATCCTCCCTGATGGCTGAAGGACACCCCAGCACTGTCTCTAAGGAAGGAGAGGGTCTGTGAAGGCTGTCCAGACACCTCAAAGCCACCTCCATGACCATCCTCCATGGAGAATCCACACAGATAAGATGATAAAATAAATCTAATCATTGAGCTACTCCAAAGATCCCAAAGGAGATTAAAAAATAACCCAGAACTTTTCCACAATGGGACAATTTCTGCAGGTGAGTGCCTGAGCCTGGCTCCTTCCTCTGGCTATGTGTGAGCTGTGTGTGAGCTCTGTGTGAACCATGGGCTGCAGCAGCTTTACAACTTAGGCTGTTTTTATTCTACACACCAGGCAGGAAATTTCCATTTCATGCATCACTCACATTTTGTCCCGATTCTGCAAAGTCAGTGCTTACACTGAAGGTAATGCCTGGAGGAAATCCGATTGCTTTAGAGTTGCTATTGTTTGGAATTCCAGTTTGGGCTCATTGGGCACTGATTTTGTTTGCTTTCAGCAAATCTTGTGTTACTGGAGTGCAAAGCAGAGACAAGAAGCTGAATCAAGTCAATCCAAGTACTTCAGTTATTTTTGTTTTCTTTGAAGTGAACTTTGATTTCATCACAATCTGTCCGTCTGTACAGCCCAGACAACCCCATTTTTGTCAACAGCCTGAGGAGAGATTATCAGCCCCAACAGAAGTCGTGATCAGCAGAGCTGGGTCTGTCCTGATCCACTGTAAGCACTCAGGATCTCCTGTACCTCTGGCTCTGCACATGCTGAGACTGTGGGTGGCCACCACACATCCCCTGCCCCCGCTGGCACACATTCCCGGCACACGTTCCCGGCACACCGGAGCACACCGGCGCTGACACGCACGTTTCCACGCACTACTTGGCTTCTCTCATTATCAGCTTGAACAGGACTGAATTCTGTAAAGAATCTGTTGGGTTTTTCCATGCAGAGGTTACGAGTACATTGCCAAAAACACCCCTCAGAAACGTTACAAGTACCCAAACAGGTGAAATCACTAAAGATAAAGCACCTCCACCTCTTAACTGTGGCAATATTTCTTATTTGTCTGGTTACTGGAGTAACCATGAGTTAGAGAGATGGAGTTAGAGTTCTGGATGTGTCTAATGAAAACAGCAAGTCATGAAGTATTGCATGGCATCAATGCCACAGCCAAGGCAACTCTGAAAAATGAGTTGTGCTTCTTAAATTCCAGGATCCTGTTCCTCTTTTTCCAGAGAAAAGACCTAAGCTAAGTAACATCATATGCCATTTACTCCCCTTGAACCTTACCCCAAATGAAACCCCATGTTTCCACCAAAGCCATTAGTTTCCATCCTAAAGGACATGTCTGGGGAGCTCCATTCTTCAGGCATTCTGGCTCCTCAGCATGTTTACTTTTAACTCCTAATTAACTACTAGTCTCCAAACTCACAAGGAATTTCTTGGTTATTTTCTTTCCTTCTCTGCAGCCCCCAACCCTGGCAGACACAAGCACTGCCACGGAACACACACCCTTCACGAATACCAACACTCTGCCAGGACTTATCCAGTCCACATTCCATTAATACCTGTGCAACAAGCCCAAAAGAACCATAGATGGATTCTATAATTCAAAGCAAGAACTGGGCAAGAAAGAGAAAATTATGTGAATAACAGGACACCCAAATACTGTCTGGGGCCCTGCACAGTGACCAGCCTGGCAGAGCATCACTCTGCAGTGAAGACAGTGATCAAAGTGAAGAGTACCTCCAGCCCCATTATAAACTGCTTTGTATGAAACAAAATACTCTTTTTGTAGGTAAAAATGATACAAAGCAGAAGCTGACGATAAATTTTTCCTTTCAGTTTTAATCAGGCTTCCTGTTGTAAAAGCTCAGCAGACAGTGACGCGAGACACTGCCTCCCAACTTCGGTTCACCTTTGCCGTTCCACCAGGGACACCGTGTCAAGATTGTTCAGCTTTTTTGATGAGTGCTGCGTGAGTAACTAATGTGTAAATGCAGATACATATAGAAAGCAGTTTTGACAGTGATGTATTGCAACTGGTTCCAGATGTCGGCAAGGGATGCTTGGCCAGGCACCTGGGGCTCGCCTGCCACGGAGCCGCACCAGCACCAAACCAGTCTTCACATAGATCACAAGGCTTTAACTCTCCAATTATAATCTTATTCAACAACCATCACTCGAGCTTCTGCTTCTCCTCTTCCAGGATGCTACAAAATATCTCAGTGTTGTTGTTCCCATTTTAATTTTAATTAAGGGGAGATAAACTGCAATGTGGAGCTTAGCACTAAACCCTGCAGTTTGGCTGTCAATGGTGAACTTAAAAGCAAGCTGTTGAATTGGTCAAAATTAACCTTACATTAACGTTTCACATCTTTTATATCACTACACCAAAACTTGCACATTGCACATGCCAAACATTTAATTAGATATTCCCTAATTCCTGAAGTAAATGTTGAAATGCCAAGGAGGTCATTCTAAAGGACTTGCACACAATTGTAAAATCTGATAGAGACATACTGCTGAAAACCCCACATCTCCAGCCATGACCCGAGTCCCCTGTGCCACAGAGCAGGCATCCAGCACACAGCAGAGCACAGCATGCCCCAGGAAACACAACCACCACGGCCAGGGTCCTGTCCCCTCACACCTCCCTGCCAACACACTCACCCCTCCTGGGGCACTAACAAGGGGGCATTTCAAGTAAAAATGAAACTAAAATAAGCATTGAAAAAATAAGTAATTAATTAGTGCAATAAGAGTCAGACTTGCTGCACAATTGGTGCTGACAAGCTCCTAGAAGATGTAGCCAGCAGAGTCAGCAGGCAGAGCACACAGTGTGTTCCAGGAGCAGCATTTAACCCAGAGCACTGATAAAGTTGCACTTCGTACAGCAGAGGCGTTTGTAACTCAGCTCAGCATCACTGTTTGGTCTAAAGGGAATTTTCTCAAACAACCTGTCTGTCTCCCTCCTCCTTCCCTGCGAACCGAGGCGCTCCAATCGCCGCTCTCGGGGGAGCGCCCTCTGCTCGCTCTCCCTGCGCCGCTGCGAGTCCGGGCGTCCCTCGCTGATGAGCGTCTCTGCCGGGAGCGGCGTCCGCTCCTCCCAGAACAAAGAGGGAGGGACCCCTGTGCCGCTGCTCCTCTCTATCGCCCCGAGGCTTCAGGGCACAACCAACAGAAACACCGGCCGGGATGAGGCTGCAGCACCGCTGCCACACTCCCACCCAAACCCCTCCATCCATCGCCCCCACGCTGGGCTTGAAGACCCCGTGATCAATAACCTCACAATGAGTAAACTATTGCCTAATTGGGGGTGTTGGGCCTCATGTCACTCGACATAGTGAATGGGGGGAAAAAGGCAGACTGACCAGTCTCTGATACTTTTCCAGCTGGATCATCAAATTTATTTCTAACCTGCATTTAAATGATCAACCTGTAAAATTTTATTACTAGCACAGAACCCACTAATGAATGGTGCCAGATAGCATGAGAGCTATAAACTATTGCATGTATCCTTCTATTTACAGGGTTCCTGTTATGACAAAACTTTATTGGCCATTTGTGGCACAACATAAACCACCCAGAGCCAGGTTGGACTTTTGTTCCAGCTCCTGGAACCAGAAGGATGGAGATGTCCTGGCTTGGAGAGAAAGTTTCAGGGGAATTTGACTGACCTGTGAGCTTTCTTCAATGACATGCTCTGCATTTTGAGACAGTGGATGGGAACCAAAGGACCTTTTGCTTCACTAAAGCAGAAAGTGATAAAAAATGGCCTTTTCCTGCAGTCAGTAAGGCAGGATGGGAGCGAGATGATACAGATATCTCACGCCCAGCATGTTAATGTGCAGGAGCATCCTGGTGTGAACAGCCTGGCTGCACTCCTCTGAGGACTGGGTGAGTGCTGCTGGCAAGGGATGGTGACCAAGGCTGCACTGCCTGTCCCCAGCCCCACTCCCATACTCAAGGGTGTCCAGGGCAGAGCTGGGGCAGGATATGGGCTGGAGCTTCATCAGAGCTGTGGTCAGAGCTCAGGCTGCTCTCGGAGTGCACGTGCATGAGTACATGTGTGCCAGCTCTTCCAGAATGGCATCTCCTCCCCAGCCCTCCTCATCCCTGTGGCACTGGACACAAGGAGCTACCAGCACTCTCAGGCTCAGCTTGGACATTACCTACTGCACTGCAGTAATTTTAACTCTGATTTTCTACTTCCTTTTCAGTCCCCTGTCTAACAAACTGGTTCGAAGTTGTATCTGGAAAATCCCAACATGATGAATACCAACACAGAATATCGGGCAACTAATTAATATGGTTGGATAATTGCAAGGAATGCTAATTCTTCCAGGCTTTGTAGCTGGAAGCAAGGATTGATTGATTTGTGACCAAGCTCCCCCTCCCCATGTCAGGATGTCACACACAGAGCGGGGGAGTGAGCCATGGAGCACGGGGGCCTGGCAGGTGCCCACACATATGACAAACCATGAAATCCTACAGAAAATTCTCACTATTCTGGGTGCACTGCCACTGTTCTGTACCTTGCACTGCCTTGGGAAGACGAGGAGGAGGGTTATGATGAGACACACAATGGAGATTATATACATGTTTTTTCCAGAGGAGACAAGTCCTGATCTAAAACCCAGTGAAGTTAATTCTAATGTACTTTCCAGCCCCTGAATAAGCCCAGCAGCT
>VXAU01004997.1:222280-250341 GCA_013399695.1 Formicarius rufipectus | reverse complement strand
AGGAAGGAAGGAAGGAAGGAAGGAAGGAAGGAAGGAAGGAAGGAAGGAAGGAAGGAAGAAAGGAAGAAAGAAAGAAAGAAAGAAAGAAAGAAAGAAAGAAAGAAAGAAAGAAAGAAAGAAAGAAAGAAAGAAAGAAAGAAAGAAAGAAAGAAAGAAAGAAAGAAAAAGAAAAAGGTAAGTACTAGTGGGGAATTCTTTTCAAGGACTGCTTGATTAGAAACAACCACATTCATATTCAAACCTTTTAGAACCAAGTTGCCTTTCTCAACAAGGTGTCTCTACGGATATTTGCCTGGCTTTGTTATGGGACTCCTGACACTTCTAATAGAGCTTCTAAATAAAAAAACCCAGTGCATTTGTACTGCCAGGCAATAACCTTCACGTTTTAGTCTCCATTCATAATGAAAATTAAGGGCACATGACCTGCATGTTAGGTGGCTTCCAGGACCACAGGCAAGAAAATGTAGGAAGTGTGTGTGGTGAGCACAGCAGCATCAAGGGACACCAGATCACACAGGGGACACCGGCCAAATCCACCAGCCCAGCCCAGCACCACCTCGAGAGGCCGCTGGCATGAAAAGCATTCCTGCTCTGCAGCAACGCTGCATGAAAATCTGTTTGTGATTATTTTTCATTCAGAAATATGATACAACAAAGATATTACTATTATTCTGTGTTTATACTAGAGGAGAAAATACCTAATGCAATTTGATCCCATAGCAAAGCACAGAGCTCGCAGAAAGGAAGGCTGTAATTTGACAATCAACCCTTATGGAACAAACCTGATGTGCTGAAATGTTTATTCCAGAAAAAATACTTCCAGAGAATATCTCAATGAAACGGGGTAAAAAATAGAGCATTGATAAGAAAAACGCCACCACTCAGGAAATAACCGTAAGTACCACTTTGTATACATGTGGGAATTGGCTCCAGAGAGCAGAGCCTGCTCTGGGGGAGCTGGCTCAGACGTGGGGCAGCCCTGGCACAGCACAGACTCTGGCCCCTAGGGGTGGAGGCAAAGGGATAAAAGCAATGGTGGGCAGCAGAAGAGCATGCTTGGGGAGTCCTGAACTGGTCTGGGAGAAAGGGGCCAGCTCTCTAGGTTGTGTCCAGAGCTCCTCATATCACAGCCACAGTGCTCTGCTCGCCAGGAGCCTGGAGCATCAGCCCTGGAGCAGGGCAGGGGATATGGCCACTGCAACAGCACCGTGTGTGTGCAAGGTGTGAAAATCTGTGCAAGTCTGGGAGAGCACAGACACGTGCCAGTGGTATGGATAAGAGTTGGGGCTGAAGAGTCCATTTGGGCAACCTGCCACCCGGTCCTCATCTCCCAGTGATCACCGCAACCAGAGGGAGTCAGTGGCGCGGACACCAATTAACACATGCCACTCCGATGTGTGTTTCTGTGCCATACTTTATTAAACACTTTCATCTGTAATTGAACAACACTGTTCCACAATTAAGCACCACACAGTCCTGCGCTTTAAAACAAAAGCTATGACAGTTCTGTACTCTATTAGTGCTGGTAGATACTGTGTAATGTAGTAAGTAATTAAAAGCTAAAACTACGGTACTGGAACAATCCTAATCAGCCTCCAATTCCAATAGTGATACAAGTGTATTAATTTTTTAACAGAGTGCAAGTACCTCAGCATTATCCTACAAAAACTACACATTGCTTGTTTCAAGAATAGTCAGATATCCTCTTTATCTGCTGGCAAGTGAGAGCTAAGCTGTGATGGTGCTGGAGCAGCACCAGCGAAGACACCAACTGTCCCTGCACCACGGGAGCACCGTGCCTGAAGCAGGGAATGCCCACGGCTGCTGTGCCACTGGGCATCCCTGCCATGCCCACAGTGCACAGAGCCCCACAGCACCACATGGCTGCCCTTACACACATGGACCCAGCCCACAGCCATGGCTCAGGTTGGGGGATGAAGGCCAGAGCCAGCAAGGATCCAGCCCAGGGTGCCCTGCCAGCCCCTCTCCTCGCATCGCAGGGGTGCAGTTCCTGCATATGGCAGGGGCTGGGAAGGACAGGGAAATCTGCCCAGGGAGATGCTCTGTTTGCACACAGACTAGCAGAGGAGAAGCTGGTGCAGCTGCTGCCAGGCTCTCCCTGCCCTGGCAGGCACGGCAGGCAGGCGTGCAGAGGGCAGAGGTGCCCCCACCCACGTCACCTGCCTGGTGCTGGAGGTTGCACTTTCAAGAACACTTCCAGCTTCTGTCTCTCAGGATAACAAAATGTCACTGCTGCACTAATCGATTCTGTGCCATCAGGCAGAATACGTGGCTGCAGCGCCAACGCGTCGTTCCACTGTCCCTCCAGAGACAATCCTCTGTCGCTGTAGTTCACAGCTGAAACGGCGTGTGTGTACTACAGCACAGGGAATCCAACTACCAGCCCCACACCACCACCACAACCCACCCAGTCCTGCTGCCCAGAAACTCCAGAGCTGTCCCACGGGGAGCAAAAACACAGCCATCCATGGACAAGGTGGAGTCACAGGCTGGGAAAGAACAGATCCACGAACCGCAGTGCTCTGCTGACAGGAGTCCGTCCAGTTGGAGCACCCAGTGTGAATCAGACTCTCACCCTCAATGGAGGTGGAGAAGCCCGAGGACACAGCCCAGCCCTTCCTTTCTTCTTCCCCTGCTGAGTGTGCACCAGTTCATGGCTAAGGAGGAAGATTATGGATTCATCCCAGATTCATCCAAACAAACACAAATGTTTCAAAATGTTATTTCCAGGCTCAGGGAAGTGGGCTCACAGAGACACAGCAAGCTTTGTCCTTTGCCAGCCATTAGTTTTCAGGAGCAGAGTATGTGGTTCTCACTCCCTGAGGGGCAGCTCTGGAATTCCTGAGAACAGTCTCTTGGTTTGCAAACTCAAAGCTAAATTTAAAAAAGCTTCTAAACAAAGAGTGGAATGTTCACTTCTGATAAGCTCCCATTAACTTTGTTACACGAGCTTGAAGATTTAAACCATTACAATTTCTGAATTGTCATATAGTTGCTATGGCATCATAGCTAAACTCCACCATGTCCATCTACAGAATGGGACGAGGACCAAAAAACAGTAGAAGCTAAAGCGAAACTTAAGCACAAATACTGCAAAGAAGTGTGAGTTCATGGGGAGAAGGGGTCATTACACCTTCCAAGTCCGAGTCCCTGTTCTGGGAGGAAGAAGTCCACCTTCATGCTGGGACATAATAATGTAATGAATTTATCCTGCATCTACATAAACCAGTGGACACCCCAATGGAGTGGACAATACCATGTCCCTTGGGAAAACAGGCAGTCCTAAACTCTATGTTGCCCATAACGTTTTTGTCAGCTATAAACTCCAGATTAATGAGCTGTACTTTTAGGATATGTACAAACATCTGTGTCTGCCAAACTGATCTCTTACAGGTCTTTCCCAACCTAAACGATTCTATGATTAGCCTGGACCAGGTATGACAGGAAGTACTGAAAATAATCATTTAACCATGATTGTAACTAAAGAACTTTAATTAATGCCCGAGATGCTTGATCAGTCACACCCCTACAACACTCTGGCTGCGCCCAGGGCCAGACTCACCAACAGAAGATACTTTGTCTCTACCAGCAGGAAGAACATGCCCTAAAATATAGACCCTCTACCTGCTTCCTCCGAGGGCGTCAAACCCAGCCCTGCAAATACAGCACTTACTGCCAGAACCCAAGTGCAGACACTCAACCACCCAAATGGCCTTTTTTCCCTTCAACAGTCTTTTAGAAGCAAAATTAGTGGTGAAGGCTTTGTGTTTAAAGAATGTATGAGCTTATTTCAAATCCATCAGCCCAGGGACTGATAATTGCATGGGCTGAGAAGGCATTGGGGCCAGGCACAGGGAGGCAAAACAGGAAAGGGAATACAGTGGTTAGTTATTAACTTTAGTCCCCAATGCCTTATTATATTCCCAAATCACAATCCTATTGGCATGAGAGGCTGCTGAGATAAAAATCCCTTAACAGCTGCCCCTCCTGCTCTCAAGCCAGCGCTCCCCTCTGGTGCCAAGTGATGAGGTGCCTTTACACCCACTGGAGGAGCAGAATTTAATGAACGCCATATGTACTGCCCTAAAAATCCAACCCTTTGAAATTCCAGTGCTTCAAAGCCAAAGTATGAATCTGAACTCTCTCCTCTCCGGGGTCAGTGCCGTGGAGCAGGAGCAGTGGATGAGCCCCCCGAGCCCCGGCTCCGCTGCACTCCCAGCACGGCGGATCCACCACCCTCGTGACCCCGGGCACCCGGGCTGTGCTGAATGCTGACAGCCCTGCTCCTAAGGATGTTTTGAGATTATACCTCGAGGCTTAGATGGGACTTAAGCAGTTCCTTGGCCTTCCTCAGGCACAGGACGGCCCTGCCTCACAGCACTGCCAGGGCAGGGAGCTGGGTATGGAAAATGCAACAGGAGGTTGAGGTAATGAGGAGACAAGCCACCTTTACTCATAAAGCAAGGAAACACACTTTTTTAAAAAAAACAAAGCTACAAAATCCGTTGCCACACAGGTGGTTTGATGTTGATTATGGTCACAAAAATGAATTTGGGATTTATACCATTAAGGATAAAAATCTCCAAGCAAGCACAGACATCTTTCTGATACAGAAAATAAATACCTAAAAATAATTTAACTGGTTCTGGAAACCAGCCTCCTGGCTTTCAGAGGGTTTTTTACGGTTGTTGATTCTGGCTTGTAAAGGAAAAGTTCCTCAGGAGAAGTGCTGGAACGGAGTCCTGCAGCTACACACAAACACCGGCCTGTGAAACCCCACCCAGCAGAGCTGCCATCGGTGTAGTTCGTAATCCTAGATTTGAGCAGCTTTTCTGACTGCAAGCTGTCTGGGTAATTGCTAAGCTGTCTGCAAATTACTATTGAACTCTGTCCTTTTTTATCTCACTGACTGACTACTATTTGTTATTAGTCCAAGTAATAATAATATATTAATGCACATGCTTAATATACAGAAGTGTATGTTTGTACTGCAACTGCACTGCACTCTGCACTCTGCAGCGTGGGAAAGCACCGTGAGCAGAGCCTGCAGTCACACAGGCACCCGGCTATCATCTTCCCAAAGGCCACACAACCCACAGGCTCAGGATTCAGTGATTCCTGCACATCAAATGCTTTGCTCTGACTGGCAGTGCCAGAAAACTCCAGGCACTTCCCAAATCCCCGTCGCGCTGCACCGCACTCTGGCTGTGGTGTCCCGGACCCACACACACCCCGCTGCTCCAGGGAAGGGGCAATGCTGGCTGCACCAGTGTCCCCCGGGGTGTGGGCAGGGATGGAGCTTCAGTCAACTGGGACAGAAGAGAGGGGTGAGGCACCATCACCTGGCAGCTCCCAGTGCTCCTGGTCAGGGACATTCACCTCCATCCATGTCCCTTCCCCCTCACTGAGCATTTGGTCCCTTCCCAAGCTGCCCCCAGGAGCCAGTGAACCAAGTCCCCCCTCCCAGTTGTGTCTGTATAACTTCTATTGGCCAAAATATGATAGAGTTCATGCACAATATTGATAACTACAGCACCTGAGCACCTGACAGAGGCTCCACTCTCACACACAAGATCTGAGTGCTGCACCATGGCCAGAAGCTGGTTGCAATTCGTTCACTTTCAAAAGGAAAGCTGGGAAAGTCGACTTCAGAAAACAATTCTTTTTTGTTGACCTCTCCACAAAAAGAGCGAAATGACCTGACTAATAGGGTTAAACATCTTTCTCCTGAGGCAGCAGCTGCCAGCCTGGGCCAGCCACAGCTCTGCTGAACGTGCCTGCAGCTGCCAACTAACTCATGGGGAAGCAGAGCTAGAGAATGACAGTGGTCAGTAAATTTAATTTCTTATTAGCAAAACACTAATCAATAATCCAAGCCATTGTTTCCCTTTTCTTCTATATTTTATGCCTATCTGTGATAGGGAAAAGAGACAAATGACTACTGCATTGTCATTGGAGAACTGCTGTCACGAGGTTATGCTGGGAGAAAATAAGAATGGCCAAAGTCCAACCAGAACTTCACCTGGTTACTGCCATGAGAGACAATCAAATGTTTCTGTAAATATATTAGCAACAAAAGGAGGACTAAGGAGAATCTCCATCCTTTATTGGATGTGGTGGAAATCTCAGTGACAAAGGATGAAAAAAAGGCTCAGGTGGGACTTTCTCAATTTCCTAACTCATCGAAGGAGGCTGGAGCCAGGTGGGGGTTGACTTCTCCTTCCAAACAACAGGTCAAGAGGAAACAGCTTCAAGTTGCACTGGGGGGCACTAGATAGAAGACTGGGAAACATTTTTTGACAGAAGAGGCTGTCCAGCCCTGGCACAGGCTGCCCAGGGCAGTAGTGGAGTCCTCATCCTTGGAGAGATTTAAAAGCCATGTAGACAGGGCACTCTGGAACATGGGTTAGTGGTGGCCATGGCAGTGCTGGGAATGGTTGGACTTAATTAATAATCTCTGAGGTCTTTTCCAACCTAAATGATTCTGTGATTAGTTGTTCTTTAATTACTCTCTCTACCTGTTGTTGGTCAGAGTGCAGATGAAGCTCTTGATGCAGGTGACCTGACAACAGTTAATTGTAAACTTGATATAAACAACACTCATCAATGTGTTTTTCTTTAATGGGAATCATGAACTTACTTCTCACATTGTGGTGTTTTTCCTTTTTGCTAACTCATCATTCTGTCTCCCACAAAGGCTGAGATTTCAGGTTCAGTGATTATTGAACCATTGCACCCTTCACCTAAAAACATATTTCTCGACCTTATATTTGGAAAGAAATGTCTCACATGAAAATAGCACAAACTAATTTTTTAAATAAGCTTCATATGTGCAATTCTGAGCTATCTATGACACAAAGCTCTTACTGATGGCTATCAGCTGTGATATCTTGATGTCATCCTTAAATGTCCTTATTCCGAGACTTTGATTCTTTTTAATCATTACTCCAATGTAGAACAGCTGCCATTTTCTTATTAAATTGGCCACTTCAGCACAAACTGCTCCCTCTACAAGATCAAGTGAAAGAGCTCAGTATGTTTGGAGTATCTTGGCCTAGATCCAAATTCCCGTATCACCTATCAAAATTCTGGATGAAACCAAAATAGTAAAAAAAATAACACATTACAAACCCTGCATGTTAGAGCCCTGCCTTGGCCTTTGGAGAGCCCAGGAGGCTGAGCAGGAGGGCGGGTGGCTGTGGGACAGGGGGCTGCAGAGCTGTACCGAGAACAGTAAAAGACATGAACTTTCTGATTAAAGATGAGGAAGTAGGTGATTAGCAATCTGCAGGGAACTTGAGGCTTGGCCACGGTCTGCTGATCTAAGAGGCGTGGGCAGGGGTTGGCTGCAGCAGTTGAGGACCCAGCATGGCTCAGACCTTGTTCCAATACCAAAAGTCCTGATTACTGATGAGTTATTAGACACAGCCATCTCTAGGATTTAAAAAAAATACAGCATTTGTATTCAAATATTTCATTTCCCAGCCCCCTTTCGCTGCTGCAGCAATGTATCACACACTTTCTCATGTAAATAATGCTTCAAAAGAATCACACAACAATTATTCGGTCCAAATCAAACAACAACCACTAATTAAACTGAGTAGAAAGCAGTGCAGCAGAGAAAAGCCTGCAAAGGGCCTCATGTTGTCCACAGTGATTCTAACCTAAAATAAATGCTGTGAGCAAGAAGGTGCCATGTGGGGAGATCCACCTAACTTGTTGTGCTGTTATTTGCACAGTTTTAATAGGATTTTTCTATTAATCTGTGACAAACCATGAAATTTTATATTTTCACCATGACCAAGCCATGAAATTTGCCAACTTTGTCCATGATTTACACTGGGTCATAGCTATAAGGTCTGTTATGCTTTTTAACTAAATAACTACTGCAGCTTTCCCTTTGGACAAAATGAAGAATTTGCCTATAATTAAAGTGGGAATTGTTAACTGATGGCAGTAAAAGTTTACAGCATTGTTGACAGTCACAGAGATAAGCCAGTAAAACCCTGGGATGCTGTGTCTACCTGCATTTCCTCCCCCTCCCCAACAATAGGGTTCTATCTCTCAGCATCATGAAATCAATCTCAGATTAGGTAATGAAATATGCACCAGTCTTTTCCCAGAACCTTTGACAAATCACAGACAATCCTAAATCTTCATAAATCACGATTAAAGACAAGTATATCATCACCAACGCATATATCTTCCCATGCCTGACCCAGAGACTAATGAGAAAAGGCCTAGACTATCTCATCTGATTAATTAATTCAAAATGTCTGCTGTTATTCAAATGTGAGGCTGGTATTATTTGAATAACACTTGACAGCAGTGCCTGAAGATATCATTTCTGATTTGTGAAGCTGCTGCTGCATAACTGATGATAGTTTATGAAAATGTTCCATCGAAGCTGCTTTTCTTGGCACAACTGTGAAAGATTTTCTTGGGGAAAGGGTTTTGTGTCAGTATTTGATGCTGGTAACATTGTCAAATATTTCCAAAATCTGTAACATCTTGGAAGCCCTTTTTTCCTGAAGCCTTATTGAATATTAGTTTCTTCGTTCTCTGAGAATTAAATATCTATATATATATACATATATATGTGTGTTTGCAGCAAAGCCAAAGGCAGCTCGATTTGACCCTTTCCATGCTGCCTATTCCTCACTGGGTCTGGGAACAAAGAGTCATCTCTCACAGCTAAGGAAGGGCTCAGGGAATCCACCTGCTCTGACACAGCCCTTCACATGCTATGCTTTCAGGGATTCTTAGGGACATTTTTCAAAGCTGTGAAGGAGCAGTACAATCATTTCATAATAATAAGATGTGCATGAGAACTGATTTTGAAGGACAAGACCACAGCCTCATCCAGAATCAGCTGGTGGGTGGCCCTGGCTGGTGAGGGCTGGTGCACACACAGCCCGTGTTGGGCACAGCCCTGCTGGGGCAGTCGTTCTGTCCACTCCCATGTGCCAGTGGGCAAAGCCCTGGACACACTGAGGACTGACCCCCGGCTTCACTCCTGCCCCACAGTAGAGCCTGTCTTGGAAAAGTCCCAGCTCAGCTAACATGGAAATGTGTTATTCAGATGGTCCCACTGGGGACAAGTTTATGTCTTTTCCTGCAAATACCGGAGTCTTGTCTTTGCCCCAGACTGCAGCGCCACAGAGCACTCCCAACGCTGCGCACACCCGCGTGGTACCTGCTCTGTGGAAATGCTTACACAGACATCAACTAGCAAATGTCACTTCCCAGGGATCACCAAGAAATCAAGGCTGTGTCCCCAAAACCCAAAAACCACCACTGCAGGTGCCAAAGGTCTCTGGACCCAACACTGGAGGAGAGCAGAGCCTCTTCGTGCTCTGAGAGATGAACACAAAGCAGCTTCCTCCGCCTCAAACCAGCAACCCGTGCTCCAGCGAGGGTCCTGCTCCCACAGGAACAACCTGGCTATCTGGAGGGCATGTTCCAAACAAAACTCACAGAAAAGGCTCCAGGGTCTTTTCCTGAACTATTTATAGACTGAAATGTGCTCAGACTCCTGTCCAGCACAAGAAGGGAAGAAACAGCGTTAAGGTGAATGCAGAGCAGCATCTGCCTGGGCTGAGGTTTCCAGTGGTGTTGGAGGGGCAGATCTGGACTGGGGAAGAACATGGCACTTTTTTGTGCTCCAGCAGCTCACAGCACACATCCAGGGAGAGCAAAGATGCTCAGCACTTAATTTTATAGCACCTGTAATAAGAGCCATGGGAGCAGCATTCTGCAGGTCGCTGGGCCTTGAGGCCTTGTTATTAGAAACAATTTAAATCACAACTATGTAAAGCCAGTTTTTTAACAGAAATCGGTGTTTTAAAAATTTTTTTTCCAGGAGATAATAAAAATTATAATTTTATTTTGAATATACCATAGCACAAAATACCTACAACTTGTTACAACCAATTTTGTTTTATTAGTGGAACGTGAATGTAATGTTGTGCTTGTACCAGTGTAAAACTGGGCTGTTCCACAGCCACGGAGCCATAAGCACTAAAGAAGAGGATGTAAAATGTATGGTCTAAACCAAATATAAATCAATCATTATGACAGAAGTAGCACTTATATGAGAGTCAGAAGTGAACAAAATATTCTGTGTCAGCAAAATGTCTCCTGTCAAAACCTGCTCTTTAAAATTTCACTACAATGTGCTGAGACAAATGTCCTTTGCAACTCCGTGGAAGAAAGCATGTTCTAAATCTTCATAATTCAAACCCGGCCTGATTTCAGGCAAGAAAGCAAGCCAGAGAGGGTTCAATATTCCTGGGGAACACCGTGCCCCCAGCCCTGGGCCGTGGCATTGCTGCTGCTCCTCCGACCACACTCGCCCAGGACAGGGTGACCCACCCCGCCAGCAGCCACGGGCAGGAGGCACCTTCTCCTCCCGTCGCCGCAGCTCTGGGGAGGTGCTGCTGCCCCCCATCCTGCTGCTGACGGCCGCTCCGCTCAGCACTGCTGCCTCCTCTCCAGGGCTCCTGCTGCCACCCAAGCGCCATCCCAGCTCCCCTCGGCCCTCTGCCCAGAACCTCCCACTTTCTCCCTCTACGCTGGTTTAAGTAAGCCATTTATCTTTGATTAAATTTTAAATGTTTGAACCCAGTTAAATCTTACAGCTAAGCGATCTGGGCTAATGCCATCTTTTCATCCTCCCCTTTATCCTTCCCAAACACATCACGCGTTCCTGAGGAGATCTGCATTATGTCATTCTTCAGTATATAAAATAAAGGGCAGGCAGCTAAATCACATCTCCCTTCTTCCTTACTTGGGATGACAGCACATGCAGAACACTTTTGGTGGTTACACTGTTTTCTAGGTTGCCACTACCTTAAGATACATAAAATACCAAATACAAGACTTCAAATGGTGACTCCCATTTGTGCCATCATACTCAGGAAAAAGCAACGTTTTCCAGTTTGAAAGTACTAGGGAAACATACAGTGGTCCGTGAGATGCCCCACATTGATTGGAAAGCACAAATGCAACAGAGGTTTTATGATCACACGTTCAAAAGAAGAGCCTTTTTTTTTTCAATTATACATTTTAAACTGGACACAATCTGCCAGAGAGTCTAAACCAGCAAAACTAAAGATCTGGGATCCATTGCAATTTCTAAAAAATCAAACCCCAAACCAGCAGAGAGGGCAAATGCAAAGCAACGGCTGTTGGCAACAACCTCTTCCAACTCAAGAGTCTATTTTTGCAACTGTAGACATTAAAAAACCTGTTTGAAGATTAAAAATGCATAAAACCCACAATTGACGTTTATTTCCTGGAAAACAATCTATTTTTCAGAGATGGTTTTTCCAAAAGATGATAAACTCCTTCTCCTTATGTTGTGCCTTAAGACATCATGTGCTTTTATCCTTTAGCAAAATATGAACCAGCTCCGAGGCTGACAATGCCAAGAACCATGACAAAATGGATTATTAATGAGAAACTGATCTCCAGAACTCTATTAATTTATGTCTTCCTGTCGGATCCCAAAGATGTATCAGCCCTCTCACTCAAAGAAAAAAATGCCAACATTGTACTTTGTTTTAAAGTTCTGCTTAGATGAAGAATTCATTATCCAAAGCAGTGTTGTGTTATTTCAGGCTCCTTGTAGAATATTCTTTATCAAATAGCTTAAAAAGCCACTGACAAGTGTGAGGATCTTGCAAAATAAATTTACATCAACAATTCAAAGAGGAATCTTGGATTTTTAACCTTTTGTGGTTTTTTTTTTATTTCCTCAGCAACTCTCCTTGCCTCATTTTGACCTCTCAGCACTTTGGAAATGGAGACCATGAAATAACATCTGTAAAACCTCAGAAAAACTAACACAATTGTAAGCTTTTAAAATTCTTATTTGTATTAATTATTCCACTGAATGTAACAATCTAACGCGTAAACAGAAGAAACCTGATTTCTTCACTGAGCACAAACAGCAAACAGACAGAAAATATCCTTCTGAGCCTCCATGAAAAAAATCTATCTAATCTATGCTTATCATAATATTTATGAAATAAAAAACAGAGAGGAAAAATTGCTGTAATGTACTCTGGGTGACCTCTGCTTGCGTGAGAGAATGAAAACAGCCTTTTGCTTTTCAATCCCCATCAAAGTGGAGTTAAAGGAGGGACAGCATTCCCTCGCTCACTGCCATTAATCATTGCTTTCTTCAAGCAAGTGCGTATTAATTTCTGTCATCCCAAACATCATCGAGTATTGTTACAGCACCGTTCACTCCTCATTCACCACCAGTTGTTACCAGTTTCCCTACACTGAGCAGAGACAGGGTGAATCGTGTGGATTTCAGTGTTGGAGGCCTTTATCCCTGGGGTGCTGACACCAATTAAGCCATTTCAAGAGGCAGCTTGAGCAGGCGCAGCCCTGGCTGCAGGGAGAGCTCGCACCCAGCCCTGCCAGGGTGCCACGGCCACGCTCAGGGGGTCACACCTGTGCCCCAAGCGGGGCACTGAGTCCCACCAGAGCTCCTCCACAGCCTGCCTGCACAGCAAAAGGCTTCGGAAGGAAAACCAACCTGGGCTTTTCCACTTGCAGGGTTTTGTAATCGAGGAACATCACTGCTGGGTGGAGAGGGATGAAAGGGGAGCAGAGGACGAGCTCGTTTCCTTGTTTAATTCCAGCATTAGATGCACACATAAGACAAATCACAGCGACTTTACTATTGCAATGTAACAAATACCCCAAATATGAAAATTAACTGAATCTGCCTGAATTATAACATCGTTCCAGTTGATCAGCGCTCAGCACCCTAAACTGCAGCCCAGCATCTGCTTTCGTTTCAGAGTCTCAGGAACTATAAAAATCACACATTTCTAAGAAGGTACCTCAAAACCTTAAAATCAACACACTTAATGAGTTTAATTAATACCACTTGTACGTTGCTGAAGTGTGCATAAGGATTTATCAAACTCTCTGGCAATACTGTTGATTTTTTCTGACCGCTTTAGACCCAATCATTCTCTGTGTTTCAGACATTTACATCTGCTTTTAAGTTTTTATGGTTGCCTGTTGGCAGGCAGCAAAGTGGAGCTGTCGATGCTGCTGCAGAATAATGCAAGGTTTGTTATGAATTAAATATTAGAAACCTTAACGCAGCGGCCAATAAGAATTATTTGCCTTATTAAAGCAGCAGAAGACGCTGATTAAATTTTCATTGCATTGCAGTCTTTTTCCCATTTCTGCTTTCAATTCATCATTCTAATGTATGAAAGGCTTGCCGAATAATGGCATGGGGACTTAATTTCTGGAATGCAAATATGGCAAAGAAAATACCATAAATACCCTCCCAGAAAACATTAAACAGTCAGTTCTAATTAAGTGAATACTAACTAAGTAAATATTCTCTTAAAGGAAAAAAAAAAATCAAGATATCAAGAATTCCAAGAAGGAAAGCTCTAGAAATAAGGGCACACAAAAATTATAGGGAGCTTTGATTACCTGGATTTCACAGGAGGGAACAAAGTACAGTTAAACAATTGAGCTTTCAGATACTCCAAGAAATTTTTGTATTTATGAGTAAGAAAAAAGAAAACCCAACCCTGTTGTGATTAACTGCAACTGTAGTTTGTAGGTGCTATGAGTAAATACACTCCGGTGTGTGCCAGCTGTAGTGAGGCTGTTCCAAGTCAAGTGATTGAGATTTGTTAGTTTTATAAAGCAACACACTGCAACAGTGCTCAGTTTACTGGCCTGGCACACTGCAAAAAAAAAATTCTTTTATGGCAAAAATTCTTTTATGGCAAAAATTCTTTTATGCCCTACCACGACAAAAATGGTGGCAAGTATTCGGGAAGGCAGCTGGGCAGGAGCAGCAGTTGGCAGTCGCTCATCAGCACTGCACACAACTACAGGAAAATGGTCAAACAAAATCTTGTATCCCTGTGTCCTATCCTGAAGGTTGTTCATGTTTCTGCCTTAATGTGCATCAGGAAGAAAATGAACTTCAAGTATCCATTTCCCCTAGAGAAAATCTCTTCCCTGAAACTCTACAACTAATGAAATGGGGATCTATAAATAGCAGCATCATTACCATGAGAGCACTTGCTTTGTGCCCAGCTCTGCCTCTGACCCTCTTTACACTAATAACCAGTGGGCTTCCATAGCGTTCCTCCATAGGATGATCAATATTAGGACAGCTACAATGTGATGTACATTTAAACTGTGGCGTGTATTTACTCACTGGCTCGCTCAGACACGGAGCACAGTGCAGCAGGTCCTGCCTTTCCCTGCTCACACGTACTATGGAATCCCTTATTGTCTCAAACGAGGAGAGAGCTGCTCTGGAACTCCTCTGACGGTACCGAGAGTGCGTCGTGACAAGACAAAAGCCATAACACACCTGAAACATTCCCTGCTGAAATCTCTCGATGTACCTCATTAAGATGGTTACTCCATTCCAAATATTATCTACTGAGGCACCACTGTAGTAAACCCTTCCTTAAAATGTGCAAATGAGCATTTCATCAGGGAATGTGATGATTTGGAAGCGTGGTTTATATCTCATCAAATCCCAGTATTTTCCAATTATGATGGATCATTTCCAAAAGTTAACCAACATTTAATTTCACTGTGTCCTGTAAATTCAACTATCCTAAAAGATAATGCAGTTTGGGAATCCAGGGCAAAAAGGGAACTATTTATTAGGTGCCTATGGAATATTCTGCTACTGCATATAATATATTGATACAGAGATATTTATGTTGTCCTTCATTAAAGGTAAATATTCAGTTACATTTGCATCTCCCATATACAAAGAGCTCAATTGTTCTGCTAATTTCATATCTCTTAAAATAAATATGATAAAACGTTCCAGTGGGTGGATGAGTTTAAAGGCTTTTATTCTCTGTGACAAAATTATTGATGACAACATATCATAAATGGCACTTACTCCATATACACATGTCACAAGAAAATGTAAAATATTAGAACAGTTATGCATGCGGGAACATTTGCTTTTTAAATGAAAATATAACATCCCAATTTTAAAAACCATGTGGCAAAATCAAGAGAATGCATATAGAGAAAACAGAGGACATGAAATTCCACATGTGCTTTAGCTGATTTTCTATTTGCTTACAGGTACTGTATTGGTACTCAGATGTGACTGACTTTATTTAAGCCACAAAACAGAGTCCCCCAGCAAATGGCACAGCCACACGCAGCTCACAGCACGCCAGCCACTGCTCTGGCTCCCAGAGGTACTTGTTCTGTGGCTTTTTTTTTCCTGTTTGTTATCACCCTTTAACTTATTAAATATTAAACTAGCCCAGAAATCTGCTTTTTATATCAAAATCAGAAGTCAAAGACAGTAAAATGTATTTAGAAGATCCTGTGTTGGCCAATTGTGCTGATGTGACTCAAGAGGCTGCACCTCTGCTGAGCCCACCCTTATCTGCTCCAGGCAGCACTGGGGGATGTTTGGAACACATTCCCAGGATGAAGACTTGCGTGTTCCAATCTTGTTTAAATCATCCAGACATACCTCTGAGAGCCTAAAAAGGGATTATTGCAAATAGCATGGGTTTTTGTATTTTAATATGATTAATACTATAAGACACACAAAGATATATGAAAACAAGGATTTAAGAGAAATAAGCTGAGGAAGTAAAGCTTATAAAATGCAACCAACACCATTTGAAAATACTGAGCAGCAAAGGTTGCCATTTAAGGGAAGTAAAGGCAGAATTCTCAGCACCTGGTGGAGATGGACAACTGCATTTTTACCTGAAAAACTGAAGTGTTTGCTGATCTGTGCCAGCACCTGAACTATTTGTAAATACAATCAAAATTACAACTTCAGGTCCATGTTTTCTCCTTGCTGTGGGCCCGAGACGAAGGAATAGGCAGGAGCTGGGCGCTTCCCGCAGACGGGATTTGGAGAGTTTCAGAGTTACATACAGCAGATTTGTAACTGGCAGGATCCTCTCAGCACCGACGTGGTTCTTGCTCTGAGGCAGCCGATGGAGCAGAGCTGCTCAGCGGCACTTGACAACAGCAGTGCTCCCACAATTGTAACCCTCAAATCCAATCAATCCTTGCTCTTTGCATTTCAAGCAGCTCCTGGCTGCCACTGCCTGAAGATAACTATTTTACCACCTCTGTCATGCCTAATTAACAAGTCAGATGTACAATTTAGAAATTTTGCAATTAACCTGCTAAAATATTGCTGGAGGATGCTAATTGTTATGCCAGTTGCCATAAAAGCTCATTTGCATAACTTATGTGTGAAAAACAATTATGAGCGGCGTTCACAGACGCGGTCCACAAACTGCTCCTAGCTACGGATGAGAGGGCCACAAAAACACTTAATTCATTGCCCACAAAATTATGTTCCCCCTTTTCTTAAACAGCATCTGTTTTGTGAAGCCATATTCATAGAAAATCCCCAAATCAACAATTAGGAGCATATGTAAATGTGCGATTACAGTTCTTTTTCTTCCATTGACAAGTTCCCGTGCCGGCGCGGCGCGGGCGGTGCGCGCTGCCCGCCCGGGCACTGCCCGAGAGCCGCCCTATCTGCTCCGCGCAGCCCATCACCGGGGGCCACTTTAGCAACAAAGAACCTAAAGTCAATTGTTTCTCCAGTGAATGGGCGTCTGTTCTCAGCATATATTTACCCAGGCGTTCAGGGCAGATTTTTACCATTAAATCAGAGGCTGTAGAACATGGTTGTTGTACAAATATTTACATTAGTGCTGACCACAGCCTTATTGCAGCACTCGGAGAGAACAATATTCCCGGCTCTGTCGGCCCGGTTCGGAGGCCCGAGTGTCGCTGCGGGCCACGAAGCCGGAGCGCCGCTGGCCCCCCCTGCCCGTGCAGAGGAGCGCATCCCGTCGGACAGGAGCGGCCGGAGCGCGGTAGTGCCAGCGGGACCCACCGCGACACGGGGAGAGGGCACAACAACAAATGCCCATGGCTTGTTTCATGGCAAACAGCGTGCGAACTGTGTGTTACTTTGGGTCTCCTTTCAAGGAGGCAGTTTGCTCAGCAAGTGTTCCCAGCCCAATAAATATGACTAAACTCAATAAAACTCAAGCCTGGAGCCCCACGGAACGCAGACGTGCGGTTCAGCACCGATGACATCACGCCGTTATGCTGCAAGAGGATGCTGCTTGGTCCTCTCCAAAATATTAGAGATTTAAAAGTTACATAACAACCTTGGTGATTAAACAGCAGCTGTTATGATAATCAGTCAGTAAAAGGAAATGGATTTGTTTAGTGCTAGCAACTACAATATTATTAGACTCTGGGTATATTGAAAGGAAGAAATATTTCCTTTATTGAACACAAAATACCATAAATTTAGGTAAACCGAAATTAGTTCATGTAATACACTGACATCCAAGAATTTATGTATAGAGAGTCTATCATTTAATTTTCAGACATTCAATTTCTATACTTGGTCACAGTCAAAAGGTCAAGAACCAACAAGTCAATAAGTTCCCAAGCTCCCTATCGATATCACGTCACTGCCCTAACAAGTGGAGGGGAAGTAAGAAATAATTCACAGCTGCCTATGGAGGGCAAATCTCCTGCAGTGTCCCATGCCAGCGCTGGGTGCCCAGGGAGCTGCCAGCAGTGCCAAAACCTCCCCAACTCCATGTCACCAGAGACAGTGATGCCAGCAGGACTTGGCAGGGCTGCAGTGCCCACACCCCAGTGCCTGCTCAGTTGCCCATGGGCTTTCTTTCCCCTTTTCACCTAGTGCAACAAAGGAAAGAAATATGAGGTAGAAAAACGGATAGTTTCCACTCTTTTTGAATAACAAGTGAAATCCTAAAAAATCCCTCCACTGCATGTTATTACCAAGTGTATCTCCAGGTTTTATAGTGACAGGACTGTGCTATAATTTCTGAGAAAACCTCAGCATAAAGCTCCATAAACCCAACCACTCCTGTAATGTATCACCTTATCTAGTGCACAATCATTTCCACAACTTTTCATGTTAGTATAATTTGTTCCAAAATGGTAATAAATACATCCTTGAAGTCAAATAAGAATCATTGCACAATCTACTGTAACTTGTTCTTACTAGTGACAGTCAATCACGCTACCAGGCTCTCACGTGAAAGAAAATAAGCAAACATTTTGGTATTCTGTAATTACAAAGCTCACTAAAAGCACAATTCCTTCTTTAATCAACAAATATATGAAAGTGTGCTTGAAATAACCTTTTGAGTATGTCACCTTGCCTCAAACAGCCACCAGGCAAAGGAAGAACCGATCCCCAGGCACGGGAGCAAGCAGTCTTTTTCTGTACTGAGCAAGCCAACCAATCAACCAACCAAGGCAGGAAATCCCGATACCCTTTTGCCAGAGGTCTAAACATGGATTAAAAATACAAACATTCCTGATTAAAGCCAAGAAAAGGAGTCTAAGGAAAGCCTAATCTCTTTATCTCCAGGAGGCAAGATGGCTAGGTCTCACCACACTGGAACGAAGTGGATACTGTAAATAGTGTTGATAGATTATTTCTTGTGTAAGAATTTTAATTAGACTCTATAATTGATAAAATACTCCTTTTTTTTAACACATACCACCAACTCAACACAAGATTCACAAAAAGAATCTCTTGGACAGTATTTCCATTTTAAAGATGGGACAAGAGAGCTCTTGCATTCACTACCATGAGTGGTGGCTGAGCTCCAGATCTGCTCCATGGTCACCACATCCCTCCTCACCCAAGTGGAAGAAAAGTTTCTTCTCAAGCCAACAGCAGCACCAGGACTCGAACCAGCAATGCAAGGATTTCCTCTCCAGCACCGCCTTCCCCCGAAACAAGGCCATCAGGGGTCTGCTGGTACTGGGAAAGTCAAGGTTGGCCTCAGAACATTTTAGTTACTTAGTTCTTTTGTTCAACAATCTGAAGCCCAAAATGAGCAGCTGGAGCCCAGCAACGCTTCCTTTTGCTGCCTGTGGGAACTGACTTTGCAATGTCGGGTGACGTTTTGTTCCTCCCAGTATCAAAAAGGTTCACTATGACAACTAAAATTTTGGGTTATAAATTCCTGACGGGATTCTTTGGGCCAAGCCCTGGGGAACTGCGGGCGCCAGGGACAGAAGGCTTGCCCCGAGAGCCCCAGCAGGGCCCCTGTGCGGGCGGGCACGGCGGGCAGGGACCCGCAGCGCACGTGCCACTTGTCCTCGCTGACAGAAAACCCCCGTGGCTCCGCGGAGACCGCCGTGCTTTGTGTCTCATGTGCTTCATGTTAAAAATTTCCCAACACTGATAGACTTCAGCTGCCAGGATCAGGGAGAGCATGTGCATCCAGCATGAACAGCCCCAGCACGCAGCTCTCGGGCATTTCTTTATCCTTTTTCCTTTCTTTTAAATAACTATTGGGGCTCATAACAAGCACTGTCACTCCAGCACTGCTCCCCGGATTGACTTTGCGATAATGATCTGTGGAGGAGATGGGCACTCAAACAGCCAACCCTCTGCCATGCTCAGGCAGAGGACTAGAGAGGCTTGAGTCGGGTTTGCTTTGGGTTTATTTTTTGATAAACTGTTGTTCAATTTCCAGATTTTTTTGTTTTTGTTTTTTAAACAGTATTGTAAAAAAAAAAAACATTATTACAAAACTGTAGTAAACCAATTCCGAGGCTAAATGAAAGCCACACACAAAAAACAAATCCCAAAAAACAGAGGAAAATTTGAACTAGATCAGGAGCTCTCATTTTTGAGCCATCCTGGAGTGTCCTGCTACTGCAGAGGTCTCAGCACAGTGATCTTATGTATCATATATGCTCTAATAAATAGGTTCAATGAGTTGAGTTAAGGGCAGGGTTTAACTATTAACTCCAAATTTCCTTGCTCTTATGGCTGTAAGTCAATCCCTTAATGTTACTTTAACACAATTCCTGGCAGTCAAATAAAATCTATCGTCAATATTACAACCCCTTCCTTCCTAAAGGAAGGAAAATACACATGTGATTTGCATCAGAAATGGTGGGAAATGCTGTGGGTGAGTGGGGATGACAAATGTCCACAGCCCCATTGGCCAGGAATGCGAGCTTTCCATTTGCCTTCAGCTGGCCGGGCCCTTGTTATCCCAAGTCCCAAAAGCAGCAGAACTGGCACAACTATCCCCACACAGGTACAGCTCTCAGCACAGGAGCTGCGAGCAGGCAGAGAGGTTACAATACAAAGCTGTAAGATATATCTAAAATAATCCCACAAAAATCAGATGACACAAAGAATTCTAATACTTTCCTTTTGTTAAAATACAGTAACTGAGAATACAATGAAATTCTTCATGTTCAGTATCTCCCATTAGATCAATTAATATTCAGAGAAAGCCTTTAACATGAAGTTTAAATAATCATAGAAGGAGAAAAAGAACCACCAATGTTCTAGAAGCTTCTCTAGACCTTTCAATCAATTTTATTTATATGCAAAACCAAGAGAAACTCAGAAAAAACAAAGCTCCTCCTGATGCTAAAGCTCTCAATTTACTGACAGGCAAATGGCTTCATGCTGCCACTTAATCTCATTTCTTGCATAATGCCCTCTAATTAGCATATCAAAGTGAATTAATACTTCTAGGGCATTAGCAATGGGAAAATCTGCTCCAGGCTTCACAATAGCAGTTAAGCAAGAGCCAAGAAATCCTCAAAAACACCACAAACCACTTTGCATTGCAAAACTGTTCAATTTATTTATCCTCTCTCTCTAAACACTTTTACCGCACACTGTTTTACTACTGTTCACCAAACAAAATGATAATTGCCAAAGTTACCAGCATCTGTAATGCCTGTTTAGAATCTTAATTTAGATTGTGTACTTGAAGCTCTCTAGATGCTTCCATTGACCCCATCGTACAGCACAGACACACTGGAAAACTGTTGTTCTTTTAAAAAATGCTCTCAGAATAATATTATTAAATTCTATTTTCCACTTACAATAAATTATTAAAAATTAAATAATCTATGACAAAGCCACCTGCTGGACAATGAGGAATGAGAGATTGGCTTAAAATGTTGATGCATTACTGAAGTAAAGCAAAAGGGTTTGACCTGTAAACACATGATACAAACCCACCCCCATTCCAGGTGATAGATTTGTGGGACATGATATATTCAGTGATTCACATTGTTACAGTCCATATGACTGTGCAAAACGCATTGAACCGGCCATGAACAAAAGAACTGAAATACCTGAAAGAGTACAAAATTAAAGCAAGTGCATAATGATGTCTACTATATGCTTTTATGCAAAACTTGCTATTTTTATCCAATTCCTGACGCAATAAACACATTTGAGCTGTTACAATCAGAGATGAGAGCTCTTTTCTTTTAAAAATTATTTTCAGATCTACAGTCACTTTGCAACATATAAATTTTAATTTATAAACAAGGTCTAAACCCCCCAGAAACTTTATCACCTTAGTGCTCCACATCAGTCTCTAAAAACAGAAAGAGAACATAAAGGGACAAAAAGCCCCAATATCCAAACTCCCCAAGCCTTGTACTCCCAGCCTAAGCCCAGGAAGGGGCTGGAGCACCAAGGGAAGGCCAGAAACAAAGAGCAGAAGAAAATGCCGGGGTCAATGGGATTTTCTGNGGGGAAGTATAGGAATAACAAAATAAATTATGCTGGATATTTATTTGGTACTTTGAGCCTTCCTAAAGAACGTGCGCTAGTGAAAAATACATAGTGTTCAAGGACCAGACTGCATTACCTTTCCTATTTAATTCCCTGCTTCCTCCCCCGATCCCGGCAGCCCTATGGAGGAGCTCTAATGTCCAGCTGAGCTGCACAATTCATCTGTTTGGCTGATGAACTACCACAACTCTATAAAACCATGAACTGTAAGAGCTGACAGAAACTTTAATAATTTATATTAAATATTGATGTGAATTATTTACTCCATTCACACTTAAAGCCAGGAATTGCCTACCAGAGAAAAGCAAACGTGACAAAAGGTCAACACGCCGGTGAGAAAAGGCAGGCGGTGTCAGGCATGTGTTATCTGAACCATGCTGATCACCTTGATAAGCGAAGAGCATTAAACATGACTGCTGAGCAAACAAACAAAGCATTCCTCTCGGGGTGTCAATCCCGCCACTCCGACAGCTCCGGCTCCTTCCAGCGCCGGCACCGCAGCTCCGCTCGGGGCTCGCTCGCGCACGGCTTCACATTCACTCCTGCTGCTCAGAAAAATATTCATCGAACCGTCATGTGCACGATGTGCGAGGAATTGAAAATCAGCCTAAAATCCGAGGGCAGATCCAAACCGGACCGCAGCGCGCTCCGCTCCGTAATCATTAATACAGCCTTCACCCGGATTTAAATATTGCGTTACATTTGTAACAATTTAGAATGTCTAATTCTGCTTATATTTGTCTACGGTAGACTGAAAATATCATTATATTAATACTTCACACAAATCAATGTTTAAATTGAAAAAAGACAGCATAATATCCATATCATACAACTTTCCTATTGAAAGCTGCAGGAACCGAGCTTGATAAATGTGTTAAATCCTGAAAAAAAACAAACAAACAAACAAAAAAAAAAAACCACCACAAAACTGTTTGGCATTCCCTACATGCCATGATAGTAATTTATCTCTGAGTGCAAAAATTCCTTAACTTACAGCAAGCATTCTAAAATACACTACACGGTAACTCCTATAGTTTGGCATTTTCAAATAAGCCAGTAAATACATTGAATTCAAAAATACATTGGAAGGACATGAATGACAGCTATAAAATAAAATAAATCCCTGCTTCTGGTTAAATTAGTATTGACAAGTAGGGCCAAATTTATCCTCTACAGAGGGTAAAAAAAATTCTCTGGAACCACTGATCCCTGTACTCAAGGTGAAGATGGATATTTAAATGCAGCACCAGCAACAGGAAGCACTGAAGGTAGGTGCAGCCACAGGTTCTGTGAGACTAAGTACCAACAATTTCTCTAATGCCCCAAATCACCAAATCTCTGTTTCTCCACCAGAGAAGCGCTCTGGTAGAAATACACCAAAGAACTAGGCTGCTGATAATGAATGTGTTGGAAACAGATGACCAAACTACAGCCAAGACATTTTATTCAATTTATTTTTTCCTAGTAAGACATTTATGAAGAAAAGCAATGTCATTGCCATAAGGACAGTGCAAACAACCAAACGTTCTGCTGCATGGCATCATTTGTAATACATCTGCTGGCAATTTATTAAAAAAAAACCAACAACCAAAAACCAAAAAACTAACAAAACACATTCAAAAGTACAACCCATGAGTTGGTGACGAACCTTGGTACTGAAGCATGAGAAGCGAAGCAAAAGCTAAACAATTTAAGCTGAGCTGGATGCACATAAACACACAGCACTGACTTCCTCAGGTAGTCGGGGCACAGCAAAACATGTACTTAGCAGCTTGAAAAAAACACCAGGACTGCACATAAATATTTTAAGCAGCTAAAGTGAGTAACAGTAACATCACAGCTGATATTAAGAAAACAGCCAACACACACACACAGAGAAACAAACACACACACACACACATACATGTATGCTATAAGTGCCACTTCATTGTTCCATCTGAATCTCCCCGTGTTCCAGCAGGACTGAGGGTTATTGTGTATTATTGCAAGTTGTTGGCACTAAATGATAGTTTACAAACACCAAAAAGTTGAAATTTGTGCAGTGCAAGGGCAGAGTGCCCCGACTGGATTTTCACATCCCTGCAGGGCTGACTGGGGTTAACGTTTTCCAACTCTGCCAGAGCCAAAGCAAAGCCAGTGCTGCTCCACGGAGTGCCCGCGCCGCCTTACAGACTCTGCAGCACATTGACAAGAGGCGTCCCTGACCAGTTGGGCCATGTCATCAATAAGGAGCTTTGCAGCAAGGCAGGGCCCGGTGCAGCCCTTTAATCACTGGGACGGCAGCACTAGCCGGTTTACAGTTGTAGCAATAAAAATAAAGGTTTTAGCTTACACGGGAACAGCGAGGAATTAACCCTGTGGTTAACGGCAAGATTTGTCTGGTTTTCAGAGCTTTTTTCTTTTTCATTCTTCCAAACAAAATTCTGAGCAAGGGGAGAACGTTCTTAATGAACATTTTCCTCCTCTCTCTTTAGATGTAAAAATAGTTGCATCAGCCCGAGCAGGCGATCAGGCCTTTTGCTTCCCCTGCGGACACCTCCTGCAGTCGAGAAGTTCATTAAGTTTTATGATCTTCCCAAGTCAGTCCTGCTTATAAGCCTCACAAAGGCCACAAATCTGGCAAACCATCATGTATGCCATTAGGCTTTACTAGGAAATGAATGCTATTTAGGGGTGGTGGTGACAGTAAATTCGATGTTGTTTGGCAGCTATCATTGCTGCTGCTGGACTCGGAGAAATAAATAAATAACTGTATAGGTGTACACGGATATGCACATGGATTCAGACATTTTTATAAACATGTTATCCTATCTGTACAAATGATTTTTAAAGACAAACCCCTAAATAATCTATTAACACAATCCAGGACCTAATAATGAGTCGTTCCATTGGGAAATAATTGCAATACCCTAAGACATTTTAAGACTATGAGAATTAATATATTTTCACTTCTTCGTCCATGAGAATAACCAGGACTGCAGGTAGAGCAACATCCTAATGGAATCTTAATCAAATCACCAATATGAAGGCATTTTAGTCAATAAAAAGGACCTACTAAAAAAACCCAAAGGTGCAAATCAGTTTTTGATTCCTCCTGGCAAGACATGAGGAGATGGACTGTGACACAGGAATGCAACAGATGTGAGTGTGTGCTGCACAGGCAACTTCACTGCTTCCAGTGACCCCTCAGAGAACGGGTAAAACACAACAGAACGGAGCCACTACGCTCTACCTCGCTTATCTTCCTGTTTTATTGGAGGGGCTTTGGTGGAACTTTGGTGTCATTTTTGTTTGAACTAATTAAAGCCAGAGGTGGCAGTTTCTTTACAAACACCATGCTACCTTGTGGTTGCCTCTCAGAATGCACATGGCTATTAATAGCTGTAAAGTGCTTCAATGTCTTATGCAGCACTTTTGAAAATGTTAAAAATGTTAAAAAAGAAATGTCAGGCTAAATTCAGTAACTCGGTGATTTGCTTTGTACATGGTAAATACCTCACAGGGAGAAAAAATAAAAATCTTTAGCTCCTGACCCTGTATGAGGCTTTCAGAAATGAGATGCATCCATTAACCCTTGCAAGGGAGGGACAGTGTCTCCACCTAAACTGAGGATTCCTCCTTGCGCTCTCTCACAGCCAGTCTCACAAAGTCCTTGCTGACTGCACCAAAAACTACTAATGAGTAAATAGATAAATAATTCAATACAAAAATTACTTAAATATTGCATGACTTATTTCTGAGTAGACACGACTGCAATTCCACTTTCTGTTAGGCTCCAGTCTCCTTCCTCACCTCTCGGAAGAAGGCAGCGATAAAGCCATCATGGCAATTTCCACACCCAGGTAAACTTTGCTTCTGATTAATATTGGAAGAATTAAACACTGGCACATGACCCCAGTGGAGGCAGGTTTAAGCACTCGGAGACAATGAGGAGCCCCAGTGGGAGGGGGACATCTCTGCTTGAACTGCATCTCAGACCCTTCCTCATCCTTCCAATTCAGAATTGTTTGAGCTATTCCTTACTATAACAGGTTCCAGAAAATAGGCTACAATTTATTTTCACATTTTCTTTGCTTTAGCGCGCTAAATAAAGCCTGCACAGACATTTCACCTCATCTGGGAGATCCTGCGTGGAGGTGCCCCTCTGGGAACAGTTTTTGGTGGGGGTGTGGATCCATCTCCATCAATCACCCGGAGCATTAATCCTGTCCCTTCCGCGCTGCCGGGCTGGCAGGAGCTCGCCTTTGGGCAGGCAGACGCCTTCCCTCTTTGTTGGTTCCCACTGATTTCACAAAAGAGATAACTTGCAAACTTGGCTCGACTTCTTGCAGCATAAAGGCAGGATCCGAACTTACAAGTTATCACTGAAACACCCCTAAAGGTTTCAGACCACAAAGTCTATTGTCAGGTTCCCTCTCGCCTTGGAGACAGCGGCCTCACAAGCACCCTGTGCCAGTAATGACACTGCTGGAAGGACTCGGGTTTTCCTCGAAGCTCACCTCTGACATGTGGCTGACTACACTTGCCTTTCAAAACACCGAGGCTAAGCCCTCTGCAAATAAAGTGACCGCGGGACCTCCGCCTGCCTCTTTAATTGAAATCTGCCTCCTGCAAACGTCTGAACAACGAGGGCAGGCGGCTTGCTGGCTCTGGAGCAGGATGGGCAAAAAAGTTTAGGGAAAGGCAGGAAGCAAACACAAGCGAAAGCAGGACTGAAAGGGCTTTGAGCCGATCCAGGCGGAACATAGATAGGTTGGGAGGGAGGGCAGGAGGGGGATCATTCCCCTTATCCCACGTAATATAATGCAACATAAAGCAGAATCAATCTTAATATTCACAACACAGTCAATACCCTAGTGCTTAGCTGTCAGCAGGAACTGAAGTGGATCCCCAGTAGCAAAGAAACCCTTGGACATAAAGCAACATAATTCACGGAGAACCGCACGCTCCGGGCTCTGCAGCTCAGATTTGCAATGATTTCACGTTGGATTGTTTTCGGCCAGTATTATATTTTCAGTGTGAAATTAAGAAAAATGTCACTGAGGATCACACAGACCTAAAAAAACAGGCAATGGCTTTAGCTATATGTGAACAAATGGCTATTAATTTTCAAATCCAGATCTTAAGAAATGTTTTTGTTATTGTTAAATGTTCTTATTATTGTCAAATGTTATTATTATTAAATATTCTTGGTCTCATTAAACGTCCTTATTCTCAAAATACAAGGGAAATACTTTGCAAATTTTCCCCTTTAAAAAAAAAAACAAACCTCCATAAATTCAGTGATGTGAAAAAAATGCAAAGAATCCCCTAAAACGTCCCTAAGCAAAACGCGCAGTGTATTCGTGTCGCACAAACGTAGAGGAACGAACACCCGTGCACTTGAGCGGTGATTCTGGGGGCTGCCGTGGCCGAGCAGCGCGGTGCCGGGGGGCGCGGGGGCAGCGCGGGCCGGGCCGGGCGGGCGGCGGAGCGGCCGCGGCCGCGCAGCCCCCGCCGGGCCCCGCACCGCCCGCGGCGCTAAGATGGCTGCGGCGGCGCGGCCGGCCCCTACCTGTTTTCTCCTTGATCTCGCAGAGGACGCTGAACAGGGCGGGTTTCATCCTGTGGCAGTTCAGGGCGTGTTTCCTGGAAGAGAGCACAGGACAAGCGGTGAACGCCGCGCTCCGGCAACATGGCGCCTTCCCGAGCCGCCCGCGGGGTCCCGGCCGCGGCCAGACCCTCCGCACCGCGACCCTCCGCGCCCCGCGCCCGCCTGTCTTTGTACCAACACCGCCCGAACCAGGGCATAAATCACCACCATCCCCCGTCCCCGTCCTGCGATATTAGAACTGATTTATTAGGGCGATTGGAGGGGGGGTAAGTGCGGGGCTGGTGTGCAGAGTTAACATTGGTTTTGTATTTATTGTGATTTAATACAGCCAGGGGTTGGTTTGGGTTTTATTCACATACACACACCCCTCTCCTGCCAGCAGTATCTGGTCAGGGTTACAATTCATCTGCCGCCACTTGGAGAGAAGAAAGAAAGAAGGGACAAAGTTGTACTTTCAGGGGTGGCCGGCCGGACAGACAGGCGGACAGAGGCTGGACAGACGGGCGGACAGAGGCCGATGTCCGGCGGGAATGGGCAGCGATCAGCCACAGCCTCCCGCGCACCACAGCGACGGCAGAACCATCGCATACTTCTCCACTTAATATATCCAATTTTTCTTAAGGAATGAAATCATTAAATAGCAACTTTGGCTCTGCTTTGGCTGCTGGTAATTTCCCCTACGGCCCCAAGAAGTTGATCTTAATTGTGAGACTCCAGGTCTCCGCAAAGGAGCAAGAAGAAGAGAAACAAAAACCACACATACACACCAAAAATAAAACTAAAACTAAAAAAAAAAAAAAGAAA